>CM043697.1:72142500-72455000 GCA_023935145.1 Bretschneidera sinensis | reverse complement strand
TATAAATGCTGTAGGAGCATTAGTCAACCCAAATGGCATCACCAAGAACTCATGATGGCCATAACGTGTCCTAAAAGCAGTCTTAGGCACGTCCCCCTCCTTTATCCTCAATTGGTGATAACCTGATCTCAGGTCTATCTTAGAAAACACTCTAGCTCCCTGTAATTGCTCGAATAAATCATCTATCCTGTGTAAAGGATATTTATTCTTGATGGTGATCTTATTCAACTATTTATAATCAATACACAACCTCATTATCTCATCATTCTTCTTGAAAAATAACACAGGGGCTCCCTAGGGTGACATACTAGGTCGGATAAACTATTTATCTAGCAACTCTTAAAGCTGAACTTTCAATTCTCGCAATTCAGCTAATGCCATTCTATAGGGTGCTCTGGATATGGGTGCTGATCCTGGAATCACCTCAATAGAAAACTTAATTTCCCTATTGGGAGGCAACCCAGTCAAATCTTCAGGGAAAACATTAGAAAAATCTTTCACTACCAAGATTTCTTCTAACTTCCTACTCTCTTTGCTAGAATCCGCCACATATTCCAAATACCCCTTACAACCCTTCTTCAACCATTTACTAGTAGTTAAGGCAGAAATAAGACAATTAACAAGTATCTTACGTTCTCCCTGAAAATTAAACTCTTCTTGTCTAGGTATTTTGAATACCATATTTTTCCTAAAACAATCTACCCAAGCATGATATGCAGATAACCAATTCATCCTTAGAATTAAATCAAAATCTGTCATATCCAAAGGCAGTAAATCAACTTCAAATTCTATATTAGCAATATTAACCATACAAACTCGATAAATTGCTCTGATAATAACTCTTCTCTAGTAGGAACCTCAACAATAATAACATGCATAAAAGGATTAGCAATAGCATAAATAGATTTCATATAACTACTAGATGCAAAAGAATGGGTTGCACCAGGATCAATCAATAATGTAGTAGGCCTACCAAGGATAGATATCATACCCATAACAACATCAGGAGTGGCTTGTGCATCCTATTGGGTCAATGCATAGACTATGCTATCTCTGGACTGAAACTAGCTGTCACACCCTCGCTTTGCTATTGATCCTCGACCTCTGCCCCATACACTTCCTGATCCACCACCTCTCTCCATCATTCTTCTCCCAACACTTCCAACACCTATGTCAGCGGATTTTCCCGCTGGACAATCTACAACAACATGTCCTTCCCCACCATATACAAAGCTTATCTGTGTAGGGTAATTCCGAGACAGACACCCTATTTGATTACATTTAAATCAAACTCTTACCACTCGACCATACATCAGATTACTACTTCCCCCTAGTGGCATACTTACTGTTATACCATAACTCCTAAATCTAGGGGTCCCACCGGTATTACTTTGAGCTATAGAAGTAACAGATCTTGCTTGCCTCTGACTCTGTACTACATTTCCTTGTGACAAAGAATGCCCTCTCTGGGGTAGTCTTCTACCCTGTACACACATACTGTTACCACATCTAGGTCCCTCAAATCTAGACTTTTTTAGCCAATCCCTCCTACTTCTTAACTCCATCAAATTCTTCTCAATCTGTAATTCTTTATCCACCAGTACAACATAATTCCCTATGCCTATATAAGAGAGTTTAGTCTGAATGTCATAGTGCAATCCGTCTAAAAATCTCTTACACTTTCTCTCCTCTGTATTTACTAATTCAGGTAAAAACCATGACAGGGCTATGAATCTACTATCATATTCAGCCACCGATAAACTTCCCTGTCTTAGATGAATAAAATATATCTCTTATTGTTATCGAAAGGTATCTGGGAAATACTTCGCAAAGAACTCATCCTTAAATTTACTCTAAGTTAAAGGTTGTTCTACCCGTGTGTTTACCCTGGGCAAAATATCCTTCCACCATTGAGAAGTCTCACCCTCCAACATAAATGAAACAAAAGCAACCTTCTGTCTATCTGACACTGGTAAGACTTCAAAATATTTCTCCACATGTCTAATCCACTGCTCAGCTTCCATAGGATTTATAGATCCCCTAAAAGACTGAGGTTTAAACTTAAGAAATCTCACAAAACAATCTCCTTGCATCTCACGTGCAAAGGCACATTCTCCCTCATGAACCTCTTGCCTCACCACATCAGGTTCTCTTCTACCCCTTTCCTCTAACCTTCTCTACAGATTATCAGCCCTTTCTTCAGTTGCATTCATCATCTCTATAGAATGATTAAGAGCTCTTCTCAATTCATCTTTCTGAACCTCAGATTCTTTTCCAGCTCTACTAGTACCAGCTACACTATCAACATGTTCCCTCGCGGGAACCATAGACTCAACTTCCTCTTCTGCTTCAGTTCTCCTAAAAATTGGGGGTCTACCACGTCCCTTCTGATTTAGAACTCTATCTATACCTCTAGCACATCCACGTGTCATCCTCAGACTCTGCATTTAAAATATAGTTTATTTAGATCTTCCACTTTTTAAGTTCTCATGCAGTGTACAGAATCTTAAAACCTAATGCTCTAATAACAAAATTGTAACGATCCATCCTGGGTTGGCCACCCCGAGACGGTTTCATCACATTTTGAAAATCTCAGCACGACACACATATGCAACAATAAAAAATAATACTAACAGAATTCCTTTTATATCATTCTGATATTAACTTAAACATAATATACAATGCAAAATGCATGAATATTTACAATTAAATATTTTATTTTTTATTTTCTCATATGTCTGAGGATATTGACACGTACGTGGCTTACAGAAAATGTTTTCGTCTGACTTTCAACTCACTAGACTACTTGTCCCGATTGCTACCTAAAATCATTGTACAATGAGGGGCGAGCTTCACAAGCTTAATGAATTTAATTTATCGAAAGTATTATATCTGCATAATCAGCCTATTTATATTTAAAAATTTATCTTTTATACAACTGGATAATAACATATAATCTAATGTTTAAATAATTACTATCACATCATACTTCTACGTCTTTTTCTCACTGTAACTGTCTCTCTTTGTGAGACTCATTTATCTACAAATAATTGCACAATATCCACAACATTTCAGTAATAAATTATTAACATGTAAAACAGATGCAATACATGAATTATTATTATGGGAATGTCTTCCTACATGTCGACATGTTTTTATTATCTTAGATCAGCCCCCTCTCGGTTCTTTTCTTTACAGCTTATCCCGGCTGTCACGACATTTATTTCCAGTATATATCGGCTGTCATGGTTTTTTAATTAGACCGGCCCCTTCTCGATTATTTCGGTTCTCTTATTTAATGCACATGCATATGAACAATAATATAAAACCACATGAATTTAAAATATTAAATTAACTATCTGGTCTTTCCTCAACTTTCTACTATATAAATTTCACAGTTTTCTTCTCCTCATATATCACATCAATTTATTAACCAAAACTCGTCAAGAATTTATTTATCACCATCACTATTAAATCAACTCATTATACCAATAATATTTCTTTTCACATAATAATCTTCTACGTGTCCAATATTCATATTATACATATCAATTTAATTTTTATCTACCACCAAGGCATAAGCTAATAATTTATTTTAATATTATCACTAGATATTTCATTTATTATTTATATTACTTAAAGTAAATCTAACTCATCACATAGCACTTAAAGCTACCCGTGGATTCCCTCATTGCATTTCTCGTTCCTTTCAGTAATTTCCCCCAGTTGTTGATCGTCGACACCTAACATAATATTTGTATTAAATTTCTAGTTGTTTCATCAATTCTTCATAAACCAAACCCTTTGAAAATTCCCACTTTGAATTTGGAGAAATTTCATGAATGCTAAAAATTCAAAAAATAAACGCTACATTCTTACATTCTGCTTTTCTAATAGCTATTCGTGACTCTCTACAAAGTTTCCCTGTAAACCTCTTCAAAATTTTGCTATTTCAACCTTTCTTTGGGTCCCCAAGTGTTTAAATAAATAGAGTGATTTGAAGAAAACTAAACAAAATTGGGTAAGTATAAATTAACGTTTACGTATCAATGTGTATATATAACTAAGTAAAAATTTGCGACAAACTTTGCGACAGCCAAGGAATTTGTATTGTCAACATTTTAATTCTCCCTTACCCTCCATGTTTCAGAGGTGTGCAAGGCATGCACGCCTCATTAACAATTTTCATAACATTTGGCAACAGATGCTGCCACCTGCTACCACCTATATTTTTTTTCAAAAAAACTTTTTTTCTTTTGATTTCCATTCTGGACTATTCCAGAAATTTTTTTTTACTTTTCACATTTAAAATATCTATATTTTATTTTAACTTTATGTCATATTTATTAAAGTACTTCTTTATCCTTATTTTACAAATATGGGTATTACAATAATGCACTATTGAGGAATGCTACAAAGTTTAAGAATGCAAATGTTAATTCCTATGATAAAAATTCATATGCTCATGTTAAGAATAGACTTTCTAGAAGTACATGTGCTCATATGTATGCTCTTCTAGAAATGCAAATGTTAGGTATGCTCATTCTAAAAAGTCATATACTAGGAATGCATACTCAAGAAATGACCATCATTCATATTCTAGAAATAACATGTATTCACATAATTTTCACAATGCTAGAAACACGTGCTATGGGAATGCAAGATTCTCATATCCAATGAATGATAGATTTGCATACTCTAGATAACCTTGAAATTATCATGATTATCATTCTAGGATCATGCATCATCCATATCATTATAACTATGAAACTAATTACAGCATTAAGAATGTGTGGGTTCCATAAGGATCCATATTTTCAAAGACTAACCCCAAATGACCCAAGAAATTTTGGGTACGTAAAAGTTTCATCATATATCCTTGTGTGATGTAGGTTTGTCTTCATACAAAGATGGTGGATGATCATTGGTACCTTTATAGTGGATTCTTAAAGCACATAAACAATGATCAAAACATCTTTATGGAGCTCACTCTAAAGGATTGTGAACATGTCACCATTGGAGATGACACTAAGATGAAGATCATTGGACATAGTAAAGTTGGTAAAATTCTTCAACCATTGATTATTCTTATTTGTTCAAGGAATTAAGTATAATTTACTTATTATTAGTTAATCATGTGATAAAGATAATAAAGTTATATTTGAGTCCACTCATTATCTTATAATAGACATTAAGAATAACAAAATCAAATGTGTTGGCCAAAGATATGAAAATGTCTATAAAGTAGACATTAAATCTTTGGCTTTGGAAAATGAAAAATCTCTTTCAGCTTTTAATGAAAGCTTATGGTTATGGCCTAAAAAGCTTGACCATGTGAACATGAATTTAATACAAATGCTTTCAAGAAAAAATTTGGTCTTTGGTCTTCCAAAAATTAAATTTGAAAAAGATAAAGTTTGTGATGCTTGTCAAATGAGAAACAAACTAGAATTTCTTTTAAGTTCAAAAATGTTGTTTTAACTTGTAGACCATTACAACTTTTACACATGGACTTGTTTGGACCAATTAAGACTATTAGTCTAGGTAACCATCAATAAGCTCTTGTTATTGTGTATGATTATTCTAGATATACTTTTGTTATCTTTATGGTCTATAAGGACGAAACATTTAAAGGTTTTGTAAACTTTTGTAAAAATGTTCAAAATTAAAAAGGTTTTACTACTTGTAGCATAAGAAATGATCATGGAAAAGAATTTGAAAACTAAAGTTTTTAAAATTTTGTGATGATCACGAACATAATTTTTCAGCTCTTAGAATCCCTTAACAAAATGGTGTTGTTGAAAGAAAAAAAATATATACTTTTAGAAGAAATTGGTGGAAAAAATTTACCAAAATATTTTTAGGGGGAAACTGTAAACACTGCTTGTTATGTTTTGAATAGAGTTTTAATTAGGACTATACTCAAGAAAACTTTATATGAATTATGGAAGGGTAGAAAGCCAAATATTTCTTATTTTCATGCTTTTGGTTGTAAGTGTTTCATCTTGAATAACAATATAGATAACTTAGGTAAATTTGATTCTAAGACTGATGAAGGGATTTTCTTGGCTTATTCAACCTCTAGTAAGGCTTATAGAGTCTTTAATAAAAGAACTCTAATGGTTGAAGAATCTGTGAATTTTGCATTTGATGAGACTAACCCTCTTGGTGGAAAAAAAAATATTTTGATGACGATGGTGTAGAGTTTATGCTAAGAGTGGAGAGTACCACTCCCATTGTTGACTCGAAGGAAAATCAGCCTCAAATGACTCAAGGAAAAGGTGAATCAAGACTTGATCAACCTTAAACTAGTCAACAAGGAGATGATCTTTCTAAGGATTGGAGGTATGTGAATTATCACCTGATCGATCAAGTGATTAGTGATCCTTCACAAGGGGTAAAAATTTGTTCTTTTATTAGAATTGTATGCAATTATGTAACTTTCTTATCTCAAATTGAACCTAAGACTTTTTATAAAGCCGAACATGATGAAAATTGGATAATGGCTATGCAAGAAGAATTAAATCAATATTAAAGAAATAAAGTTTGGACTTTAGTTTCTAGGCCTAAAGATCATTTGGTAATTGAAACTAAATGGGTTTATAAGAATAAAATGGATGAAAATGATGTAGTAACTAGAAACAAGACTAGGTTTGTAGCAAAAAGATATAATTAAGAAGAATGAATAGATTTTGATGAGACCTTTGCTCTTGTAGCTATACTTAAAGCCATTCGCATTTTGCTTGCATTTACATGTTTAAAAACTTTAAATTATTTCAAATGGATGTGAAAAATGTTTTTTAAATGGTTTTATAAAAGAAAAGTTTAATTTTAAACAGCCTCTTGGTTTTGAAAATCTTGATTTTCCAAATCATGTCTATAAGCTTTCTAAAGCCCTTTATGGGTTGAAACAAGCTCTTAGAGCATGCTATTAAATATTAACTATACAAGAGGACGAATTGACACTACTATTTTTCACAAAAATTCATGAGCATGACATTCTCATGGTACAAATATATGTTAATGATATAATATTCGGTGCTACTAATGAGATTATGTGCCAAGATTTTACTAAGTGCATGCAAGGCGAATTTGAGATGAGGATGATGGGAGAGCTCAATACTTTCTTGGTCTTCATCCCCAATCTAAGTATACAAAGGATTTACTAAAGAGTTTTAGGATGGAGAATGCAAAGTCAATTGGAACTCCCATGAGCACTTCAACAAAGCTTGACATGGATAAAGGAGGTAAAAGTGTTGGTATGAAGAAATATAGAAGAATGATAAGAGCTTTACTTTATTCAACCACAAGTAGACTTGATATTATGTTCAGTATTTGTATGTGTGCTAGATTTCAATCTAATCCTAAAGAATCCCACTTAATCATCGTTCATTTTTTTTTTAAAGATATTTGCTAGGAAGTCAAAACTTAGGTTTGTGGTATTATAAAGAATCTTCTTTTGACTTAATTGGATATTCAGATGTTGATTTTACTATTTGTAAGTTAGATAGAAAAAGTACTAGTGGGACATGAAAATTTATTGGTTGTATGTTAACCTCTTGGTTTTCCAAGAAACAAAACTTGGTTGCATTATCAATGGTCGAAGCGGAATACATAGCCGCCGGTAGTTGTTGTGCACAAATTTTATGGATAAAACAATAACTTGAAGATTTTGACATGATTTTTGAAAATGTTCCAATCTTATGTGATAACACTGGTGTTATCAATCTAACTAAGAATCTAATTCAGCATTCTAAGACCAAGCATATTGAAATTAGACATCACTTTATAAGAGATCATACTCAAAATGAGATATTAAACTTGAATTTGTTAGTATTGTAAAACAACTAGATGATATTTTCACAAAACCCTTAAATAAAGATAGGTTTTTCATGATTAGAATGGAATTAGGAATGAGAAATTATATGTGATTACTCCTTAATTTTATTTGCATTCATCACTTACATTTTTGCCATTGAGTGAATGAAGATTAATTCTCAATTTAATGTTCTCTCACTCAAAAATGGCATAAAGTAACTCGATCTTGTAAAATAATCATTTTTATTTGAGTTGGAATTATAGTGCAATTGATTGTATAACCTCTCACAATCGATTGGATGAAGGTTTGTGTCCAAAGACAATAACTCTTTCATAGTCGACTGGAGTGTCCTATACAGTCGATTGTAAACTCATGTCTACCTTGTTTAAAAAATTCCAAATCTGTCTCTCCAGTCAATTGTATCTTCCCTTATAGTCGATTGTAAAGCCATGCTTACCTTTTTGAAAAATATAGATTGGAACACATAGTCGATTGCACCTTTCTTACAGTTGAGTGGATGCTTGAGTTTATAAATATCTATGTCAGTTGTCATCTTCATTTCAAGCAAAAGATGAGACATGACCTGGATGAAAAGAGTTTTAGAAACCACAATGCCAAAAAGAGGTACGATGACTATATTGGTCTCAAAATGGTAGTTAAGGGGTTGTTACATTAGTTTCAGTTATATTAAGTTCTCAAATTTAGATGGAGAACCTTTTTTTAAGAATGTTTGATGGTTATCATTGGTTCAATCAAATAGAGTGTATACCCTAGGTATATTAATTAGTTTTATGTTAATATGGTGAGAGTATCAAGTGAGTCCCTAAGTTTTAGGAAAATAGTAATGGGGATTGAATTTGATATCATTTACGATGTTTTTAGGTATATTTTGAAGATTCCTAATGAGGAATTTAATTGGTATATTGAGGGATAGCCTGCTGATTTTGACAAGCGAAAGGCTTATAAGGTGACTTGGAATGATTCCTAATATAGCTTTCATGCTAAGACATTCAACAACTATTTTGCCATGCCTCTTAAATAAAGGGTGATGCACTTGATAAACAGTTACTATATTAATCCAAGGATGGCTAACTTTACTTACATTTTAAAGTTAGATGTGATACAATTATGGAGTTTGAGGACTAGAACCAGATTGAATGTGTATCCTTTGAATTTAGATAAAATGATAGAAGCAATTGAAAAACTCTAAGGGTGGTTTTTCGTATGGTATGTTGATCACCAGTATCTTGGCTTATTTTAAAGGTTCCTCTTTATGAAGAATAATCTCAAGATTGGGACGGTTTTATTGTTTTTAATCAAGCTACCCTAAAGAGGATGAAGTTTGCAATTCATGAGAATAGGATTGAGGCAAAACCTTGCATGAATGTTCCGATGGGAGAAGAAGGTAGTGATGAGGGTGATTATGAGGAGATTGGTGGTGAAGAGGCTGGTGATCAAAAGGGTGGAAGACAAGAGAGTAGTGCAACTGGTTAGGGATTAGATGCCAATGTTGATATCTTTCAAGCTTTGGAAAATCTTCAGGTTTCTGTCAATAGGTTGAGGATTGATATTGGTTTAGGTTTTCAAGCTATGAGGATTGACTTTGATTCTTTCTGGACTAGCATGGAAGCTTCAGTTCACTCTATTTGATATGACTTGGAGATCTTTAAGACTCATACCAAAGAATCTCTTGATGACCTCCAGGACCTCCTGACTCGTGATTCTGATCAGAATCATTAAATCATCTAGCTTTCCTTCTTAGTTTATCTTTCTAGCCATTTCAACTCTCAGACTTTTGCAAGAACGTCATTTTTTATTTTCTGGATACTTTTTAGTTTTATATTTTGGCTCAGGAAAGCCTTTTATGATTGTTAGCCATGTTTAACTCTTTTGATTTCTTTATAGATATTTATGGTTGGCTTTTTTTTTATGATTGGCTGTGGTTTTATATATATATATATATATATATATATATTTTTTTTTTCTTCTTTTGCAGGGGGTTATGTGGAAAAACAAGGGAAACTTCGCTCGTTTTTCCTTAGAATTTTCATACTTAGTCTTTTTACTATTACTCACTCTTAGCAAGAGATAGTTTATTGTTTCTCCTTTTATGATGATGCCAAAAAATGGAGAAAAGACTTAAAAAAACTTTTGATAAAATTATCTAGATAAGGGGAGAAAATTCAATTTGCTTATGCTATACTCATTTGAAATTATCATTGTTTGGTTGCTATCTTAAACTTACAGGAGGTTTTATTAAAAATACAGAGGAGCCTCTATCAAAAGTTCTTCAAAAACCAAACACTTACTTTTTATAATTAGTTGTTTAATAAATATTTTGTCATCATCAAAAAGGAAGATATTGTTGACTCCATATTAATTTTGATAATGACAAAACTATATTAAAATGATCTAACTATCTTTTATCTAAGCTTTTTATCCTTTAAGGTAATTAGTACGAATATTAGATGATTTGCATGCACTCAAGAAGTTATGCACGCATGCTCATTGCCCCGCATGCACCTTGTTTCAATCCTTCTAGGAAATTTCAAAGACGAATATGTTCAAGCTTAGAAGTTCTAAGGTAGTAGAATTTTTATGTAATCTCCCTTTCAATTACTTAGCTTTCAAATGGCTTAATTTTTTTTTTCAAATATCTTGTTTTATAACCCAAATATCATTTTGCAAAAGTTCGTACAAATTTGAATTTAGAAAAACTATTTTTGGGTGACCACAATCGACTATGTTTGTACCATAGTCAACTATAGGTCCTTCTCAGGTTTCAATTCAATTTTCCAAAGTGTAACTATAGTCGATTGTATAGATTGTCATAGCTAACTGTGTGAGAAACGACAAAGTTTCCATAGTCGACTGGACAACACTTTCGACTGTGACCTTCCCTTGATGCCTCACTTTTAAATTTTAAAAGAGCACAATCCCCCAATCGATTGTACTCTCGATCATAGCGACTATATTTCATATTTTGAGGCACAAAAATGCACCAAATGACAATTTAATGTCTCTAATGGCTAATTGGAGTTGAGGCTATAAATACCCATCATAAATGAACTTTTTGAACCAACTAGATCATTCAATTTCATCAAGAGCTCATTTACAACTCTTCAAAGCTTTCAAAATTAATTCTTGAGCCATTCTTAAGCCATGTTCTTGTAAAAGATAAAATCTTTAAGTTTTAAGCATTAATTACATTCTATTTTGTGTACCAAAATCATCTCATTAATTCACATCTTGTGAGAGAAAGAGTTGGTGCAACTCTTGTGAATGTTTAGTTGTTAAACACTTGAGTGAAAATTTCTTTATAAGAGAAACTTGAAAAAGTTTTGGTGACACCTTGGAAGTTGCTTGTTTGATTTAGTGAAACCTTCAAGGAGGAGCCTTGAAGAGAGTGGACATAAGATCGAAAGTAATTCTGATATTGTTGAACCACTATAAATCGAGTTTGCATGCTATTCTGCTTTCCTCTTTTAATTTCCAGCAAACTTACATTTATTGCTCTTACTTGATCTTGATTGATTATATAATCTTGTGACTATTTTATGTTTGTGCAAAAAAAATTTAAACCCAATTCACCCTTCTCTTGGGTTACTTCAGTTAATAGGATTTAGTAAAGGCTCCACGCGTGAAGCTGCATTCCAAAAAAGTCTGTAGACTGTGTCATGCGAATGATGTAATGATCTTATATGCTTTTTGGTGAACGATGATCTACAGGCTAAACACAATCTTCTTCCGTAAAACTGGGTAAGTGACTGTTTGGTTCAACTGAACCAAACTAGTCAAGGAATCGGTCAAGGCATCGAGTTACTGATTCATTAGTTCAATTAATGAATCAGTGATCGAACTACTGATTCATAAAAATAATTTTAAAAAATAATATAATAATTATAACCATATTGATTATATTATCAATAAAGATATAAGATCTACAAAATCATGCTTAAATAGTAGCTCAAGCTTTTTACCCCGTGCTATGCACAGATATATTTTCAAGTCATATATATATATATATATATATATATATATATATATATATATCAATTGTTACTGTTACTTTTCTTCTCTCAGATGCATAAATTTCTTCACCTTAAAATATCATATAATAAATTAAGTGAAATTTCTTCCAATTTACTAATGAAAAAAATAATATTATGTTTGTACTAAAAAAAAAATAATAAACACTGAAAATGAAATCAAGATGACCTTATTTGGATCTATTTTTTGCTTTTACTTAGCACTGCGTCATCAAATTCGCAGAAAACAATTGTCATATTTTATTTGTTATAGATTTTTTTAAACTCTTAAAATTATTAAACATAATGTTTGACAAAAAAACAATTATATTAATTTATAGGAATATAAAGGTTAATATCTCATCAATTACTGCACCTCCATTTAATTCATTTTTTTCTCTCGTAGATTTACATGCTTGAATGTGCATCGGAAGATGAGTCGTACCTTGATGACATGTCTAGAGATAGTTAATTAGGTACATTACTATCAAAGTAAAGATCTAAATGTCAAATAGTAAAGGGAGAAAACCAAGCCTTCAACCACAACAATTATAAGATCTAAGTTAATATATATATATATATATATATATATATATATATATATATATATATATCAGTTGTCTCTTATTATTGATCATTTTTCTTTTTACACACAGTCGCATGCACATTTCTTTCTCTTCAAAACACCCTTTAAAAGTAATTATTTTTAGGGGAAATTATATTAACCCACTTGAGGTTCGTCCACCGTTACAATTATCTCACCAAATTTCTAAAATATACACTTATCTAGCTATTTTTAATTTTCTTTTAGTTAACTATTAAAAATTTGGTCAAAGGTTATGCCGGCTCATTAAAACAATTTAGAAACCCCATTTTACCCCTCTCATATCTCCTTTTAGTTTTTCCTTAATTTATTTGTAACTTAACTAATTATTTTCTTTTTTCTTTTATTTCTCCATATTAAACGCCCAGACCACTTCGTCTTCTTCACATTGTTTTCTTCCCCATTTCTTTTGCAAACGAAAACGTAGGAACTTTTTATTTTTATTTATTTATTTCTTTTTTATTTCTTCCCTGTTTCTTCTTTATTTTACTTTCTCTCCATTTCTTTCGGCCCCACCATTTTGCCAACAGCCATCACAGGACCCAATCCTATCTCTTTTCTATTTTCATATAAGCTCTGCAACTTGATAGTACTGTAACGGATGGTCTAAAAACTAATTTCAAGAACTTATTGGATGATAACAACTAAGGTGAAATATCAAAATGGACAAAAACAATAATCTTAACCCCAAAAAGGAGAGAATAAAATAACCCTCAAATATTAGTCATTTTTTATTTGGTCTCGGTTTGGTGGATGAAAATGAAGACTAGAAAATGTGGTGAGATCTAATCGACTCAATTTTAAGCTGATCAGTCTCAATTTCGTTTATTTTTTTGTTGTACAAGGATTAGAATTTGAAGAAATGAAACGGAAACGCCCATACGGGGTTTCAAAAGAAGAGAGCCAAGGATTAGAATATGAAGAAACAAAAAGCTGATCAGTCTCGATTTTGTTTTTGTTTTTTTGTACAAGATTAGAATCAGAAAATAAAAAATCAAGAAGAGGCAACAAATTACACTTGTTTTTTTATACTTTGATTTTAAGATATCAATATGTGAAATATCATATTTTCATTATTTCAGTTAAGTTTTTATTGATCTGTCAAAAGTCAAACATAGTCAAAGTAGGTAAGTGTATATTTTAGAAATTTGGTGAGGTAATTGTAACCATGGATGAACCTTAAGTGGGTTAATGTGATTTTCACTTATTTTTAATGAAACAATGGCTCCAAAAGTATATACATCTCACTTGGCAATAAAACAACTTCTAAAAGTGCAATCTTTTTTACTCTTGTTAGCAAACATGGGCGGTATAGTTGTAAAAAAAAAAACTAGGAAAATGTCATGCCACTATATAACAATGTAGAGAACCTCTTTCTCTTTTGTACAATTTATATTTTGTTTTCCCTCTCATAGCTTGCTATTTCTCACATTTTCTTATGATTCTATTTTTTTACACTATTGTTTTCCTCTATTCTTTGCCTCCTCTATTTCATTCTCTCATTTGTCTAACTCCCTTTGTGTCTTTGAAGACAAAATTTTTATTTTCTTGAAGTGAAGCATTGATGCCCAACTTAGGATAGGTCAAAATTTAACAAATCAATAATGCAAAGTAGTTTTTGAGTTGTTGCTACAGCAAAGTGAAAATGGAAATTTGAAAAGGGGCATAGTAACTGATATTACCTCTTTATTTTCTGTCCATATTAGAATGATTGCTCGAATTTAGCAAATAGAAAAGGTTTCAATAGATGTTAGTCTTGCAGTTGATGTACCTCATCATTTTTCAAGCAAAACTAGTTCCAAACGACTTCAAATCGATTTTTAAAAAGTGTTAGAGATTACATTATGCTGACGCATAATTATGAGACCATTCTAAAAAAACTTTTGATGTTTCTAAATCAACTTTTCAAAGGTGTGTAAAAGAAGTTTTCATTAATCCACATTCAAGTGTACTAAAGCCATTTCTAACTAAAGAAAACAAGAAAGTAAGACTGAAATTTTTTTTGTCTATGTTTGAGGTAGGAAGTGTTGGAAGTAATCCCACATTCAATGATATGATCAATTTCATACATATTGATGAAAAGTTGTTATATAAGTCTAAAGAGTCAGAGAAATATTATCTATTACCTGAAGAGAAAGACCATTTTATCCACTTTTAAAAGCAAGTGATTCATTACCAAAGTTATGTTATTAGAAATCGTAGCTCGTCCAAGGTTCGATGCAGTAGGAAATGAACAATTTTCTAGTAAAATTGAGATTTTTCGTTTAATTTACAAGGGACTTGCTAAGCAAAATAACAAGAACTGCATTGTCGGTAAATTGGAAACAAATCCAATTTTATTGATAACAAAGGATGTTACTAGACATTGTTTGATAAAGCAAGTTCTACATGCAATTAAAACTAAATGGCCAAGATATGATACAAGAGAAACCATCTATATTCAACAAGACAATGCAAAACCACATAAAAATACAAATGATAGTAAATTTTTGGAGGTTGCAACTGAAGATGGGTTTAATTTTCAACTTGTTTACCAACCTGCATATAGTCCATATATGAATGTTCTAGATCTTGGTTCTTTTAGAGCCGTTAATCACTCCAACATCAAGAAGCACTTACTTTAATTGATGAGTTAGTCAATGTTGTGTAGAAAGTGTTCAATGATTTATCATTATAAAGCCTCAATTACATCTTCTGATCATTGCAACAATGTTTGATTGAGGTTATGAAATATGATGGGTCCAACAATTATAAACTACCACATATGGAGAAAAATCACTTGAAGAGAGAAGATAATCTCCCCCTTAAGCTTCAATGTGGTCGAAAAATGCTAGACAATGTTCTTACTCACTTGTAATAATGAGTACTTTGTTAAAAAAGTGGCTATTTTGTTGTGCATTATTGGGTTTGAGCAAAGAGAAATTATGCTTACATATTTCTTTTTTGCACACCTATGATTTTATAGACATTTGTATAACTAATTTGCTCTTTTTTTGTTTGAACAAGTGTAGATTTTGTTTTGTTTGAATGGGTGCATGAATTATACTTAAATGAAAAAAATACCTTTCTAGATGATCTCATTTTACTTAATTATGGTTTAAAGACCTTATGATGCTTACTTTGGTCTTCTTTTGCAATTAGCAGTATATAAGCCATGAAACATTTGACACTTGACAGAACAATTCTTGCTGCACATTTAGCTTAAAGCACAACATTGTGGAGTTGATCATTTTTTTTGTCTTTGTTGAGCTCATTTTGTTTATTTCCCATTGGGGCCTTTTACTTGTTTTTTGGTAGTTAATAGAGTAGTAAAATTTTACACCAAAAACAAAGTCACCCCATAGGAAAAAATTAGGAGGATGATATGCTCGGTGATCTGATTTTTTTTTTTTAAGGTAAATGTATTTTCTTATGTAACTGATCTAGTGGTACTTCTATTGGAAACTAAATGACCTAAAAGTATTTAAAAAGTTGCATTGTTAGTAGTTAATAGTGTTTAAACCTCCATTTTTCTTTCTAGCATTTCTTAATTCACTTGGAGAAGCATTCTCCTCATTGCCTTGTCCTTCCTCTATATGTTACATTTCCTAAGATCAAAACATACAACCAACCTCTTATACCTCTTTGACCTTTCCCTTAACCAAGCACCAATTCAATAGATCTATTTAGTTTCTTTACTATGGAATGTCCCTTATTTTTTTAATCCAAGTTTTATTTTAAAATAAAGAAAGGAAGAAAATTTAATGATTTTTAATCTTTACACAACATTTGTTAGACAAATGTCTTGTAATTTGGGTTAAGTTATAAGTATTGGGAATTCTAACACCCCAAAACAACTGCGCAATCACAATTACAAAAATAGAGAGAAAAAAAAACACAAGAATTTTTAATGTGGTTCGACACCTCTTGCCTACGTCCACAATCCAATCATTATTCCACTATTTTTGCAACTTTTGGATGGAGAAAAGCTGCCAAAACTCACTACACCACAATACACAATTTTTCTAGACAAAACTGTTTGAAAACTTTCCATAATCTCACAACCCAAAACTGCAATACACCCAATATTCACTTAACCCTTGGATCCCTATATTGGTGTTTGGTTGCTACACTATCATCTGACCAATTATTCATGGTTAATGAATAAGAGTGAGAAACTACATCTCTTGATTTCTATATTTATAATAAGTAGTACCCACATCCTTTTGACACATAGACGATGTGGGACTAGAACTACTTACAATAACACTTTTCTCCGATGTGGGACTTGAGAAGTATCCCAATAAATTCCTCCCTCGACTCAAATCCCCATATATTTCAATTTTCGCGCTGGTTTGCCTCCACCTGATCAAAATCTCCCTATTTTAATCGAGCCTTCAATACTGGTTAATCAGATTTTGGGCATAATCCCAACAATCCTTCACCTAGACTTAAAATCTGATCTTCAACAACACATCTGACTTGCTTCTTCTTCTCTAAATTTTTGCCATTGTTGAACCTTGCTCTGACATCACTTGTTGGGATTCTGACACTCTAAAACAACTACGCAATCAAAATAGCAAAAATAAAAAGAAAAAAAACACAAGAATTTTTAACGTGGTTAAGTACCTCTTGCCTACGTCTACAAGCAAATCGTTATTCCACTACTTTTGCAACTTTTGGATGGAGGAAAGCTGCTAAAACTCACTACATGACAATACACAATTTTTTTAGACAAAACTGTGTGAAAACTCTCCCCAATCTCACAACCCAATACACCCAATGTTCACTCAACCCTTGGATCTCTATATTGGTGTTTGGTTCCTACATTACCATCTGACCAACTATTTTTGGTAAAGGAATAGGGGTGAAAAACTACATCTCTTTATGCCTATATTTATAATAACTAGTACCCAAATCCTTTTGACACATAGAAGGTGGAGGACTAGAATTACTTACAATAACACTTTTCTCTGATGTGGAATTTGAGAAGTATCCCAACAAATATCCTCCATCTAAAAGTTACAAAAGTATTGGAATAATGATTGACTTGTGAATGTAGGCAAGAGGTGTCGAATCACGTTAAAAATTCTTGTGTTTTTTTTTCCTCTCTTTACTTTTGCTATTGTGATTGCGTAGTTATTTTAGAGTGTCAGAATTCCCAACAATAACTTTCCAATTGTTTTTGTTATTCGATCCCTTCACTAAGGGTGCTAAAGTACTAGTTTCTTAGTTTAATACTACATTTTGTTAAAATTGTTCAATTTCTATTCTTCGCGAGTAGTGTTATACCCACCACCAATTTTGATCACCATTTTTAACCATCAGAATGTGCTCCTGTAATTTTTAGGAAGCTCCAATGGTAATTTGTATATTTTACAAACTTTTCCCTTAAAGAAATCATTGTAACGAGTGGAGAGTAAGACTTAATTCTAGTTGTTTGAATAGGTGGTCGAAAATCGGTAGTAGGTGTACCTTTAGCGATTCTTAGTTAGCACTAGTAATAACGAGAAAGAAAAAAAAGGAGTTAAGGCTATATTTGTAGCACCATAAAGTGGTTGGGCTCAAAAATAATTTTTCGTTTAAAACCATTTATATGAGGCTAAAAGGTTGTTAGAGTACGGTGATTGAGATATACTAAGAATGATAGGGGGCTCTGCAACAAGTTTTCTTGAAGAAAATGCCAGGGGTATATAGGGAAAGTTAATGGGTTTAATATTCTATTTTGGGACAATGGACAATTAATTTGGATAATCCATTTTAAGAAAGAACAAGTAAAATTATGGGACATAGAGGGTATAAATTAAGTCGTACAGATGATTATATATAGAAAAAGGTCTTAAAATATTAATAATAATCGTACTAATTCATGATCTTTAGAACTTATAAACAACATATGCTTACATTTTCATTCCAATAAAAAATAATAATAAAAAGAAAAAACTAACTAAACTAAAAAAGAAAGAGAATGCCTCACATACTGAGTTGTATAAGAAGAAGGCCATCACGTGAGTGTTAACTATGGGTTGGTTTGAGTTGTCAAGGTGTGGGGTACGGGTCTTTCACCATCTTAATTCTTTGTATGAGACTCAGCTATGAGCATGAGAAAAAAGGTTATGAAATGAGCATAACCATTAAGGGGCATCCGAAGGGCAAAATCGATGGGTAAATCTGATTAGTCAAATCCATGCAATATGAGGGGCAACCGAGTGACATTCCAAAGGATCATTGCATGGAGTCACCACTTGCTTTTTCAAGGCACCAAGAACCTTAGCAACTGGTCATGTAATTGAGTTAGGGTTCTAGACTTAGGCTGCATGGTGGGAAGATTCAGAGAGCACCCCCCAACTCGTAGACCTCAAGAGGTTTAGCCTCTACTCTTGCTCTTTAAAAGGGACTTCGATTAATTTTTTAAAATCATAAAGTTCTTTTCTTTCAATGATCACCCACACAAATATAATGAAGCACACAAGAACATGATGGCATATATATGTAGCAAGTAATCAAGACAGAAAATCATCACAAAATTCATTCAAAGCATTATTCAAGCATGAGATAAAGTATGAGAACATAAGCATCAACAATGAATAATAAGAGAGATATACATGTTAATCCAATCATGTTAGGATCATCATACAATTTTCAGAGACTTAAACATGCAATATTTCACACACCAATCATCATAGATGGATAAAAATTAATCAAAATCATCAAATCATGCATATTCAAGAAAATAAACATATTGTTCATTTAATTTATTCAGCCATTTAATCACATTTTTATTTTTTTAGTTCAAACATGTTTATTTATATCTTCTTAATCATCATGCAAAATCTCAAACATTGGATATCATATGAATTCACAATCAGAAAGAAAATCAAAACATGAAAGGCATTAGGTGGGGCGCCAATCTAGGCTGAACCTCAAGGTGAGGCACCAATTTAGACTGGTCCTCAAGGGTGGAGGCGACAACTGGTCCTCCACTTGATGTAGGCAAAACCTCTATTTTTTCTTATTTTCACCACAAATCACTCTTAAACATGTTTTCAAGCATAAAAAATCAATGGGTCAGTTCGCTTATCATATATATAAACTAAGTTTTACAAGAAATGATAAAAACAAACATGTTTTAATCATGATATAAAAGAAAAATATAAACTTCTCAACACATGCAATAAAAAAGTAAAGCTAACTGAGAGAGGGATTTTCATCTTTTCAGACATACTATTGATGTTAGAAGTATTTTGTGATAATTTTAGTCTTCCTCACAGCTCAGTAATGTCCCGAATTAGATTCAAATGCTTACTCTCTCCAAAACTAACTTATAGTTTCATCTTGGCTTGCCTAAAGAAGAACTTTGATTCGGTAGATTGATTGATGTTTTCAGTGTTTGATGATGATGATATTATGACATGAATACTTGATTTTTACTTATCTTGGTTAGATTATTGAAGGAAACTCGTTCTAGAGCTCATGTGTTTGAGTTTTCTAAAGAGAAAGCAAAAGAAAACTTTTTAATGCTGGAAAAATTCCTTCCAAATCCGAATTTTGAAAGTGTATTTATAGATTTCTGGTGATAGAAGTGTAATAGGATCATAGGACTTGAGTTTGGATCAGCTAGGAAACTTTAACTCTAATCAGAATGAGGTACTAGAGGTTGAGAGGGACTCAAACTCCTAAGGGGGATGAACCTAGACACCTGATGATGGAGAGCCACTCTAAATTGGCGCTTGGGAGGAGGAACCACTCTAGAGTAGCGCTTCCTAAGGTTAGGCACCATACTAGAATGGTTCCCTACCTTGGATGGGCTTTTTTGTGGATTTTGCAATGGAAGTGGTCTTCAAATATCTCCTAGAGGATTATATCAAAGAGCATTTGTTGGAAAATCACCTTCTTACGGAATCCCATGTTATGATCTTTCCAAACACCCAAAATCCACAATGATTTAGACATAACAGAAATCAAACAATCAAAGAAAGAACACAAACAATTGTTATCGAGGTTCAGTAATGTGCAGTCCCTCTGAGCTCCTCCGAGCTCTTTACACTAAATCAATGGAGTACTTACAATTACAGCAACACCTCTTCAAGAATCCTCTAGTTCTTAAAGAATGAAAGAAGAAGAAAAGAAAGTAATAAGAACTAAGTGTTTTCCTGGAATTTTCCCCAAGAAAATTCTAATTACAGAGCCCTTGAATCCCCAATCTAGACTACTTTCTCTTTAAAAAACTAGCCTCTCTTGAATGAGTCTCTCTTGTGTTTAGTGTCTTTGCACTCATTATGTGTTCTATTTCACACACATTATGTTATTGCTCCTAGATGATCCTTTATTTAGTGCAACCACTTCTTGAACCAATCTTGAAGTCAATCTTAACCCTTAAATCTTGAGGACCAATCAATCATAGCCCTTTAACAAGTCTAAGTGATCCTGTGTGTTTTAACCAAGTCCCACGCACCAATCCAAAGTCATGATCAGGAAGCCTCAGGTGTACCTGGCGCCGTGGCCCAGAACAGGGGAGGCCATGGTGCACAATAGGGCACACCACCTCTAGCTACTGGGCGTCGCGGTGCACACCACCCTGTGCCGTGGCGCACACTGCCCAGAACTTCATCCTTTGCTGGAGGCTACAGCGCACGCTCCTTGTGTTGTGGCTCCAAGGCCTGATGAAGCTTCATTCTTCAACCTGTTTAATCCTTAGACAAATACCAACAATCTCTACCTTTGTATAAGTGATTAAACCCGAACTTATTGTGCAGAGAACTCAGGATCCAAACTCAACATGAGTCACCATATCAACCGACTCCAATCCTAAGAAGTCCAAGGCAATGATTGAACTTGCTAGAGGTAGAACTTTAGTGCCTAAATCTGCAGGATTTTCTTCCGTAGCTACCTTGTCCACATGAATGCATCATTCCGTAACATTTTCCCGAATGAAATGATATCGAACGTCCATGTGCTTTGTCCTCTCATGGAACACCGGATTCTTGCACAAATACAACGCACTTTGGCTATCTGAATACACCACCACCTGCTCTTTTAGAACTTTCAACTCTTCCAATAACTCTTTGCACCATACAGCCTCCGTAATGGCTTCCGTTGCAGCTATGTACTCAGCCTCGGTTGTTGAGAGTGCTACCACCGGCTGCAACTGAGCCTTCCAACTTATACAACATCCGTTTAAGTTGAAGAAGTAGGAGGTAATCGATCTTTTTTTATCCTGGTCTGCTCCATAGTCCGAATCAGCATAACCTTTTAGACATATCGACTTACCTCTCTTCTCATAAACAAGCCCCACATCTAGGCTTCTATTCAAATACCTCAGCAACCATTTCGTCCCAAGCCAATGCTTATTTCCAGGATTACTCATAAACTTGCTGAGAACACTAATTGCATGAGCAATGTGGGGTCTAGTGCTTACCATGATGAATATGATAGATCCAACCGCACTAGAGTAAGGGACCTTTTCCATTTCCTTCTTCTCCTCATCCATTCTCGGACATTGATCGCTGGAGAACTTGAAATGGCCAGCAAGGAGAATCTTCACTGGTTTACTTTCTTCCATAGAAAACTTGGATATCATCTTTTCTATGTAGGAAGACTGAGAAACCTTCAACCTATTTCTCTCCCTGTCCCGAATTATGCTCATCCCAAGGATCTTCTGTGCATAACCAAGATCCTTCATCTCAAACTCTGAACTGAGTTGAGACTTCAACCTTTCTATCCTCTCCCTGCTGTTCTCAACCAACAGCATATCATCGACATAGATGAGGATAATCACCATTTCCTCCACCTTATGACCTTTGTAGTACAAGCATGAATCATAGTAGCTCCTCATAAAACCCAATCATAGTAGCTCCTCATAAAACCCAAGCTAGTTACAAAGGAATCGAACCTCTTATTCCATTGCCGAGGTGATTGCTTCAGGCCATAGAGAGATTTCTTCTAATTAGCACACCAAATCTCTATGCCTTCCTTCCTCATAGCCTTCGTGTTGCCTCATATAGATGGTCTCATCAAGCTCTCCATGTAATAACACTATCTTCACATCCATTTGCTCGATCTCCCAATTAAATTGGACCACCATAGCTAACACTATCCTTATCGTCTTGTATTTCACAACCGGTGAGAATATTTCGGTGAAATCTATGTCTTATCTTTGTGTGAACTAGCCTTGTATCGGACTTTATCTCATGGAGTGTTCCTTTCTTTGATCTTGTAAATCCATTTACAATCCATAACACTCTTTTTTTCTGGTTTCGGTACAAATTCCCAAGAGTTGTTCTTCCTCAAAGAATGGATTTCCTCCTCCATAGCTAGTTTCTATCTTGATGAATCCTTACATCCCATGGAATCAATGTAAGTTTCTAGTTCATTTATCCCTTTTTCTGAATTAGGAGTTACTACATTAGCATCTGCAAAACCATATCTCAAAGGTGGTCTGACCATCCTTCTTTCCCGATCCCTTGTGAGCCGATAGTCATTCTGACTTGCTGCATCATCTCCTTCTAGTTAGCCTCCTCATGAGTTTCTTGAGTTTGGCCTTCATCAATGGGCTCTACCTAGTCCGAACCTTCTTGCCTTCCTTGCTCTACCTGAACTAAATTTTCCTTAATGCTATGCTCCACAAATACCGGGCTGGTTTTCCCACTATCCCCTGCAGGGTTAGTTTTCTCCAAATAGGGAAATAAATGCTCATTAAAAATGACATCCCTACTTATTTTGAGTTTAGTTCCTTTTTTCTCTAAGGACCACAACCTATACCCCTTAACCCCTTCCCCATATCCTAGAAACACACATTTTCTAGACCTTGGGCTAAGTTTATCATCTTTTTGATGTGCAAATGCAGCACATCCAAAAGTCTTAAGGTTGTTCAACTCAGGGGGTTTACCACTTCACATCTCCTCAGGAGTCTTGAGATCTAAAGCTCTAGAGGGTGATCTATTAACCAAATACGCAGCAGTAGACACAGCTTCCCCCTAAAAACATTTGGGTAATCCAGAACCAATTAACATGCACCTAACCTTTTCCATAAGGGTCCTATTCATCCTCTCAACAACTCCATTTTGCTGAGGGGTTTTCATAACCGTTCTATGTCTTAGAATCCTATTTAACTCACAGAATTTATCAAAATCCTTATTAAAAAATTCTAAGCTATTATCAGTTCGTAAAACCTTAACTACCTTACCCGTTTGAGTTTTCAGCAACTTTTTCCACACCACAAACTTATTCAAAGCATCTGATTTATTTTTAAGCAAATAAACCCAAACCTTTTTTGAATAATCAACAATTAAAGAAAGAAAGTAAATATTACCTCATTGTGTTGGTGTTCTTGCTGGTCCCCAAAAGTCCACATGAATGTAGTCAAGAATGTCCTTAGACATGTGCACTCCAGTGTTGAAGCTAACCCGATGTTCCTTCCCAAGAACACAACATTCGTAGAAATCAAGTTTCTCTACTTTGTCACCATCAAGTAGACCATCATTGTTGAGAACTTGCAGGCCCTTTTCACTCATGTGTCCCAAGCGATTGTGCCAAAGAACTGCCTTATCCATCTCAGCTATCAAGCTTGCTGCTTGATCCTTGATGTTTGTGTCTCCTATCATCTGATAGAGACCATCCTTCATTACTACTTTGATCACTATCAAAGTCCCTTGGTTACCTTGATCTTTCCTCCCACTACTTTATATGTGTACCCCATGGAATCTAGCTACCCCAATGAGATCAATTTTCTTCTCAAATCTGGAAGATATCTCACATTCCTCAACAGCCTTGTGACTCCATCAAACATCCTCAACTGGATGTCTCTTATCCCCCTCATTTGGCAAGAAATATCATTCCCCAAGAAAACCTTTCCATCATTAATTTCCTTGAAATTCTTGAACCAATCCCTGTGAGGGCACATGTGATAAGTGCACCCAGAATCCAAGATCCATTTCCCGCTGCCTTGCCTCCTGCTTACATTTGAGCACACAACAAGAACATTAACTTGTTGTTCTCCCTTGGCAACCAAAGCTTCTCCATTGTTGGTATGGCCTCTTCCTTTCTCGTCCCTCATCATCTTCCTGTAATATTTTTTGAAATGACAATCCTTATGGCAATAGTAGTGTTGCTTTCCTCTAAACTTTGGTTTGGAATGCGATCTCCCATGGCTCTGCCCTCTACCCTTTGGTTTGTCCCAGTAGTTGCCATAGATGCTACTGCCATTCCAAGTTGTTGGCCTTCCTCTAACGAATAATCCTTCTCCACTTGATCCTTCCCTCATTTTTGCTTTGAAATCATGAGTCCCTTATAGCATTGATCACAATTTCCTTGGTTAGTGTATCTCTTCTATATTTAATAACATTAATCAAGCTTTCAAAACAATCAGGAAGAGAATTCAACAAAATAGCAGCCAATTGTTCATCCGGGAATGTTATACTACAACTAGTTAAATCTTGAACTAGTTTATTAAACATATTAATATTATCTTACAACTCTTTATTAGGATCCATTTTAAAAGCAAAGATTAGTTTCAGAATATAAATCTTATTAGGGAGAGTCTTGATAAGAAATAACTCATCTAGTTTCTTCCGAATGACAGCTGGATCTTCAGAGTCTCCGCACTCCCTTATGACGCTATCTGACATATGTAGAAAGATGGTGTTGTACACCATCTTCTTCATCTCATTCTGTTGGAGCTCCATGATACTTGCTGGAAAATCGTCATCTTCTCCAATCGCCAAGTCCACCTTTTGTTACATAAGAACCGCTTTGATTTTCCGCTTCTAAAGGGAAAAGTCTCCCTTTCCATCAAACTTCTCAATAATGAAGTTTGAACCCATCTCACAAAGAAAATTCCAAGATTTATGCAGCACCCACAATTGCTTTTCAACTTCTAAATCTCAAGAACACGATCAAATCTTGATCACAACACCGTTCTTGAATCCCTCAAGAACCTGATCAGATCTTGATCCCAACACCGTTCTTGAATCTCTGAAAAAGTTTCCTTTGATTCTTGGAGTCTTGCTCCGATACCCCTTGTTCAGCTTTGATACCACTGTTGGAAAACCACCTTCTTGTGGAATCCCAGGTTGTGATCTTTCCAAACACCCCAAATCCACAATGATTTGGACAGAACAGAAATCAAACAATCAAAGAAAGAACACAAGCAATTGTTATCGAGGTTCGGCAATGTGCCTATGTCCCCATGAGCTCCTCTGAGCTCTCTGCACTAAATCAATGGAGTTCTTACAATTACAGCAACACCTCTTCAAGAACCCTCTTGTTCTTGAAGAATGAAAGAAGAGGAAAAGAAAGTGATAAGAACTAAGTGTTTCCCTAGAATTTTCCTTAAGAAAATTCCAATTACAAAGCCCTTGAATCCTCAATCTAGACTACTCTCTCTCTAAATAACCAGCCTCTCTTGAATGAATCTCTCTTATGTTTAGTGTCTTTGCACTCTCACACACCATGTGTTCTATTTCACACACATTATGTTATTACTTCTAGATGATCCTTTATATAGTGCAACCACTTCTTGAACCAATTTGAAGTCAATCCCAACCCTTAGATCTTGAGGACCAATCAATCATAGCCCTTTAACCATTCTAAGTGATCCTGTGCATTTTAACAAAGTCTCACGCACCAATCCAAAGTGTTGATTAGGAAGCATCAGGTGTGCTTGGGGCCGCGGCCCAGAACAGGGTAGGCCGCGGTGCACAAGAGGGCACAATACCTCCAACTTCTGGGCACCGTGGCACACACCACCCTGTGCCATGGCGCACACTACCTAGAACTTCATCCTTTGCTGGAGGCCACGATGCACACTCCTTGTGCTGCTGCTCTAAGGCCTGATGAAGCTTCATTCTTCAACCCGTTTAATCCTTAGACAAATACCAACAACATCATTTTCTAAGATCAAATAAGATAGGAGACAACTTAGAGTGGCTCCCAGCAGTTGAGGACTAGCCTAGAGTGGCTCTCCATACCTAAGCTCATCGGATTGACATGATTTTCTAGTTTTAACCCATTTTTTTGTGCACGCAATATCTATGTCCTTACTTTTTTACTTTTAACAATTTTTTACCAAGTAATCTCATCATCATTACCAAAATCAAACCATCATAATCCATCATTTGATCCTTAATTATTTGGATATTTAATGTTTTCATTGGTAGCCAAAAAGAACTGATCCTTATGAATTAATAGGTGTAAAATGAGATGTCTACACAAGGCCACATTTAATAATAAAAATACATTATTCAAAAAATAATAATTATAAGATATTGGAATATATTAACAACTTAGAACATGTTGGATAAAGTTTATAAAATGGTTTATAGTTTAGCTTATGGTTTCTAAAATGGTTTATGATAAACTGTAGGATTTCAATATGAATATCCTTTATCCTATGAATCTCCATAAATGGATAGAGAACACCTAATCTATAGATGAAAAGAAGATCATGCATACCTTAGATCCTTGGCTCCATTTTTAATAGCACAACAGAAAAATTTTAGAGATCCCAAGCGATAGAGCAATCTTCTTTTAAAAAACCACTAGGTAATTCCTCTCTTCATTCTCTTTTAGCACAAACTAGCCTCAATGGGAGATCTAACCCTAATGTGTAGATAATAGATACATCTATGGTGAGAATAAGAGAAGGAACCTAGCTTATACTTTATATAGTAATTCAATGGCCCACCCATCACAGATCCAAAGGTAACCTGTAGCCTACACTACCTAGTGTACATTAGACATAATAGAGTATTAGGCCAACTGTAAAGAGATTACTCTATTGGTGTAGAGCCTAGTACTTATTAAATTAATTTTTTTTAACGTGATAGTATACTTTTTAAATCATATTTGTACGTTTATTGATAAATAGATAATAAAACAATAATTAATCTAACAAGAACATTCCTTTAGAGAAATATAAATTTTTTATCCCTATATAATTTGTGAAAGTAAATAAAATTTCTTGGAAGTTACTAAAAAACAGTTGAGTTAAAACAAATGAAAATGGTTCAAGATGAGCAAATCATAGAAGTGGAGTGCAATGGCTTATTTTAGAGTCAGATCTTTTCCTTTAAAATTATATATATATATATATATGTTAATTGAGTAAATCGTATTTTTTCATGTTAAATATGTGTATGACTCATTATAGAAGGGGTAATATAGAAATAAGGTGATTGGAGGCATGAAAGTTAAGAGTTGGATTATAAAGAAATTTCTTGTAAAATAATGTTGGGACTTAGTAAAAATTCTTATGAAAAATAAGGGGGAGGTTAGAAATTTAAATAAAGATTTAAGAGAAGGGCAATTAGGTAAAGTCTCTTCTTTTGAGATCTATATAAGGTTTGAGAGACACTAAGAAACCCAAAAACACAATTGAAACCTCTCAAACTCTCTAGAATTCTCGGGCAAACTCTATTGTTTTCTTCTTATTCTTAGGAAACCCAAATTTCTTAAACTTCAACTAGCTCACCCTCTCACACTATCCCTCCACTCGCCCCTAAAACTTGTAGGACACCTATTGCCATCTAGGAGAACCTACCGATGTGGGTGGTGAGTTGTTACAAGCACCATATGATGACACGTGAGGTGCACGCACCAGACAGAAAGCCATTTTCTTTTACTTTTCTTTGGCTGTTTTTTCCAAGAATTTGAGGTATCCTCCATTTCAAACCTATTTCAAGTTAAAGTAGGTTTAAGAAAGTTAAATTTTTAGCTTTGTTTGAAATTATTTGGAGTTTAATTGATGAAATTTGAATTACTTGAATTTGGGTATGAGTTTATTGAAAACCATGAATCAAACTTCAATTCTAGAATGAAATAGCTTAGGTTTGTTTATGGTTAATGTTAGATATGTAAGATTAAGTTTTTAGAGGTATAAAATTTGTTGGAATTGAATGATTTCCTTGAGTTGAAAAGTTTATTAGCGAAAAACTAGTTTTTGGTAGAAATCTTTTAAGTTGATTTTAGAAAAGAAGAATTTGTGGAATTTAATTAAGCAAATCATTCTAGTTAGACTTTAAAATTTGAGAATCCTATCTCTTTATAATTTAACCTTGAAAATACCTTAGTAAATTGAAATCCTTGTCTTGAGACACAAGCTTAAAATTTGATGGAAAAAGAATAAGAGCAAGGAAAAGTGAATATGTTTATAACTTTAGAAAGATTGATTGCTATCACATTTAAGAATAAACTAAGACCTATAAGAACACTTAGACAAAAGGGAGAAAACTTGTGGCATAACTTATAGTTTGATTATTTCGTTTAGTTGCTTGGTATCGATGGATATAATTTATATGTATGCATCTTGATACAATATACTAAATGATATATAATTTTTAGGTGTGATCGAAGAACGTATCAAGGACAAAGAAGTAGTTCAAGATTAGTACTTAGTGCTATAAAGGTGAGTTTCACCTTACTTTTAGTAAGCATGGTAAATTATAAAATAAAAGTGAAAGTTAAAAATGTATGTAAGTATGATGATTGTGGAAATATAAATTTATAAAAATTATGTATGAATGTATAAGAGATAAGTATAGTTATATTTTTATCTGTTTTGAAGAAAAATTGTGATATGAATTCCTAGACGAATGATTATGGGACTACAAATAACATATATATTTATACATATGGATATAGAAGAAAACAAGTGTGAATAGATTTTGATGTAGTTTCTTTTGAAGAAATTTTATGATGTGATTGAATTAATGAATTGGGCTTGAGAAATTTGTTGTGTTGTGAATGCATTTCATATGACATAAAATTTTGATGATATTGTGGAAGAGTGGAGTGAAAAGTGAAGATTGAAACAAGTGGAGTGAAAAGTAAAGGTAGGACCTCACCCAGAAAAAGGGTGTAGGGTATCCGAAGTTATTTGTTGAGAAATGTCGTTGAGAAATGTACCGGTACGTGGGGAAACGTCCCCTTTATGATACAATTTTCCAAATGAGGGGCATTGTGATGAGATGAGATGAAATGGTCTGAGACTTAGTCATGCATTACATTGCATTTTATTTGATAATTGACGTGGTTGATGTGATTGGCCCACTGAAGGGCATATGTTGTGATTAGCCCATGAAAGGCACATGTTGTGATTGGCCCATGAATGGCACATGTTATGATTGGTCCAGTGAGGGGCATGAGATGTAGATTATCCTTGTGATGTGTGTGGTGTGGTAAAATTATGTGTTGTGTGGATAAGTAAAAGTATTAGTGATTCTTTATGATTATTGTTCCTCGTGGTGATAAATATTGAGAAAAGTAACGAGAAACGTATATAAAAGGCATATTATATATAAAAATAAATTAAGTAACAAGGTTCAAAAATAAAGAAATAAATCCCAAATTGATTACTTCTTGTAGTGTGAAACTCGCTAAGCTATTGAGCTCACCCCCTCCCTATTTTACTAACATTTCATGGAAAGTGCCTGAAGGTTTTGGATCAAGTTAGTGGAGTGATCAAAGAAGAAATGAGTCCTTAGCAAGGTCCTCATCCACGGAATCCTTATCCTCTTTGGTCTTTTAGGAGTCTAGATATATGCATATGACCTTTTTTTAATGTATAATGTAAATGTTTTGGAAGTAGCTTTTTATAAGTCCATGACTTATGTAAATTCTTGATATTAAGCATAAAATTATATAGATGTAGAAATATGTTTGTATGAACTGGTAGTGTATTTAAAAGAATATTTGTATGATTTATATGTTGTGTATGCTTGCATTATAGGTCAAGGTGCTTAGTGCTTAAAAGTGATGATGTCGTTTCGAGTAGGGTCCACTTAGGATGAGTCGATACATTTTTGGTATTAGAGCTTTAGGTTTAAGGTTCTGTAAACCTTAGTTGCATGAGCATGATTCATGGGTTGGTTGCAGGGAGCCGGTTGTGTAGGGTTAGAGAGGATGCCGTTTAGGAGTTATAGCTAGTATTAGAATGGGTTAAAGTAATAATCTTGAGAATAAAGTCAAATTTGTTTTTATCTTTGGGTGTTGTATCAGTCGGTGTTGCTTGGAATGATTTTGTTATGTTTTGTGAAATTTTATTGGTGATGCTCTTAATAAGAATTATGAATATAAGTACTTTGATGTGATAAAACACTTTGAGTTATATATATCGTTCACATATATATGTGCGAATATTGTTATGTTGTTTAGTTGTTTGGTAAAGATGTTGAAAAGTGAAGAGTGAGTGAAAAATTTTCCCTTTAGTGATTCTATTAACTTGAAAGTTTTGTATTGATCTAGGGGATCCCTGATAAATTTTTGATGAATTGCTAGTTAAATAACTTAACGATGTTGTTATGAATGACCATAAATGTAATGCCCCGTTTGGTTGCGGTAATGGAATCAAGGTTGTAATGTAATCAAAGTTGTAATGAAATCAAGGTTGGAATCCAATTACATTGTTTGGTTAGAACATAGAAAATACCATTGAATTGAAGCTGTAATCAATTATAGTGTTTGGTTAACATGTTCATACCACTAAAATGAAATCAGATTGACTAAAATGTGTTTGGGCATAAAATATATATAAAATTAATCATATTAATTTATTTATACTGAACATATTATTTTATATTTACTTATTAATTCTTAATAATTTATAATTTTACTATATAATTATTTTATATTAGTTAACTATATTTGTATTATTATTTATATATTACATTATTTTTATTAATATATTATATTTTTACTATAATAATATTATGTTATTATTCATATTTTTATTTTTATTAATTATTAGTCATATATTACTATATATTTTATTATTAAATTATATATTTATTATAAGAATATTATATTATTTTATGATTTTTATATAGTATTATATTAATATTTAATTATTTATGAATATTTATTAATTAATTTATTTTTTAATAATTATTTTTATATTTATTACTTATTACTAATATAATATTATTAAATGTTATTTTTATTAAAATATATTGTTTACTATAATAATATTATCTTATTGTTTGATTATATTTAGTATAATATTATGTTAATATTTAATTATATTTTCAAATATTTATTAGTTTATTTATATTTTTTAGTTTTTAATAATATGTTGGTATTTATTAATTATTATTAATATGTTATTTATTATAATAATAATATTTTATAATATCTAATATAACATAATATAATATTTAATTATATTATGAATCAAAGATGAATCAAGTTTGTAATGTAATGGCTATTACACTACTTCAATAGTGTAATGTCCATTACAACATTTTGATGTAACGGTGTAACGACCCATCACGGCTTGGCCACCCCTGAAACCGTGTCATCACATTTTGAAATCTCAGCACAACACATATATGCAACAATAAAAATAAATAACACCAAAAGAAATTTACATCAACCCGATATTAAAACATTCTATATAACGTAAAATTCATGAAAATTTCCAAATAAATTTTTCATTTTTATTTTCTCATTAGTCTGAGGATGATGACACGCACGTGGCTTACAGAAATTATTTCTTCTGAACCTTGACTCACAAACTATTTGTCAAGCCTGCTACCTGAAATCATTGTACAATGAGGGGTGAGCTTCATAAGCTCAGTGAATTAAATTTACTAAAAGTACTTATTTGTATAAATAGTCTTTTAATATTTAAATCAATTTATATTTCCTGCACTTGATACTAGCACTCTACTATCACTCTACATATCATAATATTCATTCTCTATCAATCTCTTCCTCTTATTTATTGGTTCACCTCGAGACCATCAATTATCTCATGATTTCCTCGTAAGGAGGTTCACATCATAAAATTTACCATTTAGATTGTTCTTATCACTATAACAATAACACACCACACCTCAGCATTTCAATAATCTCATCACCATAACTGTCTCTCTGTGATACTTATCCATCTATATTTATATTCACAATAATACACCACACCTCACCATTTCAATAATCTTATCACATAACTGTCTCTTTCAGTGAGACTCAACCATCATTAATTATATTCACAATAATACACCACACCTCAGCATTTCACAAATATTATCACCATAACTGTCTCTTTCTGTGAGACTCAACCATCATTAATTATATTCACAATTTATACATCACACATCAGTATTTCATAAATCTTATCACCATAACTGTCTCTTTCTGTGAGACTCACATCATTAATTATATTCACAATTTATACATCACACATCAGTATTTCAATAATGCAAGCAATAATTAAAATAAATGCAATGCAATGAATGTATATGATGGGAACGTCTTCCCACCTGTCGACAGGTTGTTATTATCTTAGACCGATTGCCTTCCCGGTTCTTTCATTCTCATTTAGACCGACTGCCTTCCTGGTTCTTTCATTCACACAAGACTGGCTGCCTTCCCAGTTCTTTCATTTTCATTAGACCGGCTGCCTTCCCGGTTCTTTTTTTTTCATTTAATGCATATGCATATGAGCAATGAAATGAAATATGCATATAAACAGTAATATAAAAACAACATATAAATTCAAACCACTTAAATTGACTATCCTGATTGTTCTCAAATTTATATAACAAAAATCCACTAAACTCCTATTATCCCCAAATCACATCAAATAATTCATTAAAGCTTGTCAAGATTCACTAAATTTCATCCCAATTCATATCAAATCATTCATTAAAACTTGTCAAGATCCATTAAAATTCATCTCAAATCATCCATTAAAGCTTGTCAAGATCCACTAAAATTTGTCTCATCAAAATTCATATTAAAACATCAATATAACTTATCAAGAATTTCACCTATCGTTTTTATTATTAAATCAACTTATTATTCCCAAAAATATTATTTTTCTCCTAATAATCTTCTACATGTCAAAATTCATATCATATTTATCAACAATATCTTTATCTATCTTCACAACATAAGCTAATAATTTATTTTGATATTATTTCCAGATATTTTTTTTTATTTGGACTACTTAAAGTAAATCCAACTCACCACGTAGCTCTTAAAGCTACCCGTGGATCACCTTCTTGTCTTTCCCGTTTCTCTCATAAATTCCTCCGGTTGTAGATCGTCAACACCTGACATCATATTTATATAAATTTTCTAATTTATTCTTCAATTCAATATAAACCACACACTTTGAAAATTCCCACTTTTGAATTTAGGGAAACTCCATAAATGTCAGAAATTCAAAAATAAATATTATGATATTACTTTCTGCTTTTCTGATAGCTATTCATGATTCTCTATGAAATTCCGCAGAAAGTTCCTTCAAAATTTTGCTCTTTCAGTATTTCTTTGAGCTCCCAAATGTTTTAAGAAAACAGTTGAATTATATGAAACTAAACGAACTCCCTTCGCGAGCTTGACTGAACCTATTATATATATATATATATATATATATATATATATATATATATATATATATATATATGAAAGCTTGGGCTAAAAACTTCAGCAGCCCCCCCTCCAAAGGTCTCCACAGTCTCCACGTTGTGGAGAAGTGTAAGGCATTTACAAATGCCTTAAGAAATTCACAGCAGATATTACACTTGATGCCCATGCTTTTGAATTCAAAAGCTTTAGGAAAATTGGCAGCAAGTATTAAACCTGCTGCCCACCCTTTTTTGACCTTTTGATTTTGTTTTTTTTTTTTTATAAAAAACTTTTTTTTAATATTTTTTTTCTTTTCCTTTTTCTTTCTTTGGACGTTCTGGATGTCCAATTTTTTTTTATTTCTTTTCTTTTAATGACGTCTACGTCCCAATTTTTTTTTTCTTTCAAAAGAATTATTTTGTTCGATACTAAATCCTTCGCGTAACTATATTATTTAAACTTCATGTCGTATTTATTAAATTACTTCTTTATCCTTACTTTACAAATACGGGTATTACAAATCTACCCACCTTACTCTACTCCAGAACAAATTGAATAATATTTTTTTATACTTGTCTCACACTTTTCACGTAATCTCTTCAACATCCTTATTCCACCACATAACTTAAACAGTATTTTATTACATAAGACTTATTCTTTTTGTCTAAAATCCTTGTACTAGTATAAAAACCCAAACTTTCTGAATTTCTATAGCTTAGCTCAAACTATTATATTATTTATCATGTAAACACTTTCTTAAAAGTGAAACATGAAATACATTATGCCACTGTTCAACTCTGGAGGCAAATCAAAGCTATTCACAACTAGTCCAACTTTCTCAACCACCTCACAAGGTCCCACATACCTCAGATTCAGCTTTTCTTTCCTGTTTAAATTTTAATACACCTTTCATTGAGATATTTTTCAATACACCCAATCACCTACTTGAGACTCAAAAGGTCTACTCTAAGCTGTTTTACGGTTCTTTCTAAAAAATTTGATCATCTCAATTGTTAGCTCAATAATTGATAGACCAGATATATTTTTTCTCTTCCATTTCTTCCCAACATAAAAGAATTCTACACCTCCGACCATACAATGCCTCAATTGGTGTCATCCCAATATTAGTTTGTTACTAATTATTATCAGCAATTTCATTTGATGGCATGTAAGCATCCTAACTTACTGAGAAAATCATCACCTTTGTCCTTAATATATCTTTTAGTACCCTACTAATTCTTTCTATCAGCTACATTCCTCTTCAATTCTGACCATCAGAAAATTCTATCTCAATCATGTATACATCTTATTGTTACTTGATTGCATCAAATCTACATTATTATGTGCCTCCCTCCTTATCTCTTTTCTCAGCTCTGTGTTATTGGAAACACTATTTCTATCCAGGATACCATCATTTAAAATTTTTAACTTATATTGTTTTCTAGTAAGCAATCAATACTTAATCTTTTTTATCTCTTCATCTATACCTTGTATCTCTAAAGCATTTTACTATGGATGACTGTACAACTATATTCTTTATTTATGATCCTCTACCACTGATATTCAACGTTATTCTCATTTTTCTAAATCCCTCATCAATTTCACATCAGTGCTCCCACTAGCAGTTAACTTTCTTGTAGACTTTCTACTCAATGTATCAACGATCACCTTCGCATTTTCTAGATGATAGTGAATTGTACATTCATCGTTACTAATCAACTTCATCTACCATCTCTACCTCCAATTCAGCTCCCTCTGGTTAGGTAAATATGTCCAACTTTTATAACCCATGACTATCTCACAAGTGGCTCCATACAGATGATATCTCCAATATTTAAAGTAAACGCTATAGCAGCCAACTCTAAGTCATGAGTAGGGAAATTTCTTATCATGAATCCTCAATTGTCTAGAAGTATAGCCTATAACCTTCCTATGTTACACATATCCCAATCATTGATGTGACATATCACTATACACCACAAATCCTTCATCACCAGAAAGAAACACCAATACTGGAGCTGTAGTTAATTTCTCCTTTAGCGATTGAAAATTTTTCTCACACTTCCCTCACCATACAATCTCACATTTTTCCTAGTTAGTCTATTCAACTACATTACAATAATAAAAATTTTCTGAAAGAAGCTTCTATAATAACCAACTAGCCCCAAAAAGATTCTATTCTCAGTCATATTAGTTGGTCTCTCCCATCTTAACATTGTCTTTAACTTTTGTAAGTCAACTACTATCCATTTCTCGATATTACATTTCCAAGAAAGTTATTTCATTCAATCAACACCCACAATTAGAGAACTTTGTATATAATTTCTCTTTCCTCAGAATCTCTAACACACTGTCTAATTGTTTCACATGTTGTTCTTCCTTCTTAGAATATATCAGGAAATCAAATACAACCATAAACTTGTTAAGATATGGTTTAAACACTCTATTCATCAATTCCATGAATGTTTCTGGAACATTAGTCAACCCAAATAGCATCACCAGAAACTTATGACCATAACGTGTCATAAAAGCAGTCTTAGACATGTCTCCTTCTTTTATTATCAAATAGGTGATAACCTGATCTCAAATATATCTTAGAGAATACTTTCATTCCTTGCACTGCTCAAACAATTTATTTATCTTGAGTAAAATATCTTTGTTCTTATTCAACTATTTGTGGTCTATACACACTCTTATCGTTTCATCTTCCTTCTTCACAAACAACACAAAGCTCTCTAAATACATTAGGTCTGATAAATTGTTCATCTAAAATTCTTGAACTTCCAACTCTCTTAACTTAATGGTTTTCGCTCTGTAGTGTTCTATTAGAGATATGTGATGAACTCAAAATCACATCTATAGGAAACTAAATCTCCTTAATGGGAGAAAATCTAGACAACTTTTCACGAATATATCATGAAAATCTTTCTCTACCAAGATTATTATTATTATTATTATTATTATTATTATTATTATTATTATTATTATTATTATTATTATTTCTAACTTCCTGTTTTCCTTTTTAGAATCATCATGTATGCCTCCTTGCATCCTTTCTTTAACCATCTACTGGCAGTCAGAGTAAAATAAGATAGTTCGAGAGCATTTTATGTTCTCTCTAGAAGTTACACTCTTCATGTCCATATCGATAACACTATCTTCTTTCTAAAACAATCAACCATATTCAAAGATAATAATCAGCTTTAGATTTTGTATTACTTATGTGAATCACACAACCCTTGAAAACATGTATGATTATCACTCTATCTCTAGTAAGAACTTCAACAAAAATATTTTTCATTCAAGGACTAATACGTACTTCAATAGACTTCATATGAATACTGAATGCAAAAGAACAGGTTGCATTAAAATCAACCAACATTGACATATCTCTCTTCTCCACACATAAAGCACTTCAAATTTTGACAATTCTGGAATAAATATCTCATCTGAATATATCTATAGCAAACTTTTGTCTCCTAATCATACATCAGATTGTCACTTCCACTTGGTAGCATACTTACTTCCTCTGCCATGACTTCCAGTTTCCATATCCTGTCTCCTAAATCTAAGAGTCCCACCAATAGTATTTTGAGATATAAAAGCAACATATTCTGTTTGCCTCTGACTCTGTACTCTAGTTTCCTGTGACAAGGAATGCCTCCTCTAGGGTGGTCTCTCACCCTATACATTCATATTACTACTACCTCTATAACCTTCATGTCTAAGCCTCTTTAACCACTCTTTCTCTTTCCCTTAAACTCTATCACATCTTTCTCAATCTGAAGTGTTGTATCCACCAATCTGACATAATTCATATGCCTCATGTAAGATAATTTTGAATCAAACCTTACAACATAGATCATCTATGAACCTCTTATACTTATTCTTCTCTATGTTTACCATTTTTCGGTTCAAACCTCGACAAAGCCACAAATCTATTATCATACAGAGCCATACTCAATACATTTCCCCAATTAAATAAAATCTCTATCTTGTTGGGTTCTAGGGGTCTAAGGAAAGTAGTTATCAAGGAAAACCTCCTTAAACCCATTCCAGGTTAAGGGTCTATCGACATCTGCACTTACCGGGGGAAGAATATCCTCTCACTAATCCAAAACTTCTCCTTCTAACTGAAACGAAGCAAAGGAATCTATCTGCCTGTCAGTTACTGGTAAAATACCAAATAATGTCTCTACACATTTCTCCCGAAACTCAAGCGTAAAAAGATTCATAGATCCTTTAAACAACAAAGCATTTAGCTTAATTATATCTCCCTGCATCTCATGCATAAACTCACTTTTCCCCATTTTTAAATGTCCACCATTACTGGATTAACAATATCAGGCATTGCTCTAGCCTGTTCATCAAGTCTATGCTATAAGTTATCAACTCTATTATCTGTTACATTCATTTTCTCAAGAGCATGAGTAAGAGCTTATCTTAGCTCATCTCCTTAAATTTTAGATTCTCTCACACCTTTACTAATATCAATTATATTTTTTAATATCAATCATACTATTAGCACATTCCCTTCTAGGAACCAGAGATTCAAACTCAACCTTGACTTGTCAAAATATTGTGGGCCTACCACGCCCTCTCAAATCAACAACTCTAACTCTAGCTCTAGCATGTCCACGTGTCATCCTCAGACTGTTCATTAAAATATAGTTTATTTTAATCTTCCACTTTCTTACTTTTTATGCAGTCTACAGAATCTTAAAACCTAATGCTCAGATACCAAAATTGTAACGACCTATCCCGGGTTAGCCACCCCCCAAAACGGTGTCATCACATTTTGAAATCTCAATACGACACATATATGCAAAAATAAAAATAAATAACACCAAAAAAATTTACATCAACCCGATATTAAAACAATCTATACAACGTAAAATGAATGAAAATTTACAAATAAATTTTTCGTTTTTATTTTCTCATTAGTCTGAGGATGATGACACGCACATGGCTTACAGAAATGATTTCTTTTGAACCTCGACTCACCAAACTATTTGTCAAGCCTGCTACTTGAAATCATTGTACAATGAGGGGTGAGCTTCACAAGCTCAGTGAATTAAATTTACTAAAAGTACTCATTTGTATAAACAGTCTTTTAATATTTAAATCAATTTATATTTCCTACACTTGAAACTAGCACTCTACTATCACTCCACATATCATAATATCCAATCTCTATCAATCTCTTCCTCTTATTTATTGGTTCACCTCAAGACCATCAATTATCTAATGATTTCCTCGTAAGGAGGTTCACATCATAAAATCTACCATTTAGATTGTTCTTATCACTATAACAATAATACACCACACCTCATCATTTCAATAATCTCATCACCATAACTATCTCTCTGTGAGACTTATCATTTATATTTATATTCACAATAATACACCACACCTCAGCATTTCAATAATCTTATCATATAACTGTCTCTTTCAGTGAGACTCAACCATCATTAATTATATTCACAATAATACACCACACCTCAGCATTTCACAAATCTTATCACCATAACTGTCTCTTTCTGTGAGACTCAACCATCATTAATTATATTCACAATTTATACATCACACATCAATATTTCAATAATGCAAGCAATAATTAAAATAAATGCAATGCAATGAATGCATATGATGGGAACATCTTCCCACCTGTCGACAGGTTGTTATTATCTTAGACCGACTGCCTTCCCGGTTCTTTCATTCTTATTTAGACCAGCTGCCTTCCCGGTTCTTTCATTCATATTTAAACTGGCTACCTTCTCGGTTCTTTCATTCACACAAGACCAGTTGCTTTCCCGGTTCTTTCATTTTCGTTAGACCGGCTGCCTTCCCGGTTCTTTTTTTTTCATTTAATGCATATGTATATGAGCAATGACACGAAATATGCATATAAACAGTAATATAAAAGCAACATATAAATTCAAAACACTTAAATTGACTATCTTGATTGTTCTCAAATTTATATAACAAAAATCCACTAAATTCCTCTCATCCCCAAATCACATCAAATAATCTTGTCAAGATCCACTAAATTTCATCCCAATTCATATCAAATCATTCATTAAAACTTGTCAAGATTCATTAAAATTCATCTCAAATCATCCATCAAAGCTTGTCAAGATCCGCTAAAATTCATCTCATCAAAATTCGTATTAAAACATCAATATAACTTATCAAGAATTTCACCTATCATTTTTATTATTAAATCAACTTATTATTCCCAAAAATATTATTTCTCTCCTAATAATCTTCTACATGTCAAAATTCATATCATATTTATCAACCAAATATTTATCTATCATCACAATATAAGCTAATAATTTATTTTGATATTATTTCCAGATATTTGATTTTTTATTTGGACTACTTAAAGTAAATCCAACTCACCATGTAGCTCTTAAAGCTACCCGTGGATCACCTCCTTACCTTTCCTGTTTCTCTCATAAATTCTCCCGGTTGTAGATCGTCAACACCTGACATCATATTTATATAAATTTTTTAATTTATTCTTCAATTCGATATAAACCACACACTTTGAAAATTTTCACTTTTGAATTTAGGGAAACTCTATAAATACCAGAAATTCAAAAATAAACATGATAATATTACCTTCTGCTTTTCTGATAGTTATTCATGATTCTCTATGAAATTCCGCAGAAAGTTCCTTCAAAATTTTGCTATTTTAGCATTTCTTTGAGCTCCCAAGTGTTTTAAGAAAACAGATGAATTATATAAAACTAAACGAACTCCCTTCGCGAGCTTGCCTGAACCTATTATATATATATATATATATATATATATATATATATATGAAAGCTTGGGCTGAAAACTTCAACAGCCCCCCCTCCAAAGGTCTCCACAGTCTCCACGTTGTGGAGACGTGTAAGGCATTTACAAATGCCTTAAGAAATTCGCAGCAGGTATTACACCTACTGCCCATGCTTTTGAATTCAAAAGCTTTAGGAAAATCGGCAGCAGGTATTAAACCTGCTGCCATCCTTTTTTGACCTTTTGGTTTTGATTTTTTTTTTATATAAAAAAACTTTTTTTAATATATATTTTTTTCTTTTCCTTTTCCTTTCTTTGGATGTTCTGGATGTCCATTTTGTTTTTTTTACTTTTTTTCTTTTAATGACGTCTACGTCCCGAAATTTTTTTTTTCTTTCAAAAGAATTATTTTGTTCGATACTAAATGCTTCGTGTAATTATATTATTTAAACTTCATGTCGTATTTATTAAATTACTTCTTTATCCTTACTTTACAAATACGGGTATTACAAATGGGTATTATGTAATACCCATTACAACCCTTTTAAATCAACCAAACAATGTAATAGTCATTATCGGATGAATGAGCATTCCATTACAAACTTGATTATTATACCCAAACGAAACATAAGAATAAACCATGTAATAATTGACCTAAGAAGTAGCTATTATAGAGATTGAAAAATATGAAGTAGATGAAGTCATGACTAATGGGTTAGAATGCGTTTGTGCTTGGATTTGGAGTATCTTTGAAAACTTCAGAATGTGATTTCTATTAGAAAATATGAGAAAGTTTGAGAATTGGCAAGTTATATCGATTCATATAAATTATAAGAACCTTAATCTTAAAATATGAAATATAATTTGAGAAGGATGAATAATAAATTGGTAGAAATTTAAATGGATTAATGAGTATATAAAGGGATAAGAACAATTGTTGGATAAGTGGTTGACACAAAGAATAAGGCATTGTTGAGAGTGACTAAGGTAACTAATAGAAACACATTGAGTAAATGAATGATGGTATTAGATAAACCACAAGAGAAATCTCAATGGTATCTTGGATTTTTTTTTTTTAGAAAGATAATAAAGGAAATGTGAACTTTTCTTGAAAACAAATTTCGTTGGTACAATTAACGTAATTCATGTGGTTGCTTTGAAGTAAGTGGTCTTAGTAATGGATTTTAAAATTTTAAAATAAAAAATATTTGGAAAATGAAATTTTTTTACATGGAAATTGTAAGAGAAAAGGTATAGTAAATATTGAGCTGATATCAAGTGTGAATTGAAGTTTGACAAGAGAAAGATGGTGAATTTATTCTAAAACCTAGAAATTTTTGCTTATAAATTAAAGTATGAATAATTAAATGGTTGATACTTGTTGAGTGAGCTTAAAGTTTTATTATACTTGGAGAGTAAATTTGAGAAATGCTAATGTGCACCTAGTAAAAGATGTGTATTGATGACCTAAAATATATGAAGCGCTTAAAAATCTAAAAGTTAATGTGTGACTTGATTTAGATGTTGTTGGAATAATAAAATGGATGGTGACTAGTGAAAATATGAGATGTACGTTTGGTAAATGAGGTTACTACTTAAATAGAGATATCAATGAGGTGTGGTATAAGAGGTCAAGAATCTAGTAAGATATAAAAGTGTTAAAAACAATCATTGTGGAGGGAGAAACATATCGGAGAGAGATAGTTGGGCAAGAAAATTGTGGTGTGAGTTAATAGTACGAAACTGAGATTGAGACGAGTAATTACAAATCTTACCAAAATCGAATGATAAAGATTTAACAATTATTAGTAATGGTACAAAGGAGAAAGGGAGAGAGAAGAAGAAATTCGAGAGGAAGGTTGTAACTTAAGAATCAATGAAGTTCGAAGTACATTAGAAAAGGGATAGAGTTAGGAGAATCGTTTAATAAATGAGATAGTTAGAGAGAGTAGAAGTTATTAAACGTTGTAAATTGGTGGTAAAACTTAATGTAAAATGAAGGGAAAATATTTAATCTAATCAAGGAAAGATTGGGAGGTGTTAAAGAGATAAAAATATTCTTAATAATTATGTATATATACACACGAAAGAGTGTACCAATCATGATTAAATTAAAATTTTACCAGTATAAAGAAAATTGTATAGATTTTGCGCCTTGAATGCTAATTACTATATTTGAATAGTGTTAAGTATAGTGAATTAACGAAAATTATTAGATTTCGACATACATTGTGTGGGTAGATATAAGATTTTGCAAGGGAAATTGTGGGTGTTTAATAGTTTTTCTAGAAGATTTGATTTACTAAACAGACTTAAAAGAGAAACGAGAAAGAAAATGAGTTGAAGTATAGTTGAGTCAAGAGAGTAATTTGAGTGCATAAAAGTTTGTTAGAAAGATAGAGGTGGAATAAAGAAATGAAGATAATATAGTTCAGTGAACTATATGATAAAAGTTAGAGTAAGGAGTAAGGGCTCCATGCTACCACCCAACAATTACAAAAAGGGAGAAATAATTGAGTTTTGAGAAAGATGGGGAAATTATCAGATTATGGGTATTGTTGCTAGGATCAAAGTGAAGCAAATTAACTTGGCAAGGATAATGAATGTGATAATAAAACAAAAAGTTGGGAGTATGTTAAATTAATTATAAGAACTGGTGGAATAGTATTCAATTGATGTCCAGTTGGAACTTCCTATAAATTTATAATTTTGAAATTTGTGAACTTATCGATAACATTAGAGATTGAATAGTTAAAAAATGAAATAAATAAAAACAAAGGCAAGTTGGAAAAGATATGCAAATCCAAGTTTTAGAAGAAAAGACAAGTATTAATTGAAAAGTTATATGTATGAACGAGTATAAGGTTAAAAATTTGGGAAAATTGTTCGTTTGAGAAGCGAAAGTGAGAAATAATTAATGTAAAAACTATAATAGCTATAAAGATGTCGTGTAGAGACACTCATAGAAATTCTTAGTGTGGAGAGTTATTTAAGGTGTACCTCTGAGAGTTTTCTAAGGAAAAGAAATATTGATTTGGCAGGGAATATAGAGTATATAACACAGAAAATGAGTAAACGATTCGATTTAGGAAGGTATGTAAAGGAATGAAATGATTATGGAAGAATAAAAAGAATGATAATTTTGAAGTACAATCAACATCAAAAGAAAAGGTTATGTGGGTAAAATCATTGCGAAGTTCAAGTAGAGATTGAAGACAAATAAAATAAGTTATATTTGAAGACAACTAAGTGACAAAGTTAGAGAAGAGACTTGTAGAATGGAGTTTGTTAATTGTAAATGGCAATAACTGGTTCATCAAATGCTCTAGCGATGCTATGAAATGGGTTGCAATATATCTATTATTATTAAAGAGTGACCAATCAAATTGGAGTTGTAGTGGTGATTAAAGTTCATAATTATTACTACTATAATGGTGAGCTATATAAATTTTATCAGTAAGCATACCTTGGTTGGCAATGGATGAGATAAAGTTCATATGGAAATAATAAATGGGGAATCTAAGTTATAACTAAGAGACACGTTAAGCAAAAATAAATAAATTACCAAAGGGATTAAATTGATTAAGGGATGCTAGGAAATTATGTGAGTAAATTGGAAGTGGAATTGTGATGGCGTAATGGCTGATTTATTTCCTTAGATAAATTAAAATTGTAAATTTTATAATTGACCTAAAATGAACTGAGTTCAAAGTTTCTGGTAACATTGTTGTCGGATTCTAGGTATAGTATCTATTTGGGGACGGAGTTACTAAATGATAGGAGAAAATGATTAGTCGGTAAATGACCTTTTGTGGATGGGTATATTGGGAGAGATTTATGAATAAAATTGTGCCATGATTTGATACTCATGAAGCATAAAGTCGAGATAGAAATAAAAAGATTCAGATAGGAAGGTGTAATGGTGAGAAATTTAGTTTTTGTGTACAAGAAGAAATGAAAGATGTAAAAAAGGCGATTTAAGTCAAATATATGTTTATTTAAAAACATGTGGTTTGAAAGGCTAATTGGGTGATTTAAAGAATTTAATGGAGGAGAAATACCAAAATATAAGAATACGTAATTGATAGAAGGGTGAACATTGCATAATAAATAATTAGAGTCTTTAGCTAAATCGGTTGAAACTTATTAAAATAATATGTTAGATCATTCTAGTGATTACATGGTTGGTTGGAAATCAAATTAAAGAAAAATAAAGTTGTAGGTGAAATAAGAATTTAATTTTTGTAGCACCAAAATTATGAAGAAAGTGGAGAATTTGAGGAGTGTAATTGAAAATGTGAGACAGACTTGTGAGAATAATAATCATGACTAATTGTGGACCCTGGTCAAGAAAATTTCGGAGATTAAATTTTTATTACTGGGGAAGAATTGTAGGGTTCAGTACTTAATAATTTCTTAAAAAGTGATATTGTACTTTTTAAATCATATTTGTACGTTTATTGGTAAATAGATAATAAAACAATAATTAATCTAAGAAGAACATGCCTTGGAAGGAATATAAATTTTTTTATCCCTATGTAATTTGTGAAACTAAATAAAACTTCTTGGAAGTTACTAAAAGGAGTTGAGTACAAATGAAAATGGTCGCAGAGGGGTAAATCGTAAAAGTTGAGTGCAAAGGCTTATTGTAGAGTTCAATCTTTTCTATTAAAATTATATATATATATATATATATATATATATATAGAGAGAGAGAGAGAGACACACACACACACACACTAATTGAGTAAATCATAATTTTTCAAGTTAAATATGTGTATGACTCATTATAGGAGGGGTAATATAGAAATAAGGTGATTGGAAGCATAAAAGTTAAGAGTTGGATTATAAAGAAATTTTTTGTAAAACAATGTTAGGACTTAATAAATTTTTTTATGAAAATAAGGAGGAGGTTAGAAATTTAAATGAAGAGTTAAGAGAAGGGAAATTAGGTAAAGTCACTTTTGTGGAGTCCTATATAAGGGTTGAGAGACATTAAGAAACCTAAAAAGATAGCTAAAACCTTTTAAACTCTCTAGAATTCTTGGGCAAACTCACATTTTTTCTTCTTTTTCTTAGGAAACCCAAATTTCCTAAACTTCCACTAGCTTACCCCCTCCACTCAACCCCAAAACTTGTAGGACACCAACTGCCATCTAGGAGCAGTTTCCAAGGTGGGTGGTCAGATGCCATACGCAACCTAGAGCGGTGCGTGAAGTGCACGCGCCAAACAAAAACCCAATTTCCTATGCTTTTCTTTGTCTTTTTTTGCTAAGAATTTGAGGTATACTCTATTTCCAACCTACTTCAAGTTAAAATAAGTTTAAGACAGTTAAATTTTTAGCTTTGTTTGAAATGATTTGGAGTTTAATTGATGGAATTTGAATTACATGAAGTTTGGGTATGAGTTTTAATGAAAACCATGAATCAATCTTCAATTGTAGAATGAAATAGCTTAGGTTTGTTTATGGGAAATGTTACATATGTAAGACTAAGTCTTTAGAGATATAAAAATTGTTGGAATTGAATGATTTCCTTGAGATAGAAAGTTTATTGGGGCAAAACTAATTTTCGGTAGAAATATTTTAAGATGATTTTAGAAAAGAAGAATTTTTGGAATTTAATTAAGCAAATCATTCTAGTTAGTCTTAAAATTTTGAGAATCCTAATCTCCTTATAAATTAACCTTGAAAATACCTTTGTTGGGATTTATCTAAGAACTAAAGGGTGTAAAAATTCAGCTTCAGCCCCAAGTGTGCACCGTACCCCAGGAGGTGTGCGCCTCAGCGCCAAGCAAAGGAGAAGTCTTCAGCTCTAGGTGTGCGCCGCACCCCAGGATATCCGTGCCTCAGCGCCCAGCAAGGAGAGTCTTCTGCCTAGGTGTACGCCGCAGCATAAGGAGGGTCTGCCGCGGCGCCCAGAAGATGAAGGTAATGTGCCTTGGTTTGAGCTGCGGCTTATCCTATTCTGGGCCGCAGCGCCAAGCACACCTGAAGCTTTATTTTGGGCACTCTGAGATAGTGCGTGAGGCATGATCAAAATGCACAGGATCACTTAGACTTGTTGGAGGGCTATGATTGATTAGTCCTCAAGATCTAATGGTGGAGATTGTCTTCAAGATAGGTTCAAGAAGTGGTGCACTATATAAAGAGTCACCTAGCTTCAAGTAACAAAAGTGTGCGACATACAAGTGATCATCATACAAGAGAATTCAAGTGCAAGTGTGAGAGTGCAAAGACACAAAACACAAGAGAGGCACTAGAATAGAGGCTGGTTGTTTAGAGAGAGAGTAGTATAGATTGGGGATTCAAGGGCCTTATAAGTGGAATTTTCTTGGGGGAAAATTCCAGGGAAACACAAGTCCTTATCACTTTCTTTTTCTCTTTTTTCATTCTTCAAGAACAAAAGATTTCTTGAAGAGGTGTTGCTGTAACTTGTAAGAACTCATTGATTTAGTGCAGAGGGCTCGGAGGAGCTCAAGGGGACGTAGGCACATTGCTGAACCTCGATAACAAATTGCTTGTGTTCTTTCTTTGATTGGTTTGGTTATTGTATCTATTCATTACAAGTCATTCTAGACTTGGGTGTTTGGAAGATCACCACCTGGGCATCTTGAAGGTGATTTCCAACAGTGGTATCAGAGCTGGAACAAAAGATATCGGAGCAAGACTCCAAGAATCAAAGATCAACTTCTTGGGTGATTCAAGAATGGAGTAGAGATCAAGATCTGATCGTGTTCTTGAGGGTGATTCAAGAACAGTATTGAGATCAATCTTTGATCGTGTTCTTGAGATTTATAAGAAATTGGAAAGCAATTGTGGGTACTACATAAATATGGGATTTTCTCTGCAAAATGGGTTCAAACTTCATTTTTGAGAAGCTTGATGGAAAGGAAGACTTTGCTCTTTGGAAGCAGAAGGTCAAGACGGTTCTTATGCAATAAAAGGTGAACTTGGCGATTGGAGAAGATGATGCTTTTCCAGCAAGTATCACGAAAGCCCAACGGATTGAGATGAACAAGATGGCATACAACACCATCTTTCTACACATGTCGGATAGTGTCACAAGGGAGTGCAGAGACTCGAAAGATCCAGCTGTCATATGGAAGAAACTAGATGAGTTGTTTCTTACTAAAACTCTTCCTAATAAGATTTATCTTCTTAAACGAATCTTTACTTTTAAAATGGATCCTAATAAAGAGTTGCAAGATAATCTTGATGTGTTTAATAAACTAGTTCAATTTGGCTAGTTGTGGTATAACATTCCCGGATGAACAATTGGCTGTTATGTTATTGAATTCTCTTCTTGATTATTTTGAAAGTTTGATTAATGCTATTGAATATGGAAGAGATACACTAACCAAGGAAATTATGATCAATGCTATAAGGGCTCATGATTTCAAAGCCAAGATGAGGGAAGTATCAAGTGGAAAATGGTTGTTCGTTAGAGAAAGGCCAGCAACTCGGAATGGCAGTAGCATCCGTAGTAACTACAGGGAGAAATCAAAGGGTAGAGGGCAAAACCATAGGAGAGCACTCTCCAAACCAAGATTTGGAGGAAAGAGATGCTACTACTACAATTAGGAGGGTCATTTCAAGAAAGATTGCAAGAAGAAGTTGTGGGGTGAGAGAGGAAGAAGCCATACCAACAATGGAGAGGCTTCCATTGCCAAGGGAGAACAGCAAGATGATGTTCTTGTTGGTGTGCTCAAATGTGAGCAGAAGGCAAGGCAGCGAGAAATAGATCTTGGATTTTGGGTGCACTTATCACATGTGCCCTCATAGGGATTGGTTCAAGAATTTCAAGGAAACCAATGATGGAAAGGTTTTCTTGGGGAATGATACTTCTTGCCAAGTGAGTGGGATAGGAGACATCCAATTGAGGATGTTTGACGGAGTCACAAGGCTGCTACGGAATGTGAGGTATCTTTCAGATTTGAGAAAAAATTTGATCTCATTGAGGCAGCTAAATTCCATAGGGTACACATACAAGGCAGAGGGAGAAAGGATCAAGGTAACCAAGGGAACTTTGATAGTGATCAAAGCAGCAATAAATGATGGTCTCTATAAGATGATCAGAGAGACAGAAATCAAGGATCACGCAGTAAGCTTGATGGCTGAGATAGATAAGGCAGTACTTTGGCACAATCGCTTGGGACATATGAGCGAAAAGGGGCTACAAGTTCTCAGCAAGGATGGTCTACTTGGTGGTGACAAGGTAGAGAAACTTGATTTCTGCGAATGTTGCATTCTTGGGAAGCAACATCGGGTCAGCTTCAACACCGAAGTGCATAAGTCTAAGGGCATTCTTGACTACATTCATGCTGATCTTTAGAGACCAGCAAGAACACCAACACAGGGAGGTAATCGTTACTTTCTTTCTTTAATTGATGATTATTCAAGAAAGGTTTGAGTTTATTTGCTTAAAAATAAATCAGATGCTTTAAATAAATTTGTGGTGTGGAAAAAGTTGCTGAAAACTCAAACAGGTAGGATAGTTAAGGTGTTAAGAACCGATAATGGCTTAGAAGTTTTTAATAAGGATTTTGATAAATTTTGTGAGTTAAATGGGATTCTAAGACGTAGAACGGTTGTAAAAACCTCTCAGTAAAATGGAGTTGCTGAGAGGATGAATAGGACCCTTATGGAAAAGGTTAGGTGCATGTTAATTGGGTCCGGTTTACCAAAATGTTTTTGGGGGGAAGCTGTGTCTACTGCTGTATATTTTGTTAATAGATCACCCTCTAGGGCTTTAGACCTTAAGACTCCCGAGGAGATGTGGAGTGGGAAACTCCCTGAGTTGAACAACTTTAGAACTTTTGGATGTGCTGCGTTTGCACATCAAAAGGATGATAAACTTAGTCCAAGGTCTAGAAAATGTGTGTTTCTAGGGTATGGTGATGGGGTTAAGGGGTATAGGTTGTGGTCCTTAGAGCCAAAAGGGACTAAACTCATAATAAGTAGGGATGTCATTTTTAATGAATTGTTATTTCCCTATTTGGAGAAAACTAACCCTGTAGGGGATAATGAGCAAACCAGTTCGGTATTTGTGGAGCATAGCATCAAGGAAAATTCACTTAAGTTAGAGTAAGGAAGGCAAGAGGGTTTGGACTAGGTAGAGCCCATTGATGAAAGCCAAGCTCAAGACACTCAAGAGGAGGCTAAACTAGAAGGGGATGATGCAGCAAATCAGAATGATTATCAGCTCACAAGGGACCGGGAAAGGAGAGTGGTCAGACCATCTTTGAGATATGGTTTTGCGGATACTAATGTAGCAGCTCCTTATTCAGAAGGAGGGGTTGAACTAGAAACTTACATGGATGCCATGGAATGTAAGGATTAATCAAAGTGGTAGCTAGCTATGGAGGAAGAAATGGATTCTTTGAAGAAGAAAAACTCTTGAGAATTGGTGCCTAAACCAGAAAAACAGAGAGTTGTGGATTGTAAATGGATTTACAATATCAAAGAAGGGATAAAGTCCGGTATAAGGCTAGGCTGGTGGCGAAGGGGTTCACACAAAGAGAAGGCATAGATTTCACCGAAATATTCTCACTGGTTGTGAAATACAATATGATAAAGATAGTGTTAGCAATAGTTGTTCCATTTAATTGAGAAATCGAGCAAATGGATGTGAAGACAGTGTTCTTGCATGGAGAGCTTGATGAGACCATCTACATGAGGCAACCGGAAGGCTATGAGGAAGGAAGGCAGGGAGATTTGGTGTGCCAATTGAAGAAATCTCTTTATGGCCTGAAGCAATCACCTCGGCAATGGAATAAGAGGTTTGATTCCTTTGTAACTAGCTTAGATTTAATGAGGAGCTACTATGATTCGTGCTTGTACTACAAGGGGCACGAGGTGGAGGAAGTGGTGATCATCCTTATCTATGTTAATGATATGCTACTGGTTGGAAGCAGTATGGAGATTACAGGAAAATTAAAGTCTTAACTCAGTGAGGAGTTTGAGATGAAGGATCTTGGCCATGCACAGAAGATCCTTGGGATGAGTTTAATCCAAGAAAGGGAGAGAAACAGATTGAAGATTTCTCAGACTTCCTACATAGAAAAGATGATATCTAAGTTTTCTATGGAAGATAGCAAACTAGTGAAGGTTCCCATTGTTGGTCATTTCAAGTTCTCTAGTGATCAATGTCCGAGATCGGATGAGGAGAAAAAGGAAATGGAAAAGGTCCCCTACTCTAGTGCGGTTGGATCAGTCATGTTCATGATGGTAAGTACTAGACCTGACATTGCTCATGCAATGAGTGTTCTCAGCAGGTTTATGAGTAATCCCGAAAAATAGCATTGGCTTTGGATGAAGTGGTTGCTGAGGTACTTGAAGGGAAGCCTAGATGTGGGGTTGGTTTATAAGAAGAGGGGTAAGTCCATCTATCTTGAATGTTATGCAGATTCAGACTATAGAGCAGACAGAGATAAAAGAAGATCAATTACCTCCTACTTCTTCAACTTAAACGGATGTTGTATAAGTTGAAAGGCTCAGTTGCAGTGGGTGGTAGCGCTCTCAACAACCGAGGCTGAGTACATAGCGGTAACGGAAGCCATTAAGGAGGCTATGTGGTGCAAAGGGTTGTTGGAAGAGTTGAAGGTTCTAAAAGAGCAGGGGGTGGTGTATTCAGATAGCCAAAGTGCGTTGCATTTTTGTAAGAATCTGATGTTCCATGAGAGGACAAAGTATATGATGTTCGATACCATTTCATTCGAGAAAAATGTTACGAAATGATGCATTCATGTGGACAAGGTGGCCACAGAAGAAAATCCTGTGGATTTAGGTACTAAAGTTCTACCTCTAAGTAAGTTCAATCATTGTCTTGGACTTCTTAGGATTGGAGTCGGTTGATATGATGACTCAAGTTGAGTTTGGATCCTGAGTTCTTTGCACTATGGGTTCAGTTTTAGTTGCTTAGACAAAGGTAGAGATTTGTTGAGATTTTTTTAAGAACTAAAGGGTGTAAAAATTCAGCTTCAGCCTCAAATGTACGCCGCACCCTAGGAGGTGTGCGCTTCAGCGCCCAGCAAAGGAGAAGTCTTTATCTCCAGGTGTGCACCACACCCCAGGATATCCGTGCCTTAGCTCCCAGCAAGGAGAGTCTTCTACCCAGGTGTGCTCCGCAGCACAAGGAGGGTGCACTGCGGCTCCCATAAGGTGGAAGTAGTGTGCCCTGGTTTGAGCCGCGGCCTGCCCTATTCTGAGCCGCGACGCCAGGCACACCTGAAGCTTCATTTTGGGCAATATGAGATAGTGCGTGAGGCATGATCAAAATGCACAGGATCACTTAGACTTGTTGAAGGGCTATGATTGATTGGTCCTCAAGATCTAAGGGTTGAGATTGTCTTCAAGATAGGTTTAAGAAGTGGTGCACTATATAAAGAGTCACCTAGCTTCAAGTAACACAAGTGTGTGACATACAAGTGATCATCATACAAGAGAATTCAAGTGCAAATGTGAGAGTGCAAAGACACAAAACACAAAAGAGGCACTAGAATAGAGGCTGGTTGTTTAGAGAGAGAGTAGTATAGATTGGGGATTCAAGGGCCTTGTAAGTGGAATTTTCTTGGGGGAAAATTCCAAGGAAACACAAGTCCTTATCACTTTCTTTTTCTCTTCTTTCGTTCTTCAAGAACAAGAAGTTTCTTGAAGAGGTGTTGCTGTAACTTGTAAGAACTCTTTGATTTAGTGTAGAGGGCTCGGAGGAGCTCACGGGGACGTAGGTACATTTCCGAACCTCGATAACAATTTGCTTGTGTTCTTTCTTTGATTGGTTTGATTGCTATATTTGTTCATTACAAGTTATTCTAGACTTGGGTGTTTGGAAGATCACCACCTAGGCATCTTGAAGGTGATTTCCAATACCCTTAGTAAATTGATATAAAAGGAAGGAGAGCAAGGAAAAGTGAATATGTTTATAACCTTAGAAAGATCGATTGCTATCACATTTAATATTAAACTAAGACCTATAAGAACACTTAGACAAAAAGAAAACTTGTGGCATAGCTTATAGTTTGATTATTCCATATAGTTGCTTGGTATCGATGGATATAATTTATATGTATGCTTCTTGATACAATATACTAAATAATATATAATTTTTTAGGTGTGATAAGAGATAAGTATTGTTATGTCTTGATGTGTTTTGAAGAAAAGTTGTGATATGAATGACTAGATGAATGATTTTGGGAGTACAAATAACATAATATATATATATATATATATATATATATATATATATATATATATATATATATATATAGACGTAGAAGAAAACAAGCGTGAATAGATTTTGATGTATTTTCTTTTGAAGAAATTTTATGATGTGATTGACTTAATGAATTGTGCTTGATAAATTTGTTGTTTTTTGAATGCATTTCATATGACATAAATTTTTGATGATATTGTGAAAGAGTGGAGTGAAAAGTGAGGGTAAGGCCCGCCCACAAGGGGTAATAGGGTATCGAAGAATCTTGTAATGTAGGACCCCGCCCGAAAAAGGGTGTAGGAGATCCAAAGTTATTTGCTGAGAAATGTTTTTGAAAAACGTATCAGTACATGGGGAGACATCCCATTTGTGATAGATTTGCCCAATGAGGGGCATTGTGATGAGATTAGATGAGACATAATCATGCATTGCATTGCATTTCATTTGATAATTGATGTGGTTGATGTGATTGACTCCATGAACGGCACATGTTATGATTGGCCCATGAATAGCACATGTTATGATTGGCCCAGTGAGGGTATGAGATGCAGATAATTCTTGTGATGTGTCCGATGTGGTAAAATTACGTGCTTCATGGATAAGTAAAAGTATTAGCGATTCTTTGTTATGATTGTTCCTCATAGTGATAAATATTGAGAAAAGTAACTGGAAACGTATATAAAAGGAATATTATTATAAAAATTAATCATGTAATAAAGGTTTTGGATTAAGTCTGTGAGATAATCAAAGAAGTAAAGAGTCCTTAGCAAGGTCCTCGTCCACGGTAGTGTATTTAAAAGAATGTTTGTTTGATTTATATGTTTTGTATACTTGCATTATAGGTCAATGTGCTAAAGTGATGATGCTGTTTTGAATAGGGCCCACTCGAGATGAGTCATTACAATTGGGCTCTTTAAGTTTCACTTAATAAACCAACGCTTGACCTGTTTTATGAGAAAACCCAATGGGCATCAATTAATGTAAGCCCACTATGAGAAAAAAAACTCTAATATTCTCCCATTTAGGTAACATTAATTGTGGTTAGATTAAAAAAAAAAAAAACACACACACATATTCTGGTCTAGAGATTATTCATAGTGTCAATTCGGTCCAATGGAATACTCAACGGAGTTCGAGGTTGGTGTATATAGGTTGATATTCCTGAGTTCTTGTGTATCTAGTTTTTGGTATTTTTATTATAGTATATTTGTTTCCTTTTCTTTTCTTGTTTGGCTGGGCTTATTCATAGTCGTTGTAATTAATCGTTTTATTTTTTTGTTTTTGGGTGGTTCTAGTTTGCTAGTTTATTAATAAATTTCTTTTTCATGGTTTTAAAAAATACATGTGTGAACAAAGTAGACATTCCAACCTAAGCCCTAATCGTGCGATCATCATATAAATTCCATAAATATTATAATCATAGGAAATCATCCAAATATAATTGAAAGAAATTATCAAAATAGGCAAAAAAATCTAACATTCAATTAACCTAATCATGTTAATTGATTGATTTGACTTGTTAAAAGTGTTCAAATAACTCCACAAGACTTAAGTATTAAATCATGTAAACATTGGAAAACAATTAAATAGGAAAATAATTAGAAAGAATAAAAAAAAAATTGCAGGTCGATGAGTGGTGCCCCAAATTGGGTGCCATTCCAAAATGGCACCATTACCTAGTGCAAGCTAAAACTTGTTCATTCGCTTTTTAGGTCCAAATTTGATTCCAAAGTCAAATTTTAAATATGCAATTGATTAAATAAGGCCAATCACATAGCATATAAGTTATTTTTAACAACAAACCACATTCATAGACGTGTGAAATAGGAATCAAAGTAAAACATCAACATACAAAAGAGGAAAGAAAAACATTCAACATAAGGAAGATATAAACAACGATCTTACTTCTCTGTGATTATTACTGATGTTGGATGATTCTTGAGATGCTTTTGATTGTGCACACATGTTCAAAATCACAAGACTCGGATTCATATTGTTTATCTCTTCAAATTTAGAAGAGGGTGGTGGTCCTTCTTAACTTATGTCAAGAAGAACTCGGATTTAATTGCACATGCGATTTGTTGTAGTGCCGATTAGTATTTTCATAGGCGAAGGTGTTGAGCGAGAAGTTTTTCCTTGAGACGTTGGGGCGTAAGTCCCGAAGCGTTGGGGTGTAAATCTTTTGAATCTTTTGGGGTGTTTTGAAATTCTAAAACAAAAAACATTGACAGCCGCCACCAGGTGAGAACACACGCTCTTTTTCGCTAGTGTGACGTTACTGTGGTCCATGCAAGCCCAAATTAAGCAAAGCTAAATCTCACCACTAGTCTTCTTAAAAGTCCACAATAAGCATAAAGGAAAAAGAAAGGGTCTCACAAAATTCATTCATTCGTTCGAAACAGAGAACCATCTAGAACAAGAAAATTGCAAAAAGTGCAAAAGCACTAACCCTAACCCTAGGTTTTCTGCAACATTCAGTTTTGATGGCCAGCGACACACCACAAGATTCCCATCACCGCAAGCACCACCGATCCTCAGACGACAAAGAGACCGAGAAATCCTCAAAATGACACAAGCACCGCCACCACAAGCACCACAAACACCAATATCACCACCACCGCAGCAAGAAGCACGAAGAGGAAATCAAGCGAGGCGGTGACTATATCGCTCTTCTTCCTGCTTTCCCTTTGCTTCCTGTTGGTGATAGTAATAGAGTCGATGATGATGTGGAGGAAGGGGAGATTCTCGAAGAGGAGGGACTCGGTGAGGTTGCGAAGAGGAAATTGGAGTTTGATGCCGAGTTTGGAGAAATCAAGGCTGTTGAATTTCGCGACACGAATCAAGTCTATTCTGATTGCCTTTGTATGCGTTCTGAATTTTATTTGTTTTTTTAAAATGTGGTTTTAGCTTCTGTTTGGTTGCTGAGAAAATTGGAAAACTTTTTTATTTGAGAAAATTCGACCTATTCAGAAATTGAAAGTTTGTTTACGGAGAATTAATGAAAGTTGCCTTTCAGTGGAGGATTATTTCGGTATCAAGTTTTGAAACTTTAGAATTTTAAAAAATAATGAAAGAGAGTCGAGTAGTTTTCTATTTACTTTTCTTTGTTTCTATGCCATTTCGCAATGATCAAACAGAATTTACGCTGTTATTATTTTGATTTTTGGAATGCATTGGGTGTACGCCCACACCTAAAAATGCAGGCCCAGCGACAGATTTGCTCCAGATTTCACGCCTTGGACTTCGCCTTTTTAAACATTGGTGTTGATTAAAACAGAAAAAAACTTATTTGTGAATTTGTGAAAATTCACAAATCAATGAAACAATAATTGAAAGAAACTTAGAAGTAAGAGATTAAAACAATTTTTTTGAGAGGAGCTTTTGAAACAATGATTGAACAAGTAGCTTTTGGAAAATCTCAGAAAAAATGAAAGCTTTGATTGCTATTGGATGCCTTTTTTCTCCAATTTTTTCTGTGAAGGAGAGAGGTGTTTATATAGGCATTAGGTTGGTAGACTCCTAGACTTGAACCAAACTAATTTGGTTAAACTAAACCAACAAAGGATAGATTTTGATATTTGTTTTAAAAGAGAACTGATCCAAATTCGCAATTCAATTGATAAACTTCTAGAAGCAATCTCTAATGGGCCACACATGCTCAATTTAAATCAAAATTAAGTGTTTTTGGACTTTCTAAAAAGGTATGTAAGTACAGTTTTCAATAGAAATGGCAACCAAAAAAGATACGCATTTCTTGAATTATGGATGAAAAAGTGAATGTGGGTCAGTTTTGGCGCAATTTTGGTAGGAAAATCAAAACATTCATTACTTAACCTATTTAAGCCCATAATTTATCAAAAGAAAGATGATTAATAGACCTATTTAATTCTATAAAAGCTTAATCTCTAGATTTAATATTTTGAAAATTACAAATCCTAGAAGTTAGCTGCTCCGCAAAGTTTAAAATCGATTTGTAAAAAGACTTTTTAAAAATCACTTTCTCTCATATTTTGATAAAAATTGAATTGTTAAGATCTACAAATCATCTCCATGATCTCAATCATCTACTACCAAATGTCACAGGTTGTTTCTTGACATATTAAGAAGTATGATCGTTATTAACTAATGGGTACAAAATAAAGTGTCTACAATCTTCCAACAAAAATTTCACTTAATTGAGCTGCTTTAACTCAATTGTTTTTGTTCTCCAAAAGCCCCAAGATAGATTCTAAAGTCATTATATGACACTTAATAAGAACATAAACACAAAAGTATTCTTTAAAAACAATACTACAAATGTATTCTTCAATTAGATCTTGTCATTCCTAAGTGTAATGAAAGAGTTTAAAAAATCAACTTTTTTTCCTCTTCCACTTCGAAAGCAAGTTTTTTCCTCCCAAATAACTAAAGTGAAATGTCAGATCTGATTTTGTCCTTCAATACGCATTCACTATACTAAAAAAATTGCTTCTTATGGATAAGACAAATTTACATATTTATTTATCCTCCAATTATTGAAAAAAAAAGGTAGCAAAGAAAAGAGCTGAAAAACCTCAAATCCCAAATTTCACCCTAATTAGATCCCAAACAAGGAAAATTTTCACTGAACTGAGTCAATCAAATTTCTTCTCCTCAGTTTCTTAGCAACCAAACAAATAATTAGTGAAATGCATTACAAACTAACACAAACAATAGCCTAAAATTCTTCTTCTAGATTAAATCAGACCAAAAAAATATAACAAAATATTGAAAATCAAGATTTTTTCTCTTGCCAGTCTATTTTCTTGGAATAATCAGGAAAATCCACTATAAATTAACACAATTGTTCAATTGCTTAAATTAAATACATTTCTTACACTAAATAAAACCAAAAACAAACAAATTGGGTAAAACTAAAAAAAAACACAAAATTCCAACACGCATTTTCCTCAATTTTCTTGACAACCAAACATAATGGTAGTTAAATCGCCATAAACTAAATCAATTCTACATCAAATTTAAGATGAGATAGAAAATGTAAACAAAGAAACAAAAAGCAGAAACATTCATTACATTTTGGACCTCGAGGAGATAGACTGAGAGACTCACAATAACTTCGATGACTGTACGAGGTCAGGGAGCAGCGATGGATACGCAGTAGTGCATGCTAGGTTTGGTGGCAATGGAGAATTGTGCAGAAAAGTGGAGGTAGATGAAAGAAGAATATGAGATTTTTTCTATTTTGGTATTGTTCTGAAGAGATGTGATCATACTGAAGATTTTATATAGTGACGAGTTTTCTGCAGGAGCAATGGTGCTTGGAAAAATGGTTAAATAGTTTCTTATTAATTTTTTTTTTGTTTTATAATTATTTTAGAAACCATTTTTACAAAGGTGTTTAGCCAAACCATTCAATGAACTCTACCAAACAAGGGTTTAACCTATTTTGTTTTAGGTTTCCAGTTCTAGCCACCACCCTCACTTCATCACCCCCCAATTTATCTCTCATATGTCTCCCATCAAACCAATCAGGTATCCTTTTTCATTTTTGAGCTCTCTTTGATTTTCATTTTTCATCTATCCTTGCCGTCTCTCCACATATAGAAGGCTTTCCATATCCAATAAATGCAACATATTTGTATCTTTGCAACTTTAAAGACTACCTTTCTCTTGCAACGATTAGATGGGAAAAATGAAACTTGAATACTGTTGCTAAAACGTTAAGGGCATGTTTGGTAACAGTTTTCAGTGTTCGAAAAGAGTTTTCAGTTTTCAGTTTTCAGTGCTCGAAAAGAGTTTCTGAAAACAGTTTTCTGAAGAAAACATGTTTGGATAACTGTAACTCGAAAACTGTTTCAAAAACAGTTTTCAGTTAAATGTTGTTTGGATAATCAGTGTTCGAAAACTATTTTGAAAATAGAAAACTGTTTGGATTACACCTTCTTGTAATTGCTTTCAGTTTTCAGTGTTCAGTTTAAATTTTAATATCTAAAATTAATTTTATTTTTCATATTTACTAAATACAATTTTTTAAGCACACACCAAATACTTGAAAATAATTAATATTATTTTATTTTTAAAATGTTAGTTTTTTTTATATATCATCGATTACTCGTGGCCTTTAACCTAAACCTTATTCATTGGCTGCATTTGTGATTTGAGCACAAAAGAAAAAAATTGCAGATTGGTAATAAATCAACAAGATTCTCACTTCCATTATGTTTTATGTTTAAAATTTATATAGAAGCTGAAGCAAAAATCAGCTAACTTTATTGATTAGAATGGATGTGTAGTACAATTCATGTCTGCTTTCATCTTACATTCCAAGGCTGCTTTACTCAAAATTTCAAAGTGGTGTAAAACAATACCTTGGTGTAAAACAATAAAGGTATAGATAAATCAATTTTGGTACAAGGGGGTGGAGGGAGAGAACACTTTTAAAGAGTACAAGCAATTGGACGCATATGTTAAAAAGATAGATGCCTTCATCAATTGGTAAAAACTGGATGAAACAATACTAGAGGGTGGAAGCAATTCCAAGCCCTGTGAGTATTTCACTGCGCTTGCTAAACCAGTATTAGATAGTCGTTTATGTACGTATTGTCCATCTGCGCTCAACAAGTGCCTCAACCACCCGACTAGCGGCTTCTACAGTGTCATTTAGTGGAGGATAGCTCCAGCTTTCAGATATCTGTAAAATCAAACAGATCAGGGTTTCAGGTGCAACCATTGGCAGCACAGCCATATGATTGTAAATTCAACAGTAACGTTCTGTACAGAAAAATGTTGATCAGATATATTTCCCATGTGTCAATTCTGAGAACTCTCCTCACATTCATTTTATGATTCTTGATGCATAATGTATAATTTAGCTTTGCAACATGAAATGTTTTAACTGTAAAGGAAGTATGGATAACAATATTTCATAAGAAATGTTCTTGCAAGTTTCTACAAACAAATCAGCAACAAAGAACGTGGTAGACAGCTGATAGTTTACATCCTCTTTGCCAGTGAATGGTCGAACAACTCCTTGTTCCTAAAGAGATTTTTGGAATTCAGCAAACTTCCACGTACACCGCTCAGCTCCTACAACATAGACAGGTTTCATGCAGCATTGTTTACACACAAAAAAAGAAGCAAATTTATAACAATGCATAAACTTCAACTTAAAAGAATAATTTAAACAATAAGTGAGGTTTCAAGTTAATTTAATGATTATCAAGCTGCAAGAAGGATCCAGAAAGCCAACTCAGATAAACAATATTCACATAAAGCCTAACTAAAGAAACAATTACAGTAAATTTTAAGGTCTTAAGTTGTTTACCTGAAGATTGATGTAATACCCTGCATCATAGATATACTCAACACAACTGCACAATTGAAATTAATCAATTTATCCAGTTTTGCACCAGAACTTATGAAGATGTTATCATATCAGTACCTTAAATTAGTAACACACTAAGAACAACAAAAACACATTGACTAAAACTGCTCTATAATCATCAAATAGATAGAAGTGGATCATGCATCAGACCTTTTCTCTATTGGAATGCCAGAAATATCTCAAGAGGAAAATTCTCCTATATTAAAGAATCCATGAGTTAGGCCCCAAGTAAAATTAGTATAAAAATAGAGATAAACCAAAATCACCTTAAGCATTCTTTTTTTCTCTCAACTTTGTTTCCTTTTGTCAAAATTTATGTATCTAGTAGTCCAAATTACCTAGATGTAAAATTATCAATTCCCACACATTCAGTTATATATATTTGTTGTGTCTGACACTAAGTACATCAGTTTCCTCCTATGTCTCAGATAGCTCAAATTTCAAACTTTCAAGAATAAATCAAACGAAAATTTAATTAACATAAAACTTAATTTACCTTAAAATAGAGAATAAGAAGCATAACAACACGGATAAAATGAATTTACACGAATAAAAAGGACCATAATTTATATATTCAGTAAAGAAAATTAGAGACTTGACCTGATGACCACTTTCATTGATGATACCAGGATCTGCTGACCTAGGCTGAGGAATGGATCTATGCTTCTTCTTGCCATATCTTTTGACTGAGCTTGCCCTCAAAACATCATCCTTTTTTGTCCTCCTTACTGGTATGGTTCCTTCAGGGCATTTACCATTTTGGTGCCACAGCTGAGTGATTGGGTTTGATTTTTCTTTGGGTTTTTCAGACAACTTATTTTCATCAAAGAGCCCTTCTGGGTGGTAATTAGACCTCATCTGATAAACCAAAACAACAACCCAAAAAAAAAAAATAGCACTAACAGGTAAAACCACTAAAGTTTAAAATGAAAACCATACAAATGCATAAACATTGAAGTAAATAGGCGAGGAAAATGGAACCTGAATTTTGTGGTGATAGTTGCAGCAGAGGATTCCATTCCATTGTAATGCCATGCACTCATTGCATCAAAATATACATTTCACCATTCATAATTTCAAATCAATTCATCCCAAGATACAAATCAAAACTTATACCGATATAAGATGTCCCTTCCCTTTTTACTTCACGAGTTTTACAAGGAATATCACAAACTATACATATTTCTAAAAGGACAAGACTTTGTTTCACCAAAATACTTCTAAGTTAATTTCTCCCCCCTAAATATCTGTTGGCTGCTAACATTTAATAAAACTCTCCTTTTTTTTATAGTTTGATAGTTTAAATTAGTATTGCGTGATATATTTTACAAGCGAAATCACTTGGCCCATTCTTTGTTTCCTATTTTTCTTTTTCATAAACGGTTTGATCTTGAAACAAATTGGTGAAAGATTTAAAGGTAACCAAACTCTGAATGAGGGGCACGAGTTTAAAGCCCCTAACGGTCCACAGAGCAAACACCCACTAATTCCAGTTGAACAAATTTCTATCAAGCTAAGATATATAAAAATTCTCTTCCCCCCAAACAATGAAAACTACAATACCCAAATTTTCAATTCTTCTTTTTTTCCCCCTAACATTTCAATAGAAAACAAACAAAATCCATAGAGCAAACACCCACTAATTCCAAAATCAAAATTTTCAGCTAAATCCCACATTTTCCCATCAATCAAACAAACCTAAAAATTAAAATAGAAATTATAGAATATAAAAAGGAAAATAATCAGGAAGGAGAAAAGAAGCATACCATGGAGCTGGGTAATCAGTAGATTCAATACCACTAAAGGGGAAACACCAATTTGTTTATGTCAAACGATAATAACCAAATTTCATACAAAACTATATAAAGATCCCAGCCATCCTTACCAAAGAATTCACCATATATTATTCTTACATACCTAAAAGTAGGAAGAATTGAGAGAGAAACCATAGCTTTATACTGATTTGCGTATAAGAAGAAACCGCAATCAACTTCATCGATTTGCCAATATATAAAAACCAAGTCCTGTTGTGATGTTGCCTTCAACAATAATGGTGGGTTTACTTATGCTTCGTTCTTATGAAGAAAAATAACTTTTTTTTCTTGAAAATTAACCTCTTGTTTTACCTTAACACACAAGAAAGAGATACATGGAGAAGGATAAACATAGGAAGGGGGAGAGGTAGGGGAAGAGGCGGAAAAAGAACATGAAAATCAGGAGGCAAAATGGTGAAGTAAACAGCAGCTTTCACGGTGATAGTTGTAGCAGAGGATTCCGTCATCAATGAGGAAGAGAAGAGAGCAGCGAGCAGAGAGCATAGAGGAGAGAGAAGATGGGTTTGAGAGAGAAAGGACTGAGAAAGAGAGCAAGGATATGGGTTAAAAGAGTGCTGAGAGAGAGAGACGAGGAACACTGAACACTTGATCGAGAGGAGTAGAAAGCAGAGAGTAGTGTTTTAGGGCTGCAAAAATGGAAATGAACACTGAAAACTTCATTTGGGAGTTTTCTAAAATAGTGTTTGAACACTGCATTTTAGAAAACTGTTTTGCAAAACTGCTGCCAAACATTAAAACTGGAGTTTGAGAAGGGTTTTCAGTGTTTGAACACTGAAAAGGGTTTTTGAAAACCCTCCCCAAACAAGCCCTAATTTTCTTTTGGGATAGACATTTTAAGGTTTTTCTTGTCAAAAGTCATCCATACCCTTTAGATGTTGAAGGTTATATGGGAAAAAACTTGGGGAAAAATAGATTCCACTAGTTTACATCTATTCATACAATTCAAAATCGATCATTTTTTACAGGTTTTGATGGTCCAATTGTTTGTCCGGGCGTTTGTAAGAATCAGACTAATTTGGTCTCTGGTTCGTGGTCAAGCTGATTAGACCGATCGATCGGTTAAATCCTGATAACACAGCTCGTTATAGAATTTTTTTTCCTTTCTCTAGGTTTCTTTTCTTTTCATTTGGGTTTGGGAGGTTTTTTAGTGAAAAATAAATAAATTTATAAGAAAAAAATTTCTTGTTTTTTTTTATAAATGAAAAGTGTGTTAGATAGGTAATATCAATACAAAATTTCTCAATATCTATCAATATAAGAACGGTTACCTTGCATAGTTCAGGACAAATTAACATTGCATCCAAATTATTGAAGACTAAAATAATCTTAGGTATCCAATTTTGTGTAAAACAATTGTAGGTGTGAATGGGTAATTTAATAAACATATTAATTAAATTTTTAACCACCACATACATTTTTGGAATATTAGACCAACTGGTAATCAAAAAAATGTATCATCAATATCGTTGAAAAGAGCTCATTAATATCTACATTATGGGACCTAGTTTCATTGTCCATTGTAGACCATTTGCCATCACGCACCACCGGCCGTCCCTTCATGACTTGAGGGGGCGTCTTTTTAGATATGCATTTTTGGGGTGGGGGTTTACTGGAAATAGAGACCACCACTAAGTCGAAAATTGGATTTTTGGCCCGCCTGCTAATTTTGATGTTGAATAATCATCGAGAACGGTCATGATGGGCCACATGCGTCGGTAGCCTCTGGCACCGTGAGTGAGCTTTGTCTCGGTTGCTTATTGTTTTGATTTTAATTTTTTTTTATATAAAATGATCAAAATATCCTCTATTTTAGGGGATACTCAAAAATAATTTTATCCAAATTAATTTAGACACAATATTAACTTGTTACTTAAATGTTACATTTTCCAAATATATATTTTGCATTATAATACATTCTCCATTTAAGAACCGGGTTTCCCATAAAACAAGAAAAACATGGCTCTCTACTCTCATTTTTACACCAGCAAGATCTTTTTCATGTTACTGAAGTTCTACACGCCGACCGTATTTTACCTTCGTGGTTGTGCACTTATTTCACTACTGTTTAGTCAAAGGTTCTACATGAACCTTAGATAGACACCTGTTGTAGCTGCCTATTCAAAGTGATTGTTACACTGTAAAACAAAGCAATTTACTTTATCCAACATTTTGTGAAAAAACATATGTACGAAATTTATACTTTTGATAAAAAAGTTATTTTTTTTTGTTTTGTTTTACCGTCAATGATTTTATTTTTGTTATTAAAAATATAAAATTATCGATAAAAATATGTGTTTTACATAAATAAAATAATTTTTTTTATTGAAACACTTCAACACAGATTACATGATGTTTATTAAAACATAATTTATTTTAATTTTACTTTTGTATTATCAGCAGGATCGAATGTAAATCATTTGTTTATTATTTTTTACTATCTATTTTTTTTTGGTGTTGATAATGAAAGGGCCAAACTTATGATAAAATCACTTTTTGATATGATAACAATTTTGGATACCGTTTAATAATAATTTGATATAATGACAGTAATTGACATCATCACCTAATGTAATTGCATCATAATTGCCTTCTAATGAGAAAAAGTTTTGGGCCCTTATCCTGTGGGAAGAAAGATGCTTGTAATACCTTTCAGTACTGTATTTTTTTTTCATCAAAATTTTTTGAGAAAGCTTTACAGGTAGGTTATATATATTTAACACCTTTTGAATCATATTATCAAAGACCATTTAAAAAGATAAAGTATTCATAAATTTTTAACCAAATATTAACTGTAAATTATTTTTTATGAATATCATAAGTATTATTTATATATTAAAATAATTATTATTTTAATATTTTAATAAATCTGCGATTCATTGATTCATTGTTTGAACCAATGGCCCAATAATTTAAAAAAAAAAAAAGAAATAACCCTTCATATCGTTCTTTTTTATTCATTTCAAACTAAAACGACATCTAGATGTGCCGTGCAGCTTTGCACATAATCCATTATTTATTTAGTGAATTGCAAAGATAATACACATGGAGAGTACTAAAAGCATTTTACCTCACAAGCCCTAAATTAAGGATTCCCCATGAAGTTTTTGGCCAAGATTTCTCTTGAGCCTTCATCAAGAGAACCCTAGCCCAAGCAATCCACCCTTCCCAGGACATCCTCTTATCCCAAGGACTACCCCACTCCAATATAAGGGCGAGCCCTTTTCCTGCCTCTTTTTCAGCCTCCTCAAATTGCTCTTTTGTCAAATAAAATTGACTCAATGCCACATGTGGTTCCCCAACAAATGGGTTCTTCTCCACACACCTCAACAACAACTCCTCAGCTCTCTCCAGCCCTCTCTTAGACATATCGCAAACCGCTTCCCAATACAAATCCCTTGCCTCTATCTGCTCCTTTCCATCCAAAATCCCAGTGCAGTACTCAAAAACTGGTGGAATCGCAAGCTCAATTTCCTCATCTCTCTCCTTTTTAACTCCAATATTACCACCAACGCTTTTCCTCTCTTCAACAAAAATCTCTTCCTCCCTCACTATCAAAGTGTAAATTGCCCCCATCCTCGATATCGAATTCATCCAAAGCCCAGGCTTTCCATCTCCCGGCCACAAAGCTGCATAGTTGTTCCCTGAAAACTCGAGGCGACCATTAAAGTTATCAAATAACACATCTTGAAAACCAAAAATTTGATCACTGAAATCCGCCATGGTCATCAAAAGGAAAACAGCAACCATCCTTCTTGTGAGCAATACATCTTCATTAGCCTTTATATGCTTGACTGTAACTCCATTTTCAGGCAAGATAGCATTCAGTTTCATCCTCCAAGCTTCCTTTCCATTGAACAATCCCTTTTCCGTGGCATTCTTCACCGAAATCTCGGAGAATTTAAGGTGGTCAACAAGTTCAGAATCAGAATACTTGAAGAGAAGATCATCATGGATTAAAGAATGGCGTGGGACAATACAAAACAAATGAATCAAACGCTCTGCAGCCTCACCAACATGGCCTTGAACAACTTCACGACCCGTAGAAGGATCGAATATCGCCAAGTTCACGTAGGAGTTGGAGTAGGCAGAGTGAAAGAGGCCACAGAGGCAGACAGAGTCTGGTGCTTTCCATATCTTGAGAATTCGGTAGATGTCTACTAAATGGTCTAAAAAGCTACCGTGCTTGTGCCAGCACTCACCAGCACCAACAGATTGCAAAACACGCACAAGTGAAGGCAACTTCTTGTCTATAGCTTCGAGCTCGCCGCGAAGGAAGGGACGCGCAGAGGCTAAGAGGGTATCGAGGTATTCGGTTTGTTGGGACAGTTTTGCAGACTGTGATGAAGTTGGCATCGTTTACTTTTGGTTTTCTGTGAAGAATTTGAGATGATGGGATTGAGATGAGACAGACGAAGGCGGAAGATTGTTTCTTTGATGTGGAAGAGACGTATTAGAGTAAAATTTTTTGATCGGGACTTCAATTTTATTGTTTTCTGATCTTATCTTTTCTTTGACCTTATCTCATTGGTTGTTGGTTTTTGGTTGGTGCGTTCAATATTTGGATTTTTGTTAGCTGTAACTGATTCTCTGCAACTGATTGCAAGGGATGTTCGGTGTAACTGTGTAAGTTTGGTGGGTTTGCTGTTTACATGTTGACAAGTAGTTTGAGTAGATAAAGAATGTATGCATAAGGTTTATAATTTCCATTTCGTTAAGTATTTCGAGACTTAAATAATACGGAAATTTCAGCGGATCAATTTTAGGAGAAAACTTAAACTCAGTTTAAGTCTATTTTAATCTTTTTTATATATTTTGAATGAATAAAATTATGTCACATATTTTAAGTTAATTAGTTAAAACTTAAACAGTTTATAAATTAATTGTAGTTAATTTTTTCCCTCTTAAAATTGGTTTCAAGACAGACCCCTATTTTGTAACTTGCGCAAGAGTTCTTATGTTAGACCTTGTGAGCCAATTAATTAATTGATCAATTTCAAAAAGATAAAGAAACAATTTCCATTCATCAAATAAGGTAAGCATGATCTGAATGTCTTCTACCACTTGCCCCATTAAAACTACTGTTCCGGAATTTTATTTGTTGATGTTGTCATAAAATGTATTTGGAATAAATGAATTCTATATATTTTATAGAATTTATTTATATTTGATACATCGTCATGTTTTCAAAGTTAATAAATTATAGATTTTTCAATTTTGTTTGTAAAAGTATTTATTATATAATTGAGTTAATTTATTGTAAATTCTATCAAATTAGATAGAATTTATAAATGAATTTCACAAATTGAAGAGAAAAATTATTGTTGGTTAAAATACCGTCTCTCTTCCTTTTGAATCTTTTATTTATTACAAACATTTTAAATATGAAAATTTAATTAGTTTTTACAATTTAAAACGAAACAACCAAACATTTTCTCTTTGGTTGTTTGTGTTCCGTATTTCGATTTTTGAAAATGAATTATTTTTTCACTTTGTTTGGAAATGAAATGAATGAGTGTATGATTCTCATTGATTATTTTAGTACATGCTTTCTAAGTAATGTTTAGTTGTCTTATAGAAGTCAAATAAAATCTCAAAGATGACTTCACCCTCTCAAAGCATTGTTTAAGAATACTAAGTTTATGGTGATGAAGTTTTGGCTTAGTAATCATGAATGTGGCATTGTGATTATAAAGTTTTAAGTTTGATTCACATTTAGTGTCAATCATTTCTCTAATTTATATGTTGGTTATTTTTTTCATTACGTGTGATCTATTGTAGTGATAGGTTGTTGTCTATTGGACTTACAGAATTTTAATCTAATAGTTATATTATTATACTTGTATTTCACTGCTTTCAATAAAAATAAATAAAAAGAAGACTAAGCTTATTATTTAAGATTTTATTTGTTGGAATTCCACTTAGAAAAATGAGAAGATGAAAACTTCTGTAACTAGTTGGGAGAAATTTCAAATCGGAAATAGTCAAGTGAAATAAATGTTAATAACTTTCATCTACTTATAATATATTATATAACAAATATGTAATAGAAATACATTGTAGTTGTGTCACGTGTACAAAACATTTATTTTTAATAAGGTTTTTTTTTTTTTTTTTTGGTGCAGTTTACAAGGGTGTCTAACATTAAAACTATCCTTACCTTTTGGTTTTCACAAATCCGTCGAGGAACAAAATTTGCATCTAAATAAAGTCTCTTCAATTTTCTTAAGTTTCCTTCTCCTTGTTATCTCTCTCTAATTACATCATATTTAACAATTTAAAGCCCAAATATTTAACAACCATCTTCTATCCCCTCTCTATCTCGTTTTGCTTTTGGTTTCTACAATAAATGGTTCTATTATATATATATATATATATATATATATATATATATATATATATATATATATATATATATATATATAGCTCAAACAGGTGCTGCTGCTAATCAAGTAACTAAACATGACTAATCAAGTAACCAAACAGGAGGTCGAAGTCGGAGCCAAGTCGGAGAAGATGCCAGAACAAGTCGGAGCCAGAGCCGAGGTCGGGATAGATGTCGCGATCTAGTCTGGTGTTTTTTTTTTAATTTGGTACAAACCTATCAAATTTTATGCATCGATGAACAGTCGGATGAATAGTGCCTAATTTTTTTTTGAAAGAAATAAGAAAAAAAATTATTCAAGATCCCAATAGATATCTTGCTCTGATACCATGTTGAAAAATAAGAATTAAAAAGAAATTCTCTTTCTTATTGATTGAATAAAAATAATACAATTGACTCAATATATAGACTTATGAATACTATGTCTAATAGGATTAGGACACAACAATTAGATAAGATAAATATGATCTAAGCATATTAGAACACTCATTAAAAATCCTATTAGGACTCTCAACACTATGTTTCTATATCTATGGTTTGTGCTTGTGGCTTGGGATCTTAAGTTTCGTGACGTTTAGAGGAGAAGCTGGCACCCCTCATTTTGGCGGTTCTTTAGACTTTTGATCTCTTTCTGTGTTGGTATTTCTATTTTCCTTTTTGTGTTTTGCATTTGGCTTGGATCTTGGTCTAACTTTAGGACTTAATGAGGTGACTAAAGAGGTGTTTAAATACCTCGGTGCAGTCCTGAACCTCATTTTAAAGCTCAGGCAAGACCTCTATTGCCCATTTGATGTTGTCTTTTGTGGGTTTATTTTCATTTTGTCTAATCTATTGGGAGGTTAGTGTTTGGAGAATTGAGAGTCCCTATCGATGGTGAACTCTTCTAGAGCCATTTACCTTTCAAGCTAAATGATGCAATTACGAGTCCTTTTAACTTAGGATTGCCTTGATGCATGCTGATTGTACCAAAGGGAAGCCTTAAGCTTGATTATTATTATTATTTTTTTTTTTGTAAAAATGATGAAAAATGTTTTGATAATCCCTAAATGATTCATTCGCAGCTGTTTGATTCCAAACCATCCCTGTATTTTGATTTCCTTCGTGCACTTTCTAGTAGATATTTTTTTTTTCTTCTTAAAAGCAAAATAAATCCATTTTAAAAACCTACAAGATAAACGAGCCCTTAGTCTTGGTCTAGCATAATTTCCAAAAGTTTTAAACCCATTGAAGGCTTGTTTGGTATCATTACCCTTTTTTTAATTTTTGTTTCCATTTTAAAAAAATAAAAACGACAACCAAAAAAACACGTTTGATTACATTTTACTGCATGTTTCCATTTCCAAAATAATGAAAACAAAAGCAAAATTACAGCAAGAAAATCGAAAACCACAAAAATTTGTGTTCCAAGAGTTTTGAAAACAAATTGAAAACGAAAGTATGAAGCAGAACTGAGTTCCGTGTTTTTGTTCTTAAACTCGTCTAGGGTTTGAGCCTACATGTGGTAATTTCCTCCTTTTAGCCTTTATATATATTTTTAGTTAATGAAAGTCAAAGAGGCATCTTCTCCATTCTTCCCTTCCTGCGACAAAAAAATAGCGTTTCTTCTTCTCCATTCTTTACAGCTGCTTCCTATAGTAAAATCAGGTCTGTATGTACTCTCTCTTTCTCTCAAACACTTTCTCGATCTCTCTCTTATTACTCTCAAAGTCTCTCTCTCTCTTTCTCATAGTTTCTTTGTGCTTGATATTTTTTTCATTTAATCACGTTGTCTCATGTGATATTCATCTGATCTCCTCTTAGATCAACCTCTCTTCAGGTTTTGCTTCTTTTCACTTTTATTTACTATGAAATTTGATGATTTTTTTTGTAGAAATTGAACTTAAAGAACAGAATCTTGCTCTCTATCAGTATAATTTTGAAATCGTTTCATTTTTTGGGTGTTTTTTTGTTGTTAATTTTTGCAAGTTAAATCTTTATTTTGAGTTAATTTCTCGAAAATTGCTTTCATTTTTGTTTAAATTTGCAAAGAGTTGTAATCTTTATAATAATAATGAGGTGTTGTAATCTGGTATAGGGTTAGTTTCCCATGGGTGGGGGCTATCACTTGTCTATTTTCTATCCATTAATGAAATAAATTTTTTAACTTCTAGTTGTTTTTTAGCAAAAGAGTAAATTTTTGGGTGACGTGAAGATGAATGACATTCTTGTTAGTCTTTTAAATGTTAAAAGTAATAACATTTAAATGTTAAAGTAATAACATTTAAAAGATGAACAAGATGATCAAAGTTTTCATCTTTATCATTGACCGGTTTTCATCCAGTAATTGGATTCCTAGTTTCTTTCTTTCTTTCTTTTTAACTTAGTGATCAAGAAATAGTTGGTATAATGCCTATTACATATTCCAAGAAGTTTTTGGTTTCTTTTAGGTCCCCATGGCCCATTAATTTTTTAGGCCTTCCAGGCCCTGGATTCTAAACCCAGTAATTTCTCTTTTTTTCTTAAGCCTCTAGGGCCCATTAAGTTTTCAGGCCCTCTAGGCCCTGGGTTCTAAACCCAATAATTTCTCCTTTTACTTAGCCCTCTAAGCCCGTTAAGTTTTCAGGCCTTCCAAAGTCTGGGTCCTAAACCCAATAATTTATCTTTTAGGCCTATAAGACCCATCATTATATTCTTTTTTTAAGCATCCAAGGTCCAATTGGTTATCTGGCCCTCAAGGCCCTGAGTTTTAAAACCCAGTAACTTTTTTCCTTTTGGGTCTCCAAGGCTCATGAAATTTGCAGAATTGCAGGACTTCCCTGGGCTGGAAACGTTATAAGTTTCCTTTTTTGTTTCGGGTCTCTAAGGTCCATTCAACTTGTAGGCCCCCCAGGCCTTCGGATTCCAAACACGGAAAGATTCTATGTTTATTATTCGGTCTTCATGGCTCAGTTGATGTTGTATGTTTTTTTAGGTCCGTTATTGATTGCTTGGGATTGCTTATTGGGCCAAGAGAAAGTGACAGACTGACAGTGTTATATTATAAGAAATTAAGAATGTACTATGCTTGGCCCATTCCACTCATATAAGAGGAGAATCGTTTTTTTTCCGACAGGGCCTGGCCCATATATTTTATGAGAGATGTTTATTTGGTGCAGTTTAAATTCATGCTTTACTTTATTTGCCTTTCTTTAATTTAGGAGCAGTAACATAAAAGGAATATATAAGCAAAATAATAAATGTACAAATTAACTTTACTTTCATTTTAAATATCTTGACTCATCTCTTTTATTAGTAATTTTCTCTTTTTCCTTCTTATGCAATTATTTTGTCTTGGTATATTTCCATGATAGCTATATTAATAATACACTTCAAATTAGGTGTGAGCATGAATCAGTTTGGGTCAAATTGGCCTAAAACTTGTTAGAAAAGTTTTAAATTCCTTACAATTATTCATTGCATGCAAATTGTTTTTTAATAACCAATATTTGATAATTTTAATATAATAATTAAATTGAGAGTTACACATTTTGTAACTATCAAATAACTTTTCAATAGCCATTATTTGATTATTTTAATATAGCTAATAATTAAATTTAGAGTTGCACATTTTTTAATTTTTTTCTTATAATTTTTTAATTTTGAATTAAATTCTTAGACTCATTTATGTCTATAAATACCGACCATTTTTAAAAGTCATAGTTTTCAACTTTTTTTTCTTCTTGGTTTTCATACTCTAAGAGAGTCGTTTTATTACTTTCTATATATTTGTGTTTTTGGGTAACCTTTATTTGGTCGGTTTATCCCCGTTTTGCATCGGACATGCACATTATAGGAGGTAAAGCTGCAAGCACTTGAGTTTTATTTTGGAGCCAGTCTTAGCCATTCGTACTCGCACTTAAGGAGCTTATAACAGTTTTATGGACAACGATTTCCACAACTCACATGCCAACTCATTTTATTTTTAATTACTCATTTTATTTTATTATACTATTTTGTTTGATATCATATATGCATTTGTGTTAAATTTATTTTGATTTCAATAAACATATATTATGAAATTATCTATTTAATTTTTGTGTCACTAGTTATATAATTATTTTTCCAACATCTAAAGCCATTATAGATATTCAAATTTGTGTCTCTATTTTTATTTTATTTGATAAAAGTTATTCTAGAATTTGGTCGAAAATTTTTACATTCTAAATACAAGATATTTGTTAATGTAAGAAAATAGGTTGTTGATTTCAAACATAACTCTATTTTAATTCATCTGTAGTTTTGTTAAAAAAATATATATGTTTTGATATCGGTTATAAACATTTTCAAAGATTTGTTCAAATTTTAAAACAATTTATATTTTAAACAAATTACGTTTCAATTCTATACAATGTCTATTTTCTTTAAAATGCTTTTTAAATATAAAATTTAATAAAATCGGTTTTATACCTGTTTTAAATCATAATAAAACTGGTATATTCAATTTTTAAATATGTTTTTAATAACAATTAATAGTATTTAAATCAGTTTCTGTTTTATGTTTTTAAAAATAATTACATATCAATTTCAAATATGTTATAGTAATCAAATAGATACATTTTTATTTTATAAACGGATTTATTGATTATTTTTTTTCAATAAAATGTTTAAAATAGAAAACAACAAAGCAACCAAAACGGAAATATCATTATTACAAAGTTTTAGGACACTTAATATCTTATTGAAATTTGTCTTAGGTGGTAATTTGCACATTACTTAATTTTGATATATTTTGAACGAGTACGTGCCAGCATGTGGAAAGACATCTTCGACAGTTGTATTAGAGAGTGATATAGATACCTAAAAATGGATGAAAATACCCATACTTAAGAAATGTATGGATGAGATATGACGAGAAAAAGAAAGAAGAAATGTATGCATATGACATATGCATATTAATTTATTAAGATGTTGATACATCAAAATAATTGTGAAATCATGTGATAAGATGATTGTGGAATCTTGTGATGAGAAAAATGATGTTGAATTAGATATCTTGAATGATATCTATGTGTTGAATGAAATACATGAAATACAATATGATATGAAAAAATGATGATTAATGACTTGAATATCAATTGAAATTACAATTATGAATTGAAGTATACAAATCGAACATTTTTGGTAAATTAAACATCACTGAGCTTGTAAAGCTCACTCCTTTTATTGTAATCAAATTTCAAGTTGCAGACAAGAAGATTGATAGAATCCTTTGACTTGAGGTCCCTATGGTCGGCATATTCAAAAAAGAAAATAAAAATACTTGTGATATTTTTAAATGAGTCTTGTACATGAACATGCATAAATGTATTTAATTTTATGAAATATGTAATAAACTTATGTATCTCATCTGAAAAGAGTTGAGGTATATATGTTGTAATTATCTTTCAAGTTATGGAAAATGTTTGTTGCATATAAGTTTGTGCTATGTGCTGAAAGGTGACGATACCATCTTGGGGGGCCTATCAAGGATTGATTGTTACAGAAGCCAATAGTGTAAAATCGAAAAAATTTGATGGACTCTTTTTTTAGGAGATAGCAAAAACAAATGATGTATTAGTAGTGATATTAAGTTTCATATCCCCTCTAGAAGACTCAACTCAACCTAGAGAGATATCAACTAGTGAGTCTAAAACTCCTAAGTACACCTCGCAAGAAATAGAGTACCATTGTCACAATAGAATTCTTAGTGTCATTTCTCTGCATCTTTACGACATTTACCACTCTACCAAAAGTGCTAAATATCTCTGGAAAGCCTTAAAATATGAGTATAATATAGATGATGTAGGTATAAAAAGGTTTAATGTTTCAGCTTTTAACAAATACCGCATGGTAGATGGTAAATCAATTAATAATCAAATTCATGAATTTCAAAACCATCTTAAAGGTGTAGAGGAGAATGAAACTAAGTTTAGTGAAGATTTTAAGGTGTCATGTCTCATAGATAAACTTTCACTTTGTTGGAATGAATTTTCCAAAGGCCTTAGACATAAACCAGGTACTTTAACCTTAACCCAAGTTTTCAATTCTCTTAGAATAGAAAAATGACAGGTTAAGTTTCAAACCAAAAAATGAGATGAAGGCTAAGGTGAATATTGTAGAATAAAATTAAACCTCCAACCGATTTAATCCTAGGGGAAAAAAATTTAAGAATAAAAATTGAAAGAATAATGATAACAACTGGCTTAATGACTTTAGGCCCAACAATTCACCCAATAACTTTCAACCCAACCAAAATCATAAAAACTAACCCAATCATTGTCGTAACCCAAATTTTAGGAATTCTAAGGGCAAAAGAAAGACTTAAGGATCATGCTAAATATGTGGAAGGACTAATCATATTTCCCAATATTGTTACTATAAGAAGACTAGTGAGTACATGCCTAACTTTGGGAGTAAAGGCTCTCAAGTCAACATGCTAGAGGATGGCAAGCTCTCTATTAGGTCTAAATCTAATCATTCTTTAGTAAACTTTACTCATGAAGATAATGAGTGGTGGTTAGATTATGGGGTTAATATATATGATTGTTTGAATTGTTCACTACTTAAAATGGATAAGAAATTTAGTGAAAGAAGTGTGACTCTAGCAAATGGTACCATCACACTAGTACTAGAAATTGGAAGAATTGATCTGAAGTTGACATCTGGGAAGAAATTGATTCTTCAGAAAGTGCGGCATGTTCCTGTTTTTAGGAGAAATCTAGTTAGTAAATCTTATCCATTTCAACATGGTTATAAGCTTGTTAAAGAATCTAATAAGGTTTTAATAAGTAGAAATAATGTTTTTATTGAGAAATGATTTATTTGTGATAGTTTATTTAAATTAAATGTCTCAAATAATTTGAACAATGTCTTTCATTTAGTTTTCAATATTGAATTTAGTAATGTATGGCATGAATGATTGGGTCATATAAGTCTTGGAAACATAAAAAAATTGATAGATTTGAGTTTAATTCCTAAAGCTTATTTAGATATCAAATATAATTGTGAGATTTGTATACAAGCGAAACAACCTAGAAAGCCTTATAGACTTATCAACCGAAATACTAGTCTTCTAGAATTCATACATAGTGATGTTTGTGATTCAAATAGCTGTATCAGAGACTAATACGAATACCCATACATGGATGACCATACTTAAGGTATGGATGTGATAATGAAATAAAAAGACTGTGATAAGATGTGATGTGATGAGATATAGAAAGAAGAAGAGAGATTATGCATATGCTTTCATTCATATTCTCATTATTTGAGATGTTAATAAATCAATATGATTGTGAAATTCTTTGTTATGAAATGAGAGAATGATGTTGAACTAGATATCAAGAATAATATCTATATTGAATAAAATAATGAGATGTAATATGATATGAAAAATGATAATTTAATGAAGTATAATAACATGAATATCAATTGTAATTATAATTATTATTTGATAAATTGAACATCACTGAGCTTTGTAAAACTCACCCCCTTATTTTAATTAAATTTTAGGTTACAAGCAGGAAGGTTGATAGAATCCCTTGATACGAGGTTTATTTGTGATTATCCAAGTGGGTCCGTATGGTCGGTATCCTCAGGAAACACTTTGTTTATATGTAATTGAGTCATGTACATAATCACATATAGACATGTTACTTTTATGTAATATGTAATAAACTTTTGTATCTCCTCTTAAAGAGTTGAGGTGTATATAATGTAAACATGTTTCAAGTTTTGGAAATTGTTGCATATAAGTTTGTGCTTAGTGTTAAAAGGTGATGATTCCATCTTGGGTAGACCCGTTCGAAAAGGGTCGTTACAAGTACAAAACCCTTTTTAAAACAACTAATTAATCTAAGAATCAAAGTAATTCATCTTCTTTGCAGAAAATATTAAAATAAATTCTTATATTTTTCTTACAAGTTCAATGAGATTAGAGGACAATTGTGAGTAATTTTTTAGTTGATTATCATTAAAGTGAGGTAAAATAAAAGAATTAACGAGGCATCTTAATCAAGGGTTTTGGGTAGGTCAGTGGGAGCACTGCCTTAGGCCTCAAATCTATCCGTCCTTGTGGAGTACAATATGTATAAATATGAGGCTATTTTAGTCCATTTGGGCACAAGACTTGTGCCTAAAGTTTAACAAGTTGGCAAATCTTTGTACCTTATAAATATTTTTTAGATTACGTATATTTTTTTTATAGAATTAAGATATTTTTAAAATAACTAAGTCTTCGACAAATTCATTACTTTACACGAACAAGTTTTTCATTAAACAATTTGATTCATTAAATTGAATAAAGGATTCTCTCTCTCTCTTTATATATATATATATATATATATATATATATATATATATATATATATAAAATAAGTCTTTGACAAACAATTGACTATTCTATATAAATAAGTATTTCATCACAATAAAGTATTGTCAACATTTTAAGGTAATTTAAATCTTTATTTTTCTTGATATTTTATCAATTTAAAAATTAAAATTTTGGATTATAAATTTTTTTCTTCAAAAAATGTACTTCTTAACAAAAAAAATTAATTAATTAGATAAATAGTACACCATGACGAAAACTATGTGATAGAGGAAATATATAATTAAGTCAATTAAATTCAATTTTCATCATATAAATAGGTTTTAGCTTTACTCTACATGTATTTACAAAAGAAAAATTTATCACTCTATATAAACAAGTTTTTTCATAAAAATTAATTACTATGTAATTATATCTATTAAATTGAAAAAATAAAATAAATATTAAAAAGATTAAATTTGAATATTTATTATTTGTTTAAATAGTTAGGTAAATTTATTTATTTATTTATAAATAAATCTCTTTGAGGTTAAATGTTTGACACGGACCCCTATTAGTTTATTCAAATAAAAACTGAAAAAAATAAAACAGACGAGGGGACATAAACCAAAACCATGCTAAGGGAAAAAACAAACAAAGAAACAAAAGGGAGAACATGAACCAAAACCCCAAATAGAAAAATTGAGGTCATAAAAGGCTAAAAAAGAAGGCAAAATGAGTAAAATAGAGCATGATAGGCCCAAAATAAAATATACGTAAAGGCTAAAAAATCAAACCAAAAGATTGCTACCTACAAAAATAATACAAGTCAGCCTTGTCTTGATAAATCTGAGATTGAATCTTCAAGGGAAGCGATTATCCTCACGATAAATCTTATGCAAAGTTAAACTACAAAGCAAAGATCGAATCTCTTAAATAATATAAGTGAATTCGCATGGGGAAGAGCATATGTTGTTAATGACATCCACCATTATTTTGGAATCACACTCAACATGAGAGATACCTATATTGTTATCTTGGCAAAGCTGTAACCCATTTTGAAGAGCATAAATTTGTGCAGCCATAGTACCAAGGATATCGAATTTCGAGAAGGTAAGAAGCACAATCCCATTACAATCTTGAATAATTCCACAACCACTGCAAAATCCACCAACTGCTGACCCATCCGTATTAAGCATGAGATTGATTTTACCCAAGCACCCATTCTAACTAGTGGGAGAATAATTTGGATATTTATGTTAAAGGTGATACATATTTCATGGAGCTAGATTTATAGAATCTTTTATGATTATGGGTTTCGTTTTTTGGTTAGCAGACAGGGGGTTAGAAGACAGCGTCCTTGAAAATTTCAGACTCTGTATATGTTTTTGGTCTAATTTTTTGCTTGACGGTTTAGGCTTGAACCAATGAATAACTATGATTTTATAGCATGACTGAAACCTAATTAGCGTGTTTTAAGTTGTAACGAGAGATTTGTGAGATTGATAATAGAGAAACTTCTGACAGAATACAGCTTTATTTTATGGTGAATATGAGTATATCGTGTATTATTTTTTTTCTGTTTATAATTCATGTGATTGAGAGATCTCGAATCATTTAATTTTTATATAACAGACATGAGAGAGAAAAAAACGAGCTAACAGGAAAAAAAATTGAATCAATACCTTGCACCCAACGAGTCACATATATCATTGTTGGTGCCAAAAACTACCGATGCTGACGTAGCCTGGAAGCTGACGTGGCCTGAGTGGGGATTTGGCCTGAGTGTGGATTGTGGCCTGGTTGAGGACTCGGCCTGGGTGAGTACTTGACCTGAGTGTGGACTTGGCTTGGATCCTGCACAAGTGACGGGCGAACTGCTGTTGGTGCTGACGTGTCCTGGGAGTTGGTATGGGCTGGGCCCTGCGAACTAATCGTGGCCTGGGCTAGGATTCGGCCTGGGAGAGGACTCGGCCTGGGCCCTGCACAAGTGACAAGAATGAAGACCCTCGGAAGGAGAGGATGGGGAGACCTCCGAGGGCGCTCCGATGCTTAAGTCAGCAAATATTTAAGAGAAAAGCCGAGGGTTCGAAAGAGGAACCGAGGGCCCAAGTAATTCAAGTGTAAGTGTGAAAAAGTGTCTCTGTCTTGAAGTCCATACCTTGGCCCATTTATAGTCGTTTTCCAGTGGAAAGCATGATTACAAGCTCAAGAGAGAGAGTGATGTAGGGTGGCGGTAGTGCGGCCATAGGGTGGCTGGTGGCAGACGTAGGTGAGTGGGTGCTATAAAGTGGTCGCAGGTTGGCTGTATGTCGGCCATTTGGGTAGTGTAGCTGCTGGGCTACTGTTGGTGCAATTGCAGGGCTATGGGTCTAGCAGGCCCCATTTTTTTTGGGCCAGGAGACTTTACTAGGCCGGAGAGTGCATGGGCCTTTTGCTGGATTGGAGTACCCAGTTGGGCTGGTAATGGGCCGCTCGTTGGACTGGAGTATCTGGAGGCTTATTTTGGGCCTGAGTATTTTGGGCCACATCACAAGCCCCCCACTTCCTGGAGTACCTTTATGTGCTTTAGGAAGTACTTTGTGGGCCGGGCCCCCCATGGATGCTGAGTGGGTTCGCCTGTGGAGGTGGATCGTTGCTTGTGGGAGGCGGAGGGTCACCTGGGGAGGCGAAGAGTCTTCTCGGGGTCGCGCGGTCAAGCAGGGGCTTGAATGACGTTCCTTGGGAATCGAAACGTCATTCTCGAAAGGTGAGAAGTCGTCTGGAGAAGTGGAAAGTTCTTCTCAAAAACCAGAGAGTCGTGTCTTTTTCCGTTCCCTGCATTTATTACCTCGTTAAGTGCGTTTTCCCTTCTTATAAATAGGGTCCTCTGACACCTTTTGTTTTAAGCAGAAACAAGTGTGATTTCTGAAATGAGGAGAGAAAAGCATTTTCTGAGGATAACTATCACGGTGAGAGTTTGAAATTGAGGTTCGGGTTTCTTCCTGACTCCGAGTGGGAGCATGGGCTTCTTCCAGACTCCGAGTGGGAGTCGGAGGAGGAGTTGAGCCGTGTATCTGGATGGAGGGGCCTTCGCGTCCTGGCCTGCTAGGAACAGAAGAGGAAGAGGGGTGTGGCTGCATGCTCCTAGGAAGCTGAGAGTAAGGCTGCAGCCTCTCTTCTGGTGGCTTTTTTGGTGGCAGTAAGATAAGGGGGATCGCGGTTACCCTTTTCTTGCAAGCTGGTGAGGGTTCTTCTGTACCTGGGGCTGATCATAGTCCGCGCTTTCAGTCTCAGGTTCGGCCCAAGAAGTTTTAGAGTGCTTGCCAGGAGCTCTTTAGCCTGAAAGGGGAGGAGAAGCTTTCTGACCGGCGCTTCCTGAAATATTTTGGTTTCCATCATCTTCTTTGTACTTCGAGGCCGTTAAGGTCCTCTTTCATTTGTACTTCGAGGTCATTAGTTGTAAATGGTTGTAATCCATTAATAAATTATCCTTTTTTTAATATTCCTGCCTTCGTATGAATTTCTTTCCTCTTTATACTTGTACGAATTTGATGGCAAATTTATCGAATCGAGGGGGTCCAAAGCCCCCGTTTTTGGCGATTCGACCGAGCACTTAAAGGGACTCAGATTTCCTGGAGAGATTTGACCGAGCTTTTGATGGGGCTCGGTTTTCCTAGAGAATTTTGCCATGCGTGAGCAGAGCAGCTCATTGGCTCAGACTTTTTTGGAGATTTGACCGAGCGTTGACGGGGCTCGGATTTCCTGGAGAATTTTGCCGAGCGTGAGCAGAGCAGCTCATTGGCTCGGACTTTTCCGGAGATTCGACCGAGCGTTGGCGGAGCTCGGATTTCCTGGAGAATTTTGCCGAGCGTGAGCAGAGCAGCTCATTGGCTTGGACTTTTCTCGAGATTCGACCAAGCGTTGACGGGGCTCGAATTTCCTGGAGAATTTTGCTGAGCGTGAGCATTGCAGCTCATTGGCTCGGACTTTACTGGAGATTCGACCGAGCGTTGACGGGGCTCGGATTTCCTGGAGAATTTTGCCGAGCGTGAGCATTGCAGCTCATTGGCTCAGACTTTTCTGGAGATTCGACCGAGCGTTGATGGGGCTCAGATTTCCTGGAGAATTTTGCCGAACGTGAACATTGCAGCTCATTGGCTAGGACTTTTTTGGAGATTTGACCGAGCGTTGACGGGGCTCGGATTTCCTGGAGAATTTTGCCGAGCGTGAGCAGAGCAGCTCATTGGCTTGGACTTTTCTCAAGATTCGACCAAGAGTTGACGGGGCTCGGATTTCCTGGAGAATTTTTCTGAGCGTGAGCATTGCAGCTCATTGGCTCAGACTTTACTGGAGATTCGACCGAGCATTGACGGGGCTCGGATTTCCTGGAGAATTTTGCCGAGCGTGAACATTGCAGCTCATTGGCTCGGACTTTTCTGGAGATTCGACCGAGCGTTGACGGAGCTCGAATTTCCTGGAGAATTTTGCCGAGCGTGAGCATTGCAGCTCATTGGCTCAGTCTTTTCTGGAGTGCGCGTGCTCTCATGGCCGTTGACATAATTGTGCACTGATTCAGGGGCTGTGTGCACTAGTGTGCACTTAAGCTTGGGCAAGGCTCGGACTTTGGCCGAGCGCATGAGCACATGCGAACACCCTCGGACTTTGGTGTGCGCGTGCTCTCTTGGCCGTGCGCATAGTAGCGCACTGATTCAGGAGCTGTGTGCACTAGTGTGCACTAAAGCTTGGGTAAGGCTCGGACTTTGGCCGAGCGCATGAGCACATGTGCACACACTCGGAATTTGGTGTGCGCGTGCTCTCATGGCCGTGCGCACAGTAGCGCACTGATTCAGGAGCTATGTGCACTAGTGTGCACTAAAGCTTGGGCAAGGCTCAGACTTTGGCTGAGCGCATGAGCACATGTGCACACACTCGGACTTTGGTGTGCGCGTGCTCTCTTGGTCGTGCGCACAGTAGCGCACTGATTCAGGAGCTGTGTGCACTAGTGTGCACTAAAGCTTGGGCAAGGCTCGGACTTTGGCCGAGCGCATGAGCACATGTGCACACACTCGGACTTTGGTGTGCGCGTGCTCTATTGGCAGTGCGCACAGTTGTGCACTGTTTCAGGGGCTGTGTGTACTAGTGTGCACTAAAGTTCGGATGAGGCTCGAACTTCGGCCGAGCGCATGAGCACATGTGCACACACTCGGACTTTGGTGTGCGCGTGCTCTCTTGGCCGTGCGCATAGTAGCGCACTGATTCAGGAGCTGTGTGCACTAGTGTGCACTAAAGCTTGGGCAAGGCTCGGACTTTGGCCGAGTGCATGAGCACATGTGCACACACTCGGACTTTGGTGTGCGCATGCTCTATTGGTCGTGCGCATAGTTGCGCACTGTTTCAGGGGCTGTGTGCACTAGTGTGCACTAAAGTTCGGACGAGGCTCAGACTTCGGCCGAGTGCATGAGCACATGTGCACACACTCGGACTTTGGTGTGCGCGTGCTCTCATGGCCGTGCGCACAATTGCGCACTAATTCTGGGGCTGTGTGCACTAGTGTGCACTTAAGGTTGGGCAAGGCTCGGACTTTGGCCGATCGCATGAGCACATGTGCACACCCTCGGACTTTGGTGTGCGCGTGCTCTCTTGGCCGTTCGCACAGTTGCACACTGATTCAGGAGTGCTGTGCACTAGTGTGCACTAAAGCTTGGGCTAGGCTCGGACTTTGGCCGAGCACATGAGCACATGTGCACACACTCGGACTTTGGTGTGCGCGTGCTCTCATTGCCATGCGCAGAATTGCGCACTGATTCAGGAGCTGTGTGCACTAGTGTGCACTAAAGTTCGGACGAGGCTCGAACTTTGGCCGAGCGCATGAGCACATGCGCACACCCTCAGACTTTGGTGTGCGCGTGCTCTCTTGGCCGTGCGCACAGTTGCGTACTGATTCAGGAGCTGTGTGCACTAGTGTGCACTAAAGCTTGGGCTAGGCTCGGACTTTGGCCGAGTGCATGAGCACATGTGCACACACTTGGACTTTGGTGTGCGCGTGCTCTCTTGGTCGTGCGCACAGTAGCGTACTGATTCAGGAGCTGTGTGCACTATGGCACTCAACCGTGCACACTTAGGGATCGATGGGACAGGGGCATGTGCACTACGGCACTCGACTGTGTGCACTTAGCATTCGCTGGGACGGGGGACTGTGCACTACGCCGCTTAGCCGTTTGCACTTAGCATTCGCTGGGACAGGGGCATGTGCACTACGGCGCTCGACCGTGTGCACTTAGCAACCGTTGGGACAGGGGCATGTGCACTACGGCGCTCAGCCGTGTGCACTTAGCATTCGCTGGGACAAGGGCATGTGCACTACGACACTCGGCCGTGTGCACTTAGCAACCGTTGGGACAGGGGCATGTGCATTACGACGCTCGGCCGTGTGCACTTAGCATTCGCTAGGACAAGGGCATGTGCACTACGGCGCTCGGCCGTGTGCACTTAGCAACCGTTGGGACATGGGCATGTTCATTACGGCGCTCGACCGTGTGCACTTAGCATTCGCTGGGACAGGGGCATGTGCACTACGACTCTCGGCCGTGTGCACTTAGCAACCGTTGGGACAGGGGCATATGCACTGTGGCGCTCGGCCGTGTGCACTTAGCATTCGCTGGGACAGGGGTATGCGCACTACGATGCTCGTTCGTGTGCACTTAGCAACCATTGGGACAGGGGCATGTGCACTACGGCGCTCGACCGTGTGCACTTAGCATTCGCTGGGACAGGGGCATGTGCACTACGACGCTCGGCCGTGTGCACTTAGCAACCGTTGGGACAGGGGCATGTGCACTACGGCGCTCGGTCGTGTGCACTTACCATTCTCTGGGACAGGGGCATGTGCACTACGGAACTCGGTCGTTTGCACTTGAAACTCTAAAGTGTGATGCCTGGTGTCAGACGGCTTGGCATCGTAACAGATGAGTTCTTTACACTTCTTCGCTTCTACTATAGCGAGAGATTGTGGTTTCCCACGGACGGCGCCAATCTGTTGGTGCCAAAAACTACCGATGCTGACGTAGCCTGGAAGCTGACGTGGCCTGAGTGGGGATTTGGCCTGAGTGTGGACTGTGGCCTGGTTGAGGACTTGGCCTGGGTGAGTACTTGACCTGAGTGTGGACTTGGCTTGGATCCTACACAAGTGACGTGCGAACTGCTGTTGGTGCTGACGTGTCCTGGGAGTTGGTATGGGCTGGGCCCTGCGAACTAATCATGGCCTGGGCTAGGATTCGGCCTGGGCCCTGCACAAGTGACAAGAATGAAGGCCCTTGGAAGGAGGGGAGGGGGAGACCTCCGAGGGCGCTCCGATGCTTAAGTCAGCAAATATTTAAGAGAAAAGCCGAGGGTTCGAAAGAGGAACCGAGGGCCCAAGTAATTCAAGTGTAAGTGTGAAAAAGTGTCTCTGTCTTGAAGTCCATACCTTGGCCCATTTATAGTCGTTTGCCAGTGGAAAGCATGATTACAAGCTCAAGAGAGAGAGTGATGTAGGGTGGCGGTAGTGCGGCCATAGGGTGGCTGGTGGCAGACGTAGGTGAGTGGGTGCTGTAAAGTGGTCGCAGGTTGGCTGTATGTCGGCCATTTGCGTAGTGTAGCTGCTGGGCTACTGTTGGTGCAATTGCAAGGCTATGGGTCTAGCAGGCCCCGTTCTTTTTGGGCCAGGAGACTTTACTAGGCCAGAGAGTGCATGGGCCTTTTGCTGGATTGGAGTACCCAGTTGGGCTTGGGGTTTGTTTGGGCCGGTAATGGGTCGCTCGTTGGACTGGAGTATCTGGAGGCTTATTTTGGGCCTGAGTATTTTGGGCCACATCAATCATAATAGCTGTCGCATTCAAATACCGTCGTGTTTCTGGCCTCCTATAGCTCCTATGGAACACAAAAAATAGCACCTCTTTCAAGAACTTTAATTGAGAAGATGGAGAACCCGGTAACCACGTTGCGACCATGGAAGACGGTGTTATGACCCAAGCCCAGATTGGTTAAGGAGCCATGAGCCATAACCCAAGCCTAGTTGAATGCGGAATCTATCAACATAGGGAAAATAATAGAATGAAAACCAGCGGTGAATAAATGGGAGAAAGTCATGCTAATGTGGGGTGTCAAAAGAATTATCTCCAATATTCTCTCTAAATCTCTTAGGAGGTGTTAGTCCTCGAAATCTAGCTACTGTCTGTTAGTTTCATATCCTTCGCTGTATTTCCATCTTTGAATCAATATATCAATCTTCTTATCCATTTTGTGATTTATCTAATTTTGCAGCCCATTAATCAATTTGGTTTTTACATTGTTCCTTTCATTGTCCTCCTGCCATGGCTAATGCGACTTGCTTGAAGGTTCTCACTGAGACGGTGACCCACCTCGTCGATATGACTAAAGCCAACAACCATTATCTCGATGCTTTAATCGTTTCTGTTTCTACGCAAAAGTCCACTCTAATAGAACTAAATCGTCTTCTCACCGTCATGGATGACCGTCTTGCCCAAGCCTTACGCATCATCCCCTCACCACATCGTGAAAACTCATCTCCTTCTAACCATGGTTCTTCATCTTATTCTCCACAATCCACCATCGAAACACGAATTATGTGCCTTGATGTTCTGAGCTTTAATGGCTTAGCTCCACCATCCATACACGACATATTTCCACACCCTAATCCGCATTTGCTACCCCTGTTACCCATGGTGCTCATCTCTAATACAAATGACAACTTAAATGAGCCATCAATTGGGGATTTTTCAAGCATCAGTGTTCTGGTTTTTTGTTTTGATAATAGGTTCTTCGCCTCATATTTCAAATTCTTGTCGAAATTCTTACATCACTAAATAATAATTGGGTTCTTCATGAATTGAGTACTACCAAGTTGTTCAATCAACTCACCCCTACCTTCCCTTGGATAATTGGGTAGGGATTTATAGAAATTCCCACTACCACTTTGCCATCGGCGAAAGTGAAGAAGAAACTGGCTCGACTCATGATCTTAGGTATAACTGCTACAGATTTGGGCAAGTTTTCGGGTCGGTCTCTTTTGGCTACAGGAAATAATCTCCATGATTTCGCAAAGCTTCTTAATATGAACTTCGAGTTCATACCGATTCTGAGCTTGATTTAGGAGCTAAACGAGTCAAGTTTTTGGGTTGACTTTGATGAGATTTTGCCAATGAATTCCTATGGGCTTTATACTTATGATTCTGCTTTGTTGTTTGCTCATGCTATGGATGCTTTCTTTCACCCAGATATGCCCATATGGTTTTTACTGGATCGCCTTCAAACAGTTTTCAGTGACTTGGGTGTGCGCTTCACTACCTTCGAGGGGCTCTTGAACCAAGCTTTGCGGTATAACTCAAGCATTGGTAGCGAGCCATAACTAGCAATGCCTACTCCAACCATGCAACCAGGGCCAAATCTGTTCTATGCCAAAACTATGAGGTTAGATTTTCCCTTTTTTTGATGGGTTTAACCTACTGGGTTGGATTTTTGAGGCTGAGAATTTTTTAAATTGCCATGATACAGTTGATGATCACAGATTGCTCTTAGATTCTTTCTTTATGGATGGAATAGCTTTAGAATGGTTTCAATTGATGCAAAAAAAATCATAGGTTTGGGACTTGGCTCTGTTTACACGAGTATTACAAATTCGATTTGGGTCTTTTGAATTTTCTGCTTCCCAAAAGGTCATAACTCAACCAACCCGATCTTCTATAATCTCCCATTCCCAACCTGAGTTTGAGTTATTATCAAATCAAGTCGTCGAAAACTCCCCTTCTATCTTGGTCAGGGATTGTAACTTGGGGCTTCAACCTACTATTTTGAGTGAGGTCCTTACTTCTAGTCCTTCTTCGATGGCCCCGTTATTGGACTGGCCAAGCTTCAAGAGACCAAAGTATTAGATGCCCGCAAATAACCTCTAATATTGGTTTCTTCCAAAGTCCCATTGTTACCCACTCCATCTTATAGCCTACCCCTATAATCCAATGCTCCTAGAGCTCATTGCATCCCAAAAGTCTCGCTTACACTACCTTACCGCTTTAACCCTTCTCGGATACCTATTAAATGTCTATCACCAATTGAGATGTAAGCCTGGTGGGATAAGGGTCTTTATTATAATTGTAAGGCTAGGTATTTGTTGCGTCACCGTAGCAAATCGCAACTCCTATTTCTCATGACTATAGATGTCGACGACTCTGGTCCAACTTTTATGAGCATGGAATTTGCCTTTTTAGATGACACCGACTTCCCTGAGATCTTTTTGCATGCTCTAACAGGGCATCATTATTTGAGTACTTTGCTTCTTTATGAGATCATTGATGGTTACGTTGTTCCGATTTTGGTTGGGTGTGGCATTTCTCATAATTTCTTTCAAGGGCGAATTGTTCATCCTCTCCAATTGCTTACACAACCATCTCCATACTTTTCCATTCTAGAAGGTAACAGGAAGCAAGGTCACTGTTCATATTTTTTTACTGATGTATCCCTCATCATTCAAGGCCAATGTGTTGTGGTGGACTTGTTTGTTCTACCTCTTTATGAAGTTGTCATCGTTTTTAGGGTTCAGTGGTCGCGACAATTGGGTCTTAGTCTCTTTTGACTCCAACCTTTTTCCTATGGAGTTCAAATTGATGAGTCCACACATTCACCTTTGTGGTCTGCCTTTGCTGGCTTCTTCGTCAATTGAGTGTCATAGCTTATATATATTTAAAGCGATGGCTGCTGTGGCAGCCTTTTTTCGATTTGTTGTCAGTAACACCACTCTATTGCAACTTGTTTGGAAAAATTTCTAGCTTAACACTATTTTAAACACCATTATAGGAATGTTTCCGTTACTGCATGGTTTTCATCTTCAGCTAGACAATACCTTAGTCCATTCCAATGCACCACCGACATTTCAGGCAACTATGATTGCTATGTTTTGGCCTTACACTACAAATTTGTGTTGGTCATTTTTTGACGTTTGTTGGTCTATAACAGTACTTGGAGTCATCACCTTCGTCAACTGACTAAGGTATGTCACATTCTACGTGCCAACAATTTATATGCTACACAAAGTACACGCCTCTTTGGTCAAAATCCTTTATTGACTAATAGGGTTCCATTGTTTCCATTCGAAGAGTTTTCGTTGATGTCTCTAAGATTCATGCTCTGCATTGTTTAGAATTGTATATGCACTACTTTTATTCCAAAGCACCTACCCGGTGGGTGAAACTTTTGCCTTGGGCAGAGTTTTGGTACAATATGGCTTTGCAGTCAGCAAAGGGAATGGCATTGTTTCAAGTTTTCTATGGAAGGTTGCGCCTCCATCCTATTTTTCATAAATCTGTGCTTCAAAGATGTGTTGGACAACCAGAAAATGTGACAAGTCTGCCTTTATTGCAGCCCCTTGCAATTATTGATCACCGCCAACTACGACAAGGTAAGCTGAACCTTGAGGACAAGGTTCTTTCCGATGAGGATGGTAATGTTATGACCCAAGCCCAAATTGGTAAAGGAGCCATGAACCATAACCTAAGCCCATTTGAATGAGGAATAACGCTGATGTTGGGTATCAAAAGAATTATCTCCAATCTTTTTCTAAATTTCTTGGAGGTGCTAATCTTCGAAATCTAGCTCATATCTGTTAGTTTCATTTCCCTCATTATATTTCCATTGTTGAATCAATATATCAATCTTCTTACCCATTTTTGGATTTATCCAATTTTGCAGTCCATTAATCAATTAGGTTGTTACAGACAGATAACCTACCATGGGCAGGTTCATCTTGCCTGAAAAAAATTTCCATAGCAGAGCAACCACATCCCCATAAAGGAAAAGATGAGATTGTGATTCATATTTCGAAAAATAACAGTACTTGCACTTAGAAACAAATGGCATACCAATTTATTGAAGATTATCATCAACGGGGATTGTATTATGATAGAATTTCCAAATAAGACCACCTATTCACAATAAAAGACAATGGTGCCAAACCATTTTATGCCATAAGAGCAAAGGACCCGGATTCTTTCGTTGAGAATAATCGATCTGAAGAATGGGTCCAGACAAAGAGAATGGGATCAAACATAGAAAAAAGGGACTCCACCCAATGGGTATGCTAAAATTGCACCTCACCCTTACCCACCATCCACACAGAATTATCATATAAAGTATGAATATAGGGAAGATAAACTTTCCAAATATAGGAATAGGACGAATGAGGATCATGGGAGGGAACAAAGCCTGGAGAACTATATTTTCGATTCATAAACTACGCCCAAATCGAATTTCCTTGCAAAAAGCACCATGCTACGAAAACAAACTCTATTCCAAGCAATCCGATGATGATGACTATTCCCTTGTTGAGACCACAAGAAAGTAGCCATAATTTCTTATAGCCAAATGATAAAAAATGTGTCTTCCACCTTTCCACATTTTTTCTTAGAGCAACCTCCAAATAATGAAAATATTCTACCTTAGCTCACCCTTTAAACACGGGTATACTCAGATAAGTAAAAAGGAGATTTTTGTGAACAAAACCATACCAAGAAGCAATGAGGTTATTGCGAGTAATGTAAAAAGAGCTTTTATTCTAATTAACCTGCTGACCAAAACCTTTTATGCTCTTGAAACAATTGGACCAAAGCAGAAATTGAAGATCTGCTACCATTTGTAAATAAAAGTATATCGTTTGCAAACAGAAAATGACAAATTGGATTCACTATACGTGGTATCAAATATCGACCAATCTTACGCTCTTGGACTTGAGAGAATGACAACTAAGAGCCCCCTAGGCAAGAATAAAGAATGAAAGGTGGTTATAGGGAAGAAGCAAGCTGAAAAAGTGACAGACTCAACTGTGGTTGAAGGACAAAAGGAAGCTAGTAAAACTACAAAGGTGACTACCTCATCTCCAAAAGAAACAGTGGGGTCAGGCCCAATTTCAGTCCCTTCTGGCCCCCCTAGGAGTGTGAAAATTTCCGATAAGGCAAAATAGCATCCCAAAAAGCCTTCCCTTGAAAAGAGTCCTAATAGTCAGGAAGCTAGGGATGAGTGCACCACCTCTCAGCAAGAAGAAGCCCCTGACCTCACTAAATCAGTTGGCAAATCTAAAGAGGGCATTGGCTCTCCTATTTCAGGAGGGAGTGGGAAGCAGAAGGAACCAGGAGTTTAGGAGCACAATCTCACTACTGTTAGGAAGAAGAAAGGAAAATCTGGTATGAAGGAAACCTTAAAAGATGGGAATGGAGGGAGAGCCTCCCTACACATCCAATGATAGTTGCCTGCTGGAACATCAGGGGTTTCCATAAACCCCTGAAGCACAATGGGGTTGCACACCTCATGAGAAGTAACAGGATTGATATCATGGGTATTTTGGAGTCCAAGCTAGATGAGGTTAAACTGAGCATAATCATGGGTAACAGGTTCAGACTTTGGAGACAGTTCAACAATTTCCAAGCTCACCCTGCTGGCAGAATTGTGGTGCTTTGGGACCCCTCCAAGGTTAGTGTTTTTGTATTAGAAGCTAGCCCTCAAGTGATTCATTGTAATGTAACGTGCTTAATCTCTTCTAGAAAATTTGTTGTAAGTTTTGTTTATGGATTTAACTCCATTGTAGATAGAAGACCTTTGTGGGATAATTTATGTAATTTTAGCTATGAGAACATAGTCCCTTAACTTGTGCTAGGGGACTTCAATAATGTGTTTGATACAGATGAGAAAGCTAATGGCTTGCCAGTCACAGATTATGAGCTTAGAGACCCCTCTTTCTGCTGTAGAGAAATTGGACTGTCTGATGTAAACTTTACAGGGTGCTTATACACTTGGTCCAATAATCATATCTGGAGCAAGCTGGATAGAACAATGGTGAACAATATCTGGTATCAACAGGGGTTTAGTGCTTTTGCCAAATTTCTTCCTGCTGGGTGCCTCTCTGACCACTCTCCATGTATTATAAATCTACTGGAAGAAGTAAAGGGGAGTAGAAGATCTTTTAAGTTCTTCAATATGTGGACTGAACATGAAAAGTTCTTTGACACTGTTAGAGCCAACTGGAGCAGATCTATGGGAGGGACAAAAGTGTTCAAGTTGTGCAGAAATTTGAAATCTCTAAAATACCATCTCATAATTCTTAATGAGAGGCATTTTAGTCACATTTCTGTAAGGGCACTTGATACAACACAGTCTCTTAACAGAATGCAGGAGGAACTTCATGAAAACACAACTGATTCTGAGCTTCAAGGTAGAGTGACTGCTCAGAAACTTAAAGCCTTTAAGCTTGCAGAAGCTGAGAGAAGCTTCCTCTCACAACAGGCCAAATGCAGATTTCTCTTGAACAGTGACAGGGGCTCAAAGTTTTTCTATGCCTTGATGAGAAGGAAGACTTGTAAGAATCATATTACTGCTGTTGAAACCTCTAATGGCTCTCTGACTACATCTGAGGCAGAAGTAGTGGATGAGTTTCTTAAGTTCTACAAGGATCTCCTTGGCTCTTCTAGTGCGTGTAAACCTTTAGACTTGGCAGTCATTGATGAAGGGCCCAAAGTCCAAGAAAATTAAGCTGCTATGCTGGTCAAAGAAGTAACTGAAGAGGAGATTAAGGAAGCTCTTTGGAGTATAGGGGAGGATAAGTCCCCTGGTCCGGATGGGTACACTTCTAGGTTCTTTAAGAAAGCTTGGGGTGACATCAAGCAAGAAGTGCTTGAGGCTGTACAAGAATTCTTTCTGAATGGGAAGTTCCTGAAATAAGTTAATCATACCTCCTTAGCCTTAATTCCCAAAAGCAAGCAAGCAACTAAAGTGGAGGACTTCAGACCTATAGCATGCTACAATGTGGTGTATAAGATCATATCAAAGATTCTTGCTTCTAGGCTTTCTCCCTGCTTGGAAAGCATTGTCAATCTAGCTCAGGCAGCCTTCATCAAAGCTAGAAGTATGGCAGAGAATATTTACTTAGTGCAAGAGCTACTCAGAAAATACAGTAGGAAGAGGATATCTCCAAGGTGCATGATCAAGATAGATATAAGGAAAGCTTATGATACTGTGAATTGGGAATTTCTGAACAGTTTGCTTGCTGGCCTTGAGTTCCCTGATAAGTTCAGAAGATGGGTCATGGAATGTGTAACCTCAACGGCCTTCTCACTATCCATCAATGGGAGCATGCATGCGTTTTTTATGGGCAAAAGTGGTCTTAGGCAAGGTGACCCTCTCTCCCCCTATTTATTTGTGATTATTATCGAGTACTTATCTAGACTTCTAGGCAGATTAAATGAAGAGGATGGTTTCAGATACCATCCAAAATGTGATAAGCTCAAGATAACTCATATAGCCTTTGCAGATGACCTAATTCTATTTGCTAGGGGGGATGTTTGGTCTGTGGGCAGGATTATGAAGTGTGTCAACTTGTTCAGTGATTGTTCTGGGCTAAAACCAAGTCTGCTCAAATCAAACATATTTCATACTGGGGTCTTGATCAGAGTCATAAAATGCTTCTAAACAATACTTAATTGTTACCATTTTAGGGTTGATCGAGGTTGGAATTACACTTTTATACCTTAATAACTCTAAAGTGTTATTCTTGAATCGTTGACTTATTTCAGTGCATTTTCAGGTACTTTGAGCTTAAAAAAGAGATAGAAAAGCTATTATCATTTTAAACACGAAGCTTCAATGAATACTCGAGTGAGATAATGGTTGCGGAAGAGCCAAGATGAAGAGAAACCAAGAAAGGAGATTTACTAAATTGCCAGAATTGCCCGTACAGATCAATCATCTTTGAAAATTAAACTGTATTGATGCAAGAAGAACCAGGAGATGAGCCATATATGCTTAGAAAGATCCAGAAGTCTATTTTCTGGAGAATTTTACGGCTTGTAAAAATGATTTTTCTAGAGAAAGTTATGCTAGTTTTAGTAGACAAAGGTTAGGCTGTGTGGGCTGTGCGAGATTTCAGCGTGATTTTGGGCTTAAATCCCACATCCCACATCGGTTGGAAAACACATTTTTATATCCCACATCCCACATCGGATTGGAAACACATTGCACTCATGGTATTTCCCTATAAAATGCCTACTCCACTTCAGCTTTGAGGCATCAATTCGGAGCTCATCTGAAATCATCAGAGAGTGAATCTAGAGAGCCTTTAGGAGCAATCCAGAGGGCCTTGAGGACGAATACGAAAGTATAAATTTGGAGGGCAAGCTGAGGATGATCATTGAGAGGCTGGAAGCAACTCAAGTAAGCATGAGCTCGATGGCCAGCTAATCTCCAAGTAAGGCGAAGGGATGAATCCCTAGGTATAGTTGTTCTTATTTTCCTTTACTTGATTCAGTTGTAGTTGGATATTATTTTCATTAAACATTGTTATGTTTTATTCTTTAATTTAATTAGTAGATTTTTATTAGTCCGGTGATTGCATGCTTCTTTTCCATATAAGTCTAGTCATGCTTTTCTTATGTATATTTGTTTGGGTGTGATTGAGTCCGGTAGATCTCTTTTATAGATTTGTCCATTGCTGCAGTATTGTCGTTTAGATATATCGTCGTCTCTTGATAATTTATAAGTTAGGTCATGTGTGCTTGAAAGTAAAGGAGATTTCATAACAATTACATTAGGATTTATAAATGTACTTTAATTGAATATTTGCCGATTGCCTGTTTGGGATGTGAAACTTGCAATCGAAATAAAAACAACTGAATCAAGTTAGGATTAGGGCAACGAACCTAGGGAGGATTTCCGGAACCTTTCGTTTCTTATTTATATTATTCAATCTATTTACACAATTTGCTCACAACTCAGATTCTCTCATTTAATCTTTTATCGTTCGAGTTAAAGTTTACACCTTCTTTATAATTAACTTGTTTCTCTGTGGAATTGACACCCCAAAACTGTACTACAATAACCATGTTATATTTTGGGCATAATCAAATTTTGGCGCCGTTGCCGGGGAAACGCGCTTAAGTACAAAGAAGATTGTCAACTTTTGACATAATGGTAGATAGTTTTTGTTTTCAGCAGCTGTAAAGGCGGTAACTTCGTTCCTTTTTTTAGATTGTTGCATTATTTTATTTATTTATTTATTTATATTTTTCTGTTGTATTTATTTCCTCGTTGATTCATTTGGTATATGCTTAGACCAAGAGATCTGCGAGGTAGATTCATTAGAGGACTCGAACTAGAATTACCCTCTCATTCCAAGTCTGATAGTGAAACCTCGCCTAGATCAACTAATAGTGGAAACCCAAGTGAGAATTTAGAGGATTTTGTTAACATGGCCGATAACCTTAATGAGAATGTTGCTAGGACACTTCAGGATTACCTCCACCCTACACGCATAGCCACACCATCATGCATCATGTTTCCAGCCAATACTAACCAATTAGATCTTAAACCAGGGATGATTTAATTACTCCCTACATTCCATGGCTTGGATAATGAAAACTCATATGTGCACATTAGAGAGTTTGAGGAAGTAGTTGCGACTTTTCATAGTCAAGATGAAACCAATGACATTGTGAGGCTTAAGTTCTTTCCTTTCACTTTGAAGGATAGAACTAAAAGTTGGCTATACTCACTAAGACCACGATCTATTGGGTCGTGGACTGAGATGACTCGGGCTTTCTTTAATGAATACTTTCCCCAACATAAGACCAATGCCTTTAAAAGGCAAATCTCCACCTTTGCACAAAAGGACAACGAGACTTTGTATCAGTCTTGGGACAGATTTAAGGAGTTATTGAGTATGTGCCCTCACCATGGGTATGAGAGTTGGCGCTTAGTGAGCTATTTCTATGAGGGACTTACTTATAGAGAGCGCCAATTCGTAGAGATGATGTGTAATGATGAGTTTTTAGAGAAAGATCCTGATGAGGCCATAAAGTACCTCAATGAGCATGCTGAAAAAGCTCACACTTGGACTGGACCTAGTGCTACTAAAAGCACAAATAGGTCACAACCTATAGGGAACCCAAATGGTGGTGGAATTTACCATCTTAGGGAAGAGAATAACCTTAAGGCCCAGGTCGAGATGCTCACCAGGGAACTAAAGGCATTAAAAACTAAATGCTCAAAGCCAACACACATGGCTAACCATGCCGAATCTTTGAAACCATGTTTTGTGTGTGGCAGGGTAGGCCATCCCGTTCAAGAGTGCCCCACATTTGTTGATATGAGAGGGATGTATGAAGAACAATGTAATGCCTTAGGCACGTACACGAAGCCTTTTACACCCTTCTCTAATACCTATAATTCGGGATGGTGTGATAACCCCACCTTCAGCTGGAAATCTGAAAATCAGCAGCTTGCACAACCCCCTAGCTCATATTCTGCACCATATCATGCACCTGTGTCTTCTAGGAGTTCTTTAGAAGACACTTTACATACCTTTATTGAGGCACAGAGTAAGACTAATAAAAGACTTGAATCGTTAATTGTGCAGGTTGTTGAAGAACATAAGGACATAAAGAGCCAAATGTCCAAGTTGATGAGCTACTTGAGTGTGACTGAGCGAGGTAAGTTCCCTGCTCAAGCTCAGTCCACATCCCATGGTCAGCACCTAGCGCAACAGAATTTGAAAGAGGTGAATGCCATTAAGAGAGTAAGTGGTAAGTCCTTACACATCCCAACAACGAAGAGATCAGAGGATGTGGACGAAAGCCACCAAGCATACACGATGGACTCATTCATGGAAAAGGTCCAGCATCTTAATCCATTGGAGTCCACCCCCACCCATGGCTTCACCAGAGCACATATCGAGCCAAAATTTGTGGATGTTACTGATGACATCCTTGAGGCCCTTCCCAAGCATAGAAGCACCGAATTTGGCAATGAAGCAGTGGCAGGTGCATTCAACCTATGCCTTTCTAGGAGGAAATAAGAGTGTCTGGCTGAAGACGTGAAACTTAGCGCTCATGGGAGGCAACCCACAACGTATCCTTTTATTTTTATTGTTTTTCATATTTATTATTATTATCTTGCTGTTTTCCAGTTTTACTTTCGCATTTCTTTTTCAGGGATAAATATGAAGCAATTCAAATGGTGGAGCACAATTTTCAGCTTCTGTGCACCTTTAGCTACAAAGGGAGTTTCCTTTACTCTTTCTTTTACATTGAGGTCAATGCAATTTTTAAATTGGGGGTGGAGGAAACGCATCTCTTTGTTTCCATATTCTTTATTTCCATACATTTTTTTTCTTTTTCCGTTGAACTGCTTGGTGTCATTTTCCCTTTCTTTTTGTTTTAAGCATGCTTTGTGGTTGCCTTGAATGTAATTCATATGTCAATGATATAAACTTAATTGAGATAGCATATAGAGGTTAGAAGAAGTTAAATCTTGCTTCAGTTTGAAATTAATTTAAGTATCAATCTTCACTTGGTTAGAGACTCTAGTTTGTGGTAAGATAGTATGATTAGTCTTAAATATTTAGAAAATTTTTATGTATAATTATTTTGTGAATATTTTTGCGGTCTTGACAAGTTCTAGAACTTACTTGATAACCACTTGAGGCGAATTCCTAGAATGCACATTACTAAGGATATGATATAGGCCATTTTTGGACCGTTTGAGCCTTTCAAACCTACCATTGATATTTATCGCTAGTCACCTATTTGAGCCTTGTTTCTTTCAATAGCCCATTCACTCACCTTTATGAGCCTAAAGAGAATATTTTATCCTTACATTTCTCTTAAAAGAACTTAGCTATACAAATTTGTTGAGAAGCACTTAAAAAGAGTAAGGATGGAAATATGATAAAATATCACTACCATAACCCAAGTACATTAAAGGAGATAAGTTGGAGGTTATGGAAAAGAAAAGAAAAATAAAAAAGGAGGTGAATGGTCTTATGCCAAAATACAAAAGAAAAGTGAATTATGGCAAAGAAAGAAGAAAAGAAAAGAAAAGTGGTGATTGAGTATTAAAAAAAAAATGCTCGAAAAATGGTTAAAAAAAGTTAGGTGTTGAAATAAGGTTATCTAGTGCTTAAAAGTGATTGTGTTTAACGCTAAGGGATTGAGTTCATTTTCTCGTGAATCCTTCCCATTTTTCTCTTAACCTTTACCTTAGCCTAACATTACAAGCTTATTAAAGACCTATTGATCCAATGTAGTGTGATTTTTCTACAATAGTGGAGAGTGATTTGAAAAGTGAGCCTATGGAGCTTATTTTTGTGATTGATGTCACGCAATTTATTATGTTTTTAGAGGTCAAGACTTGTATTCATGAATGTTATGCATAAAATTATCTGGGTGTTTGGATTAATAGTTTGTGGTAAGATGGATGTTAAGAGTCAATAACGATTTTAAGATTGAAGTTTGGATTACTTTTGGACTTAGGTGAAATTTAATGATTCTATGTGCCGTATGTTATGTGCAATTTTTGAGACAAAAAGTGAATTACTCTTGGTTCAATGCTAGCATTGCTTTACTTTGTTTTTTACTCTTACCATAGAATTCATCTCTTATTTTCGCTTCGATTGCTAGGGACTAGCAATAAGCTAGTTAGGGGTTGTGATGAGAGTCATAAAATGCATCTAAACAATACTTAATTGTTAGCATTTTAGGGTTTATCGAGGTTGGAATTACACTTTTATACCTTAATAACTCTAAAGTGTTATTCTTGATTCGTTGATTTATTTCAGTGCATTTTCAGGTACTTTGAGCTTAAAAAAGAGATAGAAAAGCTATCATCATTTTAAACATGAAGCTTCAATGAATACTCAAGTGAGATAATGGTTGCGGAAGAGCCAAGATGAAGAGAAACCAAGAAAAGAGATTTACTAAATTGCCAGAATTGCCCGTACAGATCAATCATCTTTGAAAATTAAACTGTATTGATGCAAGAAGAACCAGGAGATGAACCATATATTCTTAGAAAGATCCGGAAGTCTATTTTCTGGAGAATTTTACGTCTTGTAAAAATGATTTTTCTAGAGAAAGTTATGACAGTTTTAGTAGACAAAGGTCAGGCTGTGCGGGCTGTGCGAGATTTCAGCGTGATTTTGGGCTTAAATCCCACATCCCACATCGGTTGGAAAACACATTTTTATATCCCACATCCCACATCGGATTGGAAACACATTGCACTCGTGGTATTTCCCTATAAAAGGCCTACTCCACTTCAACTTTGAGGCATCAATTCGGAGCTCATCTGAAATCATCAGAGAGTGAATCCAGAGGGCTTTTAGAAGCAATCCAGAGGGCCTTTAGGATGAATCCAAAAGTATAAATTTGGAGGGCAAGCTGAGGATGATTGTTGAGAGGGCGGAGGCAACTCAAGTAGGCATGAGCTCGATGCCCAACTAATCTCCAAGCAAGGCAAAGGGATGAATCCCTAGGTATAGTTGTTCTTATTTTCCTTTACTTGATTCAGTTGTAGTTGGATATTATTTTCATTAAACATTGTTATATTTTATTCTTTAATTTAATTAGTAGATTTTTATTAGTCCTGTGATTGCATGCTTCTTTTCCATATAAGTCTAGTCATGCTTTTCTTATGTGTATCTGTTTGGGTGTGATTGAGTCCGGTAGATCTCTTTTATAGATTTGTCCATTGCTGCGGTATTATCATTTAGATATATCGTCGTCTCTTGATAATTTATAAGTTAGGTCATGTGTGCTTGAAAGTAAAGGAGATTTCATAACAATTACATTAGGATTTATAAATGTGCTTTAATTGAATATTTGCCGATTGCCTGTTTGGGATGTGAAACTTGCAATCGAGATAAAAACAACTGAATCAAGTTAGGATTAGGGCAACGAACCTAGGGAGGATTTCCAGAACCTTGTCGTTTCTTATTTATATTATTCAATCTACTTACACAATTTGCTCACAACTCAGATTCTCTTATTTAATCTTTTATCGTTTGAGTTAAAGTTTACACCTTCTTTATAATTAACTTGTTTCCCTGTGGAATCGATACCCCAAAGCTGTACTACAATAACCGCATTATACTTTGGGTGTAATCAGGTCTCTACTATTGAGCTGAGGGATATCAAAAGGATTACTGGTATTGAAGAAGGTAGCCTACCTTTTAAATACCTAGGGGTTCTTTTAGCCTCCTCCAGATTGAATGCAACCCATTTCTCTCCTCTGATTGATAAAATTTATGTTTACATAAATGCATGGGCTGGCTCCTCATTATTCTATACTGGTAGAACTGAACTGATTAAATCTGTGCTGCAAGGGGTAGAATGTTTTTGGCTTGCTTTATTCCCTATCCCTGCTAATATAGTGGAAAGAATAATTAGGATGTGCAGATCCTTTTTATGGAATGGTAGGAATAACGGTACCAGAAAGGCTCTTATGGCTTGGGAAGATATTTGTAAACCTAAAACAGAAGGAGGTTTAGGCCTAATAGACCTTAAAGTCTGGAACAGAGCCCTACTCACCAGAATTTTATGGAACATTCACATGAAAAAAGACTCTAGCAGGCTATAGCCAATTTGCTTGAATGGCAAGATCAGAATGATATATGCATTAAGAAATATGGTCAGATGGGCTCCATTAGTGTGGAATAGCAGCTGTCCCCCAAGTATTCCTTTATTCTATAGTTGAGCATCAAGGGTAAGTTACTTACCAAAGACAGACTCTTGCTGGAAAGAGATGATAAACTCTGCCCCCTGTGCAAAGAGTGTGAAGAGTCCATTGAACATTTATTCTTCTTATGTTGTATTAACAAGGAAACTTGGGACTTGATCAGAAAATGGTTGGGCTGCAGAAGAGAAATGACAATACTTCAAAGTGCAACCAAGTGGATCCAAAAGGAAGCAAAAGGTACTGGCCCAAAAAATTGCCCTTGCTAGCTCTGTCTACAGCATATGGATGGCCAGAAATGGAAAACAATTTGAGGTTGGAAAATTCAAACTCTGGTATATAGAATTGTGTATGCCTCTTTCCCTGAGATTAAGCTTCTCTTATAAACTTATTTTGTTGTATTTTGTATATGCTATCATTATAAATCCCCTGGGTATGCCCAGTGACTTTTGTACACATTTTTGATCAATTCAAGCTTTATTTACAGATAAAAAAAGAATAAAGAATGAGAGAGGATCTCATTGGTGCAATCCTCTAGTAGAATTAAAAAACCTATGAAAACCTTGGTTAAGCATAATAAAATCATAGCAATTCGAAATGAATTGAAAAATTAAATCACCATTACTCTGTAAGCCCAAATCTACATAGGATAGCTAGAATGAACATCCAATCTATACTATAATATGCCTTAGATATATCCACTTTAAATATCATATTTCTACCATGCACACGTTTATCCAAATCATGAACCAATTCATGTGCAAGAGCTATGTTTTTATGAATAAGTCTACCTAACACAAAACCAACTTGCTCTAGACTGATAAGATTAGGAAGCAACGAGGCCAAACGATCAGTCAAAATTTTTTCCACAATCTTATAAGAAAAGGTGCATAAACTTATCGGTCTCATAAAAAAAAGATTCTAGCTTATCAATTTTTTTGAATAAGCACCATAATAATGGAAATAAAAGGCCTAGGCATAGTGCCATCCCGAAAAATTCCTGAACTACCGCCAAAACATCATACTGAACAATAGACCAACATACCTGGAAGAAATGCTCAGTAAACCCATCTAACCCAGGACTATTCGGATCGAGCGACCAAATTCTTAATTTCCTCTTCCTCAGGCATAGCACATAACCGAACATTCTCAGTATTATCCACTACTCTTGGACTACAGTTAAGGATATATGAATCCATAGAACCAAGAAACGTTGAAAAATAAGTTCAAGTAAAAATAGCAGCCGCCCATTGCAGCAGAATCTATACAATAAAGTAAAGGTAAATAAGTAATTTAATAAATATGACATGAAATTTAAATAATATATTTACGCGAAGGATTTAGTATTGAATAAAATAATTCTTTTGGAAAAAAATGACCCGTGGAGGCGCAGTTACAAAGACAGAAAAGAAAAGAAAAGAAAAAAAACGTAAATAGTATAAGAGAGAAAATAAAAAAATAAAAAAAACCCCAAAACGTGGCAGAAGGTGTTGCTACCTGCTGCCAAATTAAGACAAAGGTATGCATGACTTACAAGTATGCTAAAACGTGAAGGCAGTGTATGCTTAGTTTTTGGGCTGATTTTGTTTTACAAAATCTTATATATATATATATATTACGTAAACGTTAATTTACGCTTAACCGAATTTCATTTAATTTCCTTTAAATTTCTCTATTTTTTTAAACATTTGGGGACCGAAAGAAATGTTAAAAGAGCAAAATTTTGAAGGAGTTTACTACGGAATTTCATAGAGAATCACGAGAAGCTATCAGAAAAACAAAAGTGGGAATTTTTGGAATAATAAGTTGATTTAATAATAAAAGTGTTAAATGAAATTCTTGATGAGTTATGATTGATGTTTTGATACGAATTATGAGGAGATGAAATTTAGTGAATCTGGACAAGCTTTGATGTGATTTATGATGAGATGAATTTAGTGAAATTTTTTATATAATTTGAGAAAAATCAGGATAGCCAATTTAAATATTTGAATTCAAGTTTGTTGTTTTATGTTATTTTTCAGATGTATATTTCATATCATTGTTCATATGCATATGCATTAAATAAAAGAAAAGAACCGAGAAGGAGCCGGTCTAATTGAAAAACTATGACAGCCAATGTAAGCTGGAAATAAAAGGGACACCATTCAGCCGGTATATGCTGAAAATAAATCTGTGACAGCCGGGATAAGCTGTAAAGAAAAGAACCGAAAAGGCAACCAGTTTAAGATAATAAAAACATGTCGATATGTGGGAAGACATTCCCATAATAATAATTCATGCATTGCATATGTTTTAATTATTGCTTGCATTATTGAAATGCTGATGTGTGGTGTGTTATTGTGAATTTATTTATAGATGGACGAGTATCACAGAGAGACAGTTATGGTGATAAGAACCAACTAAATGGTAGACTTTATGATGTGAACCCCATTGCGAGGTAATTATGAGATAATTGATGGTCTTGAGGTGAACCAATAAATAAGAAGAAGAGATTGATAGAGAATGAGACTTATGATATGTGTAGTGATAGTAGAATGCTATTATCAAGTTATGTAAAATATAATTGATTTAATATTGAAAGACTATTTATATAGATTGAGTATTTCTAGAAAATTTAATTCACTAAGCTTGTGAAGCTCATCCCTCATTGTACAATGATTTCAGATAACAGGCAGGACAAATAGTCTGGTGGGTGGAGAGTCAGACCAAATTATTTTTCTATAAGTCACATATGTGTCAACATCCTCAGACTAATGAGAAAAGAAAAGAGAAATTTATTTGTAAATATTCTTGTATTTTACGTTGTATATAATGTTTAAAGATCAGATTGATGTAACTCCCCTGTTAAGGTTTGAGGATTGATGTAAAAATCTCTTTTGGTGTTATTTATTTTCTTTGTTGCATATATGTGTCGTGCTGGGATTTTCAAAATGTGATGACACTGTCTTGGGGGTAGCCAACTCGAGATGGGTCGTTACAATTTTGGTATCAGAGCATTAGGTTTTATGATTCTGTAGACTGCATAAAAAGTAAGAAAGTGGAAGATTAAAATAAATTATATTTGAATAGTCTGAGGATGACACGTGGATGCGCTATAGTTAGAGTTAGAGCTATTGATTTGAGAGGACGTGGTAGATCCCTAATAGTTTTTATAAGTCGAGGTTGAGTCTGAATCTGTGGTTCCTAGAAGAGAACATGTTGATAGTATGATTGATATTAGTAAAGGTATGAGAGAATCTGAAGTTGAAGGAGATGAGCTAAGATAAACTCTTACACATGCTCTTGAGAAATAAAGGTAACAAATGATAGAATTGATAGCTTATAGCATAGACTTGATGAACATGCTAGAGTAGTGCCTGAGGTTGTTGTAAATCCAGTAATGATAAATGTTAAAAAGAGGAAAAGTGAGTTTATGCACAAGACGCAGAGAGATTGTTTTGTTAGATATATTAAGTTGAATGCCTTATTATTTACAGGATCTATGAATCCTTTTAAGCTTAAGTTTGGGGAGAAACATAGAGAGAGATTTATTTGGTATTTTACCAATGACTGTTAGGCAGAGGATCATCTTTGCTACGTTCAAGTTAGAGAGAGAGGCTCTAGAATGGTGGGAGGATATTCTTCTCAGGGTAAATGTAGATGTTGATAGACTCTTAACCTGGAATAGTTTTAAGGAGGGTTTTCTAGATAAATACTTTCCTTATACCTCTGGAGCCCAACAAGATAGAAATTTTTATTTATTTGGAGTAAATGTATTGACTATGACTCAGTATGATAAGAAATTTGTGGCCTTATCATTGGTTGTACCAGAAATGGTAGACCTAGAGGAGAAGAAGTGTAAGAGGTTCATAGATGAACTATGTTTTAAAGATTTGATCAAAACTAACTTACAAGTTGGTGAATATAGCACTTCAGATTGAGAAGGATGTGATGGAATTTAGAGGAAGGAGGAATTGGCGGAAGAAGTCTAGATTTGATAAATTCAGAAGTGATACCAATATGAGTGTGCAGGGTGGGAGACCACCCAGAGGAGGCGTTCCTTGTCATAGGGAACTATAGTACAGTGTCAGAGGCAAGCAGGATCTGTTACTTTTGTAGCTCAGAATACTATCAGTGGGACCCTTAGATTTGGGAGACAGATTATAGGAATGGGGAGTCATGGCAGAGGAAGTAAGTATGCCACTAAGAGGAAGTGGTAATCTAATGTATGATTGGGAGACAGAAGTTTGTTATAAATGTATACAGATAAGATATTTATCCTAGAATTGTCAAAAAATTGAAGTGCTTTGTGTGTAGAGAAGGTGGACATATCAATGATGGTTGATCTTGGTGCAACCCGTTCTTTTGCATCCAATATTCATATGAAGTCTATTGAAGTATGTATGCAAAAATATTTCTATTGAAGTTCCACTAGAGATAGAGTGATAATCATAAATGTTTACAAAGGTTATGTGCTTCGTATCAGTGATAGAGAATCTGAAGCTGATTTATTATTTTGAATATGATATAATTTCATTTAATTTTGAGAATGAATTAGTTGTTGACGTATTACACTTGGGTTGATTGTTTTAGAAAAAAAGGTAGTGTTCAAGATATACACACGAGGAGTTTAACTTTCAGGGAGAACATAGGATACTCTCAAACTATCTCATTTTACTCTGACCACTAAGAGATGGTTGAAGAAGGGTTGTGAGGAGTATTTGGCATACACAATGGATTCTAGAAAGGAAAATAAGAAGTTAGAATAAATCTTAGTAGTGAAAGATTATTCTAATGTAATTCTTGATGAGTTGCCTAGTTGTCTCCCAGTAGAGGGATTAAATTCTCTATTGATGTGATACCAAGTTCATTACATATATTTAATAGCACTCTACAAGAGTGACACCCATTGAGTTAAGAAAATTGAAAGTTCAAGAATTTTTGGATAAACAATTTGTCGGACCTAATGTATTTGGAGAGCCCATGTGTTGTTCGTGAAGAAGGAAGAAGGAACTATTAGAGTATGTATAAACTATAGATAGTTGAATAAGAACAAATATCTTTTACCTAGGATAAATGAATCGTTTGAGCAATGCAAGGAGTGAGAGTTTTTTCTAAGATAAACCTGAGATCAAGTTATCACCAATTGAGGATAAAGAAGGGAGACGTGCCTAAGATTGCTTTTAGGACACGTTATGGTCTTAAGCTTCTCGTGATGTCATTTGGATTGACTAATGTTTCAGAAACATTCAATGACTTTATGAATATAGTGTTTAAACTATATCTTAATAAGTTTATGGCTGTATTTGACTTTCTGATATAATCTAATAAGGAAGAATAACATGTGAAACATTAGATAGTGTGTTGGAAATTTTGAGTATAGGGTAATTACATGCAGAATTCTCTAAGTGTGAATGTTAGCTGAATGAAATAACTTTCTTGGGGCGTGTAATATCTGGAGATGGCATAACAGTTGATCCACAAAAGGTAGAGGCAATGCTAAGTTGGGAGAGACAAACTAATGTGACTGAGATTAGAATCTTCTTGGGGTTAGCTGATTATTATAGAAGACTATTTTAGAATTTTTTTTATTATTGTAATACTATTGAATAGACTGACCAGGAAAGATGTGAGATTTGTATGGTGAGGGAAGTGTGAGAAAAATTTCCAATTACTAAAGGAGAAATTGATTATAACTCCAGTATTGGTGTTTCCTTCTGGTGATAAAGGATTTGTGGTGTATAGTGATACATCACATCAATGATTGGGATATGTGTAACATAGGAAAGCTATGGCCTATACTTCTAGGCAATTGAAGATTCATGATAAAAATTACCTTACTCATGACTTAGAGTTGGCTGCTATAGTGTTTACATTAAAGATTGGAGACATCATCTGTATGGAGCCACTTGTGAGATATTCATAGGTTATTAGAGTTTGACATACCTACCTAACCAGAGAGAGTTGAAATTGAGGCAAAGATGGTGGATGGAGTTGATTAGTAACTATGATTATACAATTCATTATTATCTAGAAAATGAGAAAGTGATAGCTGATGCATTGAGTAGAAAGTCTATAAGAAGTTTAACTGCTATTGGGAGTCCTGATGTGAAATTGATGATAGATTTAAGAGAGATAAGAATGAAGTTGAATATCAGTGATAGAGGGTCATGGTTAATGAATATGGTTGTACAGTTGATGAGAGTCATAAAATGCATCTAAACAATACTTAATTGTTAGCATTTTAGGGTTGATCGAGTTTGGAATTACACTTTTATACCTTAATAACTCTAAAGTGTTATTCTTGAATCGTTGACTTATTTAGTGCATTTTTAGGTACTTTGAGCTTAAACAAGAGATAGAAAAGCTATCATCATTTTAAACACAAAGCTTCAATGAACACTCGAGTGAGATAATGGTCGCGGAAGATCCAAAATGAAGAGAAACCAAGAAAGGAGTTTCACTAAATCGCCAGAATTGCCTGTGCAGATCAATCATTTTTGCAGATTAAAATGTATTGATGTAGAAAGAACCAGGAGATGACCATATATTCTTAGAAAGATCCAGAAGTCTATTTTTTGGAGAATTTTACGGTTCGTAAAAAAGATTTTTCTAGAGAAAGTTATGGCAGTTTTAGTGGACATAGGTTAGACCGCCAGAACAGCATCTGCCTAGCGCCTAGGCGTGGAGAATAGAGCACCGCACCGCCCAGACTTCTCCAATCTGCAAGAGTGAGCGCCTAGGTGCCCAAAAATGAGCACCATGCCTTCCAGAACACTTTAGTCTCGGACATAACCAACACCTAGGCGCAGGTAAGGCAGCACCTAGGCGCCCACTCGTTTCTTTGACCCAATTAGGGCTGCCACATGATATTTTCCAGCCCAAAAATGCCCCTCAACCTTGTGCTCTATATATACATCCTTAAGGTATGTGCAGCGGGGCATCTCAAAGGGGATCCAAGGGATCAAAATCCAGAAATTCTTCTAAGTCCTCCAAGGCTGGAAATCAAAGGGAAAACTCCATTTTCTTCATCAACCATGAAGCCCATGGTCAACTAGTCTTCAAGCAAGGCAAAGGGATGAATCCTTAGGTTTTGTTGTTCTTATTATTTCCATTCTTGATTCAGTTGTACGGATTTATTGTTGAATATTGTTTGTGATTTATTCGTTGATTAAACATGAAGAATTTAGGTTCATGTGACAGTTGAATTTATGTTCTTCGTATCTTAGATTTTCTTAACCCGGTGATTGCATGCTCTTCCCCCATATAAATCTAGTCATGCTCTTCTTATGTGATGTTGTTTGGATGTGATTGATTCCGGTAGATTTATCTTATTGATTGTCCATTACTGCGATATTGTCGTTGAGATATATTGTCGTTTCTTGATAATCTTTAAGATCGGTCATGTGTGCTTCAATCGAAATCAATGAGTGATTTGTAACAATTACATTAGAGTTTATAAATGTGCTTGATTGAATATTTTCCGATTGCTTATTTGGGGTGTGAAACTAGCAATCGAGATAAAAACAATCGAATTGAGAGTGGAACAAGGCAACGAACCTAGGGAGGATTCCTGGAACCTTGTTATTTCTTATTTACATTTCGTTATATTTACACAATTTTTCTCACGAAACATCATTATCAAAACTCGTATTTTATCATTTAACTTTTATCGTCCTTGTCAAAGTTAACATTTTTCCTTTGTAGTTAACCCGTTTCCCTGTGGAATCGACACCTCAAAGCCGTGCTACAACTACCGCATTACACTTTGGGCGTAATCAAATTTTGGCGCCATTGCCGGGGAAACACGCGCATAAGTACAAGGAAGCTTGTAAACTTTGAGCATGACGGTAGAAGAATTGTAAATATTTTTCTTTTCAGCAGCTGTAAAGGCGGTAACTTCGTTCCTTCTTTTAGCTTGCTGCATTAATTTTTATTTTATTTGATTCTTTCTTTTTTATTGTATTTTTATTATTTTGTTACCTCACATGCACAGACATAGAGACGCTGTGGGTAGATTTGGTTGTAGGCCTGTGTTAGAGTCAGAATTTAATTCTTTTTCAAATCCTTTATTTGACAATCCATCTAATCCCGAAGAAATGAGTGAACACGAAGATCAACCCCTTAGGACACTTAAGGATTACTTGCACCCTAACCGTACGACCACACCATCGTGTATCATGTTTCCCCCTAATGTTCAACAACCTGATTTTAAGCCGGGCATGATCCAATTGCTACCAACTTTCCATGGGTTTGAGAATGAAAACCTCTATATCCATATTAGGGAATTTGAGGAAGTAGTAGCTACTTTTCACAGTAGGGCTGATATGATAAACACCGTCAAACTTCGGTTTTTCCCTTTTTCACTTAAGGAAAAAGCCAAGGCTTGGTTGTTCTCGTTAAGGACTAGGTCCATAGGTAGTTGGGATGAGATAACCCAAGTTTTCTTCCAAAAGCACTTCCCAACCCATAAGACAAACAACCTCAAGAGACAAATCTCAAACTTTGCACAAAATGAGAGTGAAACCTTATATCAAGTTTGGGAATGTTTCAAGGACCTTTTGAATTCTTGTCCAAACCATGGGTATAAGAGTTGGCGGGTAGTTAGTTATTCCTATGATGGACTCCTAAGTAGGGAAAGGCAGTTCATAGAAATGATGTGCAATGGGAATTTTCTTCAAAAAGATCCCGACCAAGCCATAGATTTCCTAGATGAACTATCAGAAAAAGCCCACACTTGGACTGAACCAAATGCCATGGAAGGACCAAGGAGAAATCAACCCACTGGGATTTACCAACTGAAGGAAGAGGACAGTCTTAAAGCCCATTTAGAGGTCCTAACTAAGGAAATTGAAGCCTTAAAAACCAAGGATAATAGAGCCCCTAAACCAGTTGCTAGGGTAGAGTCCTATGAGCCTTGTTTCGTGTGTAATAGGGTAGATCATTTACCTAAGGATTGTCCAGTTTATTTTGAGATGAAGGAAGAGTGTAATGCTGTAGGTGTACCCTTTGAGAAACCACACTCACCCTACTCGAACACCTACAATCCCGGTTGGAAGAATCACCCTAATTTCAGTTGAAAATCCGATATGCAACCTCCTGCCCACTCTAGTACGCAATGGCAACCGGAAGCAACCTCATTTAATGCACCTCAACAATATTTACTTTTGGAAGATATATTTAAGTCATTTATGCAGGTACATGCCAAGAGTGTGGAAGATCAAGGAAAAATAAACCAACGGTTGTTAGAGGAACAATAAGAGATCAAAGAGGAACAAAAGGTAATAAAGAGTCAACTCACCAAGTTGACTAGTTTCTTGACGATTCAAGAACAAGGTCGGTTTCCTTCACAGCCACAACCTAATCCAAGGGGACAACATATGGCACAAACCTCCAATCCTGAAAATCAAAACAATAGAGAGGTTAATGCTATAATTACTCGTAGCGGTACGACAATTGATGGTCCCACTCTACCATCACACTTGATTCCTAATACCATGAGCAACAAGGATAAAGCCCCCAAGGAACAAGAGGCCCATGATGTTTATCGCCCACCGGTGCCTTTCCCTCAAGCACTTCTTAAACCTAAGGAGATAAATACAGCATTAAAAGGTGAGATTCTTGAACAACTTCAGCATGTTAAAATTAATCTTCCTCTTCTTCATGTCATAAAACAGATTCCCAACTATGCTAAAGTCATCAAGGATCTATGCACACTCAAGAGGAAGCACAATGTGAAGAAGACGACATTCTTAATGGAGCAAGCAAGTGCTGTAATTAGCAGCATGACACATCCCAAATATAAAGATCCGGGCTGTCCAACTGTGGTTTGCCAAATTGGAAATAAACCTTGTGGCCGAGCATTGCTAGATTTGGGTGCTAGTGTGAACCTCATGCCATACTCCATGTACTTGCAGCTCGGTCTAGGTGAGATCAAACCAACCTCCGTGGTACTTCAATTAGCGGATAGATCGGTAAGAAAACCAAGAGGTATTGTAGAAGATGTGCCCTCATTAATTGTAGGAATGGCCTAATGTCATTATCATTTGGAAATAGGACTTTAGAGGTAAATATTTTTCGAGTCCCATGGCAACCACATGAAGAGAATGAGTACATCAAAGATAATTCTAACTCTTCAGAATTCATTCCTAATAATCTTGAGTTCAAATATTCTTCAAATTATCCCCATGTCATTAATGTTGTTGATGTTTTTGATAAGCCACAGGAATTTATTAAGACATCTTGCCAATCATGCTTTGAGAAGTTGCTTGAGAGAAGTCACATGGATGCGGGAATCAAATACCCTACTGCTGATAGTAAATTGGCATCACCAAAAATGCTTGAGCCACATGTGGTGGACTTTAAGTATTCATTGCCATCGCCAAAGCATACAAGCACAAAATTTTGTAGCAAAGCAGTGGTTGGTGCATCCAACTCATGTTTTTCGAGGGGAGAATAAGAGTGTCTGGCTGAAGACGTAAAACTTAGCGCTCATTGGAGGCACCCCATAGCATATCATTTTATTTTTATTGTTATTTTTTTCATAATTATTTTTATTGTTTATTATTAGTATTGTGTTGTTTTCCAGTTTTACTTTCGTATTTCTTTTTCAGGGACAAATATATGAAGCAGTTCAAATGGTGGTGCACAATTTTCAGCTTCTGTGCACTTTTGGCTACAAAGAGAGTTTCCTTATCTTTTGCTTTCACATTGAGGACAATGTCTACTTTAAGTTGGGGGTGGAGGAAACATATTCCTGTTTTTCATTGAACTACTTAGTGTCATTTTACCTTTTTGTTTGTTTTTAGCATGCTTTGTGTTAACCTTGGAGTTAATTCATATGTTGATGATATGAGCCTAATTGAGATAGTATATAGCGTTTAGAAGAAGTTAAATCTTGCTTCACTTTGAGAATAAATTAAGTGTCAATCTTTCTTTGGTTTGAGACTCTGGTTTGTGGTAAGATTGCATGATTAGTCTAAAGCATTTGTAGAAGTTTTATGTGCGATTGTTTTGTGAATACTTTTGTGGTCTCTACAAGCTCTAGAACTTATTTGATAATCACTTGAGGCAAAAATCATAGAATGCACACTACTTAGGATATGATATCGGCCATTTTTGAACCGTTTGAGCCTTTCAAACTTACCCTTGTTATATTTATCGCTAGTCACCTGTTTGAGCATTTTTCTTGAAAAGAAAAATTGAGCCTTGTTTTTTTTCGATAAACCATTTACTTACCTTTATGAACCTAAAAATATTTTATCCTTACCTTTCTTTTAAAAGAACTTAGTTATACACATGTTGTGAGAAGCACTTAAAATGAGTAAGGGTGGAAATATGAGAAAATATTACTACCATAACCCAAGTATATTAAAAGAGATAAGTTGGGGGTTGTGGAAAAGAAAAGCAAAGAATGAAAGAGGAGGTGAATGGTCTTATCCCAAAATAAAAGAAAAAAGGTTAATTATGGCAAAGAAAGAAAAGAAAAAAAATGGTGATTTATTGCGAGAAATGCTCAAAAAATGGTTGAAAGAGTTGAGTGTTGAAGTAAGGTTATCTTGTGCTTAAAGTGGTCGTGTTTAAATTAAGAGACTTAGTTCTTTTATTTGTTCAAACTTTCTCGTTCTTTGTTGACCTTGACCCTAGCCTAACGTTACAAGCTTATAAAAGACCTATTGATCCGATGTAGTGTGATTTTTCTACTTAGTGGAGAGTGATTTGAAAAGTGAGCTTATGGAGCTTGATTTGTGATTGATGTCATGCAATTTAATATGTTTTTAGAGGCCAAGACTTGTATTCATGCTATGTTGTGCTTAAAATCATCCGGGTGTTCGGACTAATTATTGTGGTAAGATGGATGTTAAGAGTCGAGGTTGACATTTGGATTATTCTTGGACTTGAGTGATAGTTAATGATTCTATTTGTTGTATGTTATGCATGATTTTTGAGACAAAGATTTTTTTGAATCACTCTTGGTTAACACCAGCATTGCTGTATTTTGCTTTGATTTCTAAATAAAGAATTTCATTTCATGTCTTTCGCTTGAATTGCTAGGGACTAGCAATAAGCTAGTTGGGGGATGTGACGAGAGTCATAAAATGCATCTAAACAATACTTAATTGTTAGCATTTTAAGGTTGATCGAGGTTGGAATGATACTTTTATACCTTAATAACTTTAAAGTGTTATTCTTGAATTGTTGACTTATTTTAGTGCATTTTCAGGTACTTTGAGCTTAAACAAGAGATAGAAAAGCTATCATCATTTTAAACACGAAGCTTCAATGAACACTCAAGTAAGATAATGGTCGCGGAAGAGCCAAAATAAAGAGAAACCAAGAAAAGAGTTTCACTAAATCGCCAGAATTGCCTGTGCAGATCAATCATCTTTGCAGATTAAACTGTATTGATGTAGAAAGAACTAGGAGATGAGCCATATATGCTTAGAAAGATCCGGAAGTCTATTTTTTGGGAGAATTTTAGAGTTTGTAAAAAATATTTTTCTAAAGAAAGTTATGGTAGTTTTAGTGGGCATAGGTTAGACCTCCAGAACAGCATCTGCCTAGCGCCTAGGCGTGGAGAATAGAGCACCATGCCTTCCAGAACACTTCAATCTCGGACATAACCAACACCTAGGTGCAGGTAAGGCAGCACCTAGGCGCCCACTCGTTTCTTTGACCCAATTAGGGCTGCCACATGATATTTTCCAGCCCAAAAATGCCCCTCAACCTTGTTCTCTATATATACATCCTTAAGGGATGTGCAGTGGGGCATCTCAAAGGGGATCCAAGGGATCAAAATCTAGAAATTCTTCTAAGTCCTCCAAGGCTGGAAATCAAAGGGAAAACTCCATTTTCTTTATCAACCATGAAGCCCATGGTCAACTAGTCTTCAAGCAAGTCAAAGGGATGAATCCCTAGGATTTGTTGTTCTTATTATTTCCATTCTTGATTCGGTTGTACGGATTTATTGTTGAATGTTGTTTGTGATTTATTCGTTGATTAAACATGAAGAATTTAGGTTCATGTGACAGTTGAATTTATGTTCTTCATATCTTAGATTTTCTTAACCTAGTGATTGCATGCTCCTCCCCCATATAAGTTTAGTCATGCTCTTCTTATGTGATGTTGTTTGGATGTGATTGATTCCGGTAGATTTATCTTATTGATTGTCCATTACTGCGATATTGTCGTTGAGATATATTGTCGTTTCTTGATAATCTTTAAGATCGGTCATGTGTGCTTCAATCGGAATCAATGAGTGATTTATAACAATTACATTAGAGTTTATAAATGTGCTTGATTGAATATTTTTTGATTGCTTGTTTGGGGTGTGAAACTAGCAATCGAGATAAAAACAATCGAATCGAGAGTGGAACAAGGCAACAAACCTAGAGAGGATTCCCGGAACCTTGTTATTTCTTATTTACATTTCGTTATATTTACACAATTTTTCTCACGAAACATCATTATCAAAACTTGTATTTTATCGTTTAACTTTTATCATCCTTGTCAAAGTTAACACTTTTCCTTTGTAGTTAACTCGTTTCCCTATGGAATTGACACCCCAAAGCCGTGCTACAACTACCGTGTTATACTTTGGGCGTAATCAACAGTCATCCATAGTAAAATGTTTTAGAGATGTAAGGTTGAGATGAAGAGATAGAAAAGATTAAGCATTGAGTGCTTACTAGAAAGCATTTTGAGTTCAAAATTTGAAATGAGGGTATTTTGGTATTAGAACATGGAAATTGTGTTCCTAATAATGCGAAGTTGAGAAAAGAGATAATAAGATAGGCACATGATGATGTAGATTCGATTTAACCAAGTAACAATAAGATATATAGAGGATGGAGACAAAATTTCTGATGGTCAGGATTGAAGAAGGATGTAGCTGAGATTGTGAGATTGTATGGAGCACCATTAAGCATAGTGTCAAATAGAGATGCTAGATTTACATCTTGGTTTTGAAAAGGCTTTCAAAAAGCCACAGGTACACAATTGTAATTTAATATAATTTTTCATGCTCAGACAGAAAGGATTATTAGAGTATTAGAAGATATGTTAAGGCAAATGTGATGAGTTTCTCAGGAAGTTAGGATGTTTACATGCCATCGATTGAAATTACTTATAATAACCAGTATCAAACTAGTATTAGGATGGCACCTGTTGAGGCTTTATATGGTAGGAGGTGTAGAACTCCAGTATGTTAAAAAAAAGTTAGAGAGAGAAAGAAATTTGGTCCACAAATTTTTGAGTTAACAGCTGAGAGGATCAAATTGGTTAGAGAGAACCATAAAGCAGCACAGAGTAGACCGAATAGCTATGCTGATAATAGGAGAAAACCTCTCAAGTTTCAAGGAGGTTATCGGGTGTATTGAAAAATATCTCAATGAAAAGGTGTATTGAAATCTAAACAGGAAAGGAAAGCTAAATCCGAGGTATATGGGACCCTATGAGGTTGTTGAGAAAGTTGGGCTAGTTGTGAGTACTGTTGTGCAAAAATCTACCTAAGTTAATAAGCAAATAATTGAACAGTTTTACTTGCAAGTGCACAAGGTCAACTTAGTAGTATAGTGTGTAAAATGCGAGATGATCTCCACAGGGATTGGTAAAGTTCGATTTAAAATTAAGTTCGTAATAAAAATGATATAAATAAGTATTGAGGTTGAATTAATAATGATAAACACATAGGGCTTTGTTATCCACCCTAATCATATTTTCCCAATAAAACAATGTGCCAATGCTTTAGTCATATTATGATTACCTACTATCGTCAACCTAAGGGCATGGTGTATACTCCTTAAGCTATTGATTTTCCTAAGCAACGAGTTAGGCATGGTGTATACTCTAACTCTTTTCTCTCTTAAGGGATTTAGCATGGTGTATACTAAGTTGTTCCTTAAGAGAGCATATGATCCGTGAAAATCGAAAAACACACAAGACCTAGGGAATGTTATATACTCCCGGTTTCCCATGTTGATTAACCCAAGAATCCAGCATGGACTTTTTTTGTTACTATTGTCAGACCCAGGACTCGGTCATCCAAATTGATCTAACTAACTAATCCATACCACATACATATGTTGATCAGGCAAACACATATGAAGAATTTCAATAAAAACAGGCATTAATCAACTTAAGAATCATAACACAGCTATCACAAAAGCAACAATATTCAGATATGGAAAAACATAATTAGGGCTTCAATCAAGCCGTACTAGTAAGTTAGTTACACATGGTTGTGATGTTAAACATCTTTATAATGTAAAATAAAGAGAAAAGAATAAACCCAAAAAATACTGGCTTAGAAGAGTCGTCAATTCTCCCAAAGCTCCAAACTAAAAGAAAGATGTGGTTTATGTGTTTACAGGCCTATTTATAAGGTTCAAAGACATCTGGAAACCCTAACTCAAAAAACAGAAACCTAACCCTACTTTCCAAAATAGGTTCTGCCGTTTTACTGCACGTGTGCACTCGATCTCATGTTGGTGCGCTCGAGCGTAAGGTTGCACTCGAGCCTTCTTCTTTTGCGCACGAGTGCTGGTGCACTCGATCGCACACTTCCATGCTCAATCGCACTGTGTGCAGTTTCTAGTTCTTCTAGTTTTTGTTCTCCAAACCAGATAATGCTCCATTTTCTTCAATATCCTAGGAAAACACAGAAAACACAGAAAAGAAATAAAATAGCATGAAATAACACGACTAGGAACTTAACAAGTGTAAATTAAGGGGCTTAAATACAAATATTTAAGCACTTATTACACCCCCAAACTTACATATTGCTAGTCCCTTAGCAATACAAAACTAAAAACTAACTAAAAAACAATAGCAAAGATAAATCCACCATTCATGGTATCCAAAAATTTAGGTCACACGCAAAACCATAATATTTATTCATGAGCAAGCTTAAAAAATAAACCCATCTTTGCAATGAATAGGAGTTTTAAAATCTAATCACTTACATGAGGCTGGTTAAGGCATCACAAGTTTGACTTAGTGTGTGGTGAACTAGCACATAAAAGATGAAGCTTCCAAATAGTTCCAATTTGTAGTGTTTCGGTGTCTCAAGATTCACCGAATTTCCTATCAAAATGAACAATAATGGCATAGTTTTATTTCCTTCTTTTATTTTATTATGAGATTTTTGCCATGTTTAGTTCTCTTAAGCTTTCTAATTGACCCATGTAGCGAGTGTTTAACCAATAACTCCCAAACCAGATGGTTTTAGGGCATTAGGTGTAAAGACAGCCCTAAGGACTTACTAACTCGAGTAAAAAAGGCTACGAAACTAACTGGTCTTAATGCTGCCAAGCAAAATTCCCACATTTTGACGTGAACACTCACTGCTTACTGAGGTAAGAGGTTCAGTTACTCAGTGAAAAGTTTATTTAATGATCATTAAGAGCATTTTATTTTCTCTTTTTGTGCAAATTTTTTTTCTTCTATTTTTCTATGCCAAAGTGTTCATCTAACAAGTTATCCGGTTACAATTAAGCCATGGAAATATACATATTAAAATTACATGTCATACCCCACACAATTATGTGCTAATGTGCTCGTGTCAGTTTAGATCAAACTTGTGAATTCTTAAATGCCTTAAAGTAAGTAATTAAAATTTTAAAACTTTATTATTAGACCATGTGTTCTAGATTTTAAGCTTACTGATGAAATCTTATCACAATATTTGTTTAGATTAACTAAAATTTTCAGAACAATATGAACATGCATTTATTTTTTTAATAATAAAAAAACTGGGACAGAGTGTGTGAATATGTCTCCCATACCCCCAAACTTAACTACACATTGTCCCCAATGTGTGAATAACATGGAAAGATCTAATCTGGGAGATGGAGAGCTAGCTGGTTGGCATGGCTCATAACACACCCCCAAATTTGAACTGATGCACATATATTGTCCCTGAAAAAGAAAAACGAAAGTAATATCGGAAAACAAAAGATACTAAAAATAAACAGTTATGAGAAAAACTAAAAGTCAACATAAAAATAAATCTAACAAGAAATGTGAAAATACTAAAAATAAAAGGACATACTGTGGGGTGCCTCCCATGAGCACTAAGTTTTACGTCTTCAGCTAGACGGTGCACCACTCTCATTGATGATCTCCAGGTGGTGCGGAAGATAAGGTACCAGAAGTGGGTGGTAGGCGATCCAGAATGGCCTGGAGCATCATTTTTTGCCTCGTAAAGCGTGCCTTTAAACCATCGATGCGTTGATGAACTAGAAATGTAGCCTCTTAATCCTCTCGTCGAATGTCAGAAAGCTCACACTGAAAAGAGAACATCTCCTCAAGAATGTGCTGGTACTTTGTGGGTCCCATATCAGTATGGTCCTCCTCCCATGGCTAGCTCGCTACTGGTCCTCGGTCTCCATAGAATCATCCTCCACTCTCTCAGTAGTAGTTACATGCCCTTAGAGTCCTCGGGGCATTTGTGACTGGCTCTGGGTCCACTGAGCCTTCCCAAAGAATGGGTGCTCCCTAACTGGTCCATCGATAGAGGAGCCCTTAATCCCCTTTTTCTTGAAAATGTAGCTAAGGAGGAACGGGAATGGGAGCCCCCATGCATTAGCAGTGGTGACCTAGCATGCATGGACGTGGTCCCAGAACTTATGTAGCTGGCTCCAAATGATAGCAGGGATGGAGTACTAGTGGCCTCTGTGGAATGTATATAGTGCCTGTAAGAACTGGTCATGCCTTTGGATCTTGTGTCCTAATAGGTACACATTACGCTAAAGAATGAAATCCACGAGCCAGAGTCGTAGAGGCAATTTGGACCGACTCCCAGCATTGTTGTGTTGATCGGCATACTGCCCAGTACACATGTCCTCAATGATGGAAAGCAAGGAAAGGACTCTGGCTGCTCATCTATCTGGACGTCCTTAGGAGGAGACTCATCATAACAATGGAAGGCAGTAGCTATATCTGAAGATGTCACGTCGATGTACTTGCCTTGATCCGATGAGGACAAGACACCCGACCTGCTGTAGTCGAAAGATAAGTTCTCATAAAATTGAACCACAAACCGGGTGTAGGCAGTAGAGCATACAGACTTGAACAGCCTTTTCAATCCACGATGCTTGAATTCCTGGACAGCCCGTTGAGTCGTTTCAAAGTTCTTGAAGTCGTCGTCAATGTTGAATGTAGTTTCAAATAGGATCTTCCATTGTTCAAAGCTGGGTCGGGAAGACTGTGTGCGGCTTCCCAAGGCATGGGAGGTGGAAGCAGTATGTTTAGGCATTATGGACAAGGTTTTGCAGAGTTTGCACTCGATCTTAGTAATGTGCGCTTGATCACACTTTTGCCTATGCGCTCGATCACACTGCCTTTGCACTCGAGCGCACTGAGTCAGGTGTTTTATCAAGCAAGTGGTGTGCGACCTGTAAACCTAGTTGTGGCTAACATTTCTAAAAAGCTCTCACCCTCCTGCAAAATCACCAGAAACAACCCGAGTGCACAAGAAAAACAATATATATGAATTGAATTCTGAAAAACAACAATTTATTCAAAAAAAAAACCGTAAATAGAAGGATATGGGGAGTGACCGTGTGTGTGAGTGAAAAGCAAAACAGGAATTACCTGTTAGTAAAGAGGGGGTGGGGACGGCGGTGTGAAGCGGCCGGTTGTGTAATGGCAGCTGTGCAGTGAGTGCAGAGGTTGGTGGTGAGTGCAAGAGAGTGAGAGTGTGCCGAGAAGGAAAGTGTATGTGAGTGAGAGTGAATGTGAGGGGAAAACAAAATGATTTAAAATATGCACGTGAGTCTCTGCCTCGAGTGTGCTCGATCGCACTGTGAAGTGCGCTCGATCGCACTTATGCGTAGGTGTGTGCATGTGATTGACGTGCAATTTCAGTGGCCTAACACCGTTAGGAACAGCAGCCAATCAACCCATAGACCAAATCCAAACCAGTGCAATCAGTTTGATTGGGTTAGGTTCGGTTTGGGTTAAGAAATTGTTGCACCTGTTAGGTTCGGTTTGGGTTAAGAAATTTTTGTACCCTATATAGGTTCGGTTAGATCACAGGTTCAAAAATTTTCAATTTGACCCAAACCAATAACCCGATCATATATATTTATATTTTATATATATTTAATATTTATTATATGTAATTATTTATATATTGTATTTATTTTTTTATAAGTCTTCTCATTTCTTTTCTTTCTTCTTTATAGAAACTCTTCAACAAAAAATTCTAGTTTCCATGAAAATGGTCAATTTTAGTTTTTTATTTTATTTTTACTATAATCAAACAATGGAAATAAAACAATCTATTAGATTTTATGCACTCAAGGAAAGCATCCCAAACCCAAAGTAGAGGGATCAAAAGGCTATGATATATAAAACAGTATGTGTTGCACTATAAAACCAACCATCTCAATTGGTCTCTTTATTTATTTATTTTAGTTTTTTGTCTTCACAGAAATATAGGAAAAGAGAAAAATGGACTCTTACCTAGTTGTATTTCTATGATCATAGCCATTGTCACAAAAATCATTAACCAATTTTGGATTTAAATATGTAAGGAGTATATTTCTTTTTAATACTTTTTAGTTGAAAATTTTTATTTTTTCTCGTGAAAGCACTTATTTTGAATTTTAACCCGTTTAATTGATTTGCTTATCCTATGTTCATTCACTTTATATTTTTAGTCTGATGTAAATGTTTGTTATTATTAAAAAACTTGGTTATGGAGATTCTAGGGCCAAGTTCATGCTATTGTTGAAGTTTTGAAGAATTTGAATGATCAAGCATCTCCAAAATCCAATTTTTATTTACTTTTGTATGCTTTGTTTTAAATTAAAGTTGTTTGAACTTTGTGTGAACTATGAAGTGTTAAAGTACTTGGTAAGTGATGGATTTGTAAAATTTAATGAATTATATGAATTTTATTTTGGGTCTAATGAATGATGAATTGTTGTAGCAGATTATTTTTTCCTAGGCAATATATGTTTGAATTAATTTTTAAGCAAAAAAAAAGAAGATTAAACCGACAACACAAACCAGCTCAAACCAATTTGAATGGGTTGGATTGGAGTTTGATAGGTTAATAGGTTGGGTTGGGTTGAGATTTTTTTAACTTGGTATGATTGAGTTAGGTTGAATTTTTAGGTCAACGTAATGCAAACCTGCCCATGCTTACCCTTACTGGTGAACTTTATACGCCAACGACGTCCACCACCCGTGATTGGTGTAGAGCCTGGTATTTTAAAAAGAACATTAAAAATCATGGAGTTCCACTTCGATATGTTTTTGGTATGCTTGTTCAAATTTAGGCTAGAATTCTTTTTATCATTGTACTTGAATTTGTGGAACTTGGGGACAAGTAAATAAACTAAGGGCCGAGTACTTAAAATAGTTGTCTTTTGAGATTGTTAGAAACTTTTAAGTGATAGTAAGAAGAACTAAGTGAAAATAGAATTTTTAAAGAATTATGTGGTGGAAATAAGAAGAAGTGCAAACTAGAAAGGTTCTTATGCAATTAGTGGGAAATTTGGCTATAAATAGATTGGAGTGGGAGAGTGAGCTGAAAATCTCTAGAAAGATCTAGAGAAAGAGAATAGAAAAAGAGAGAAAGAGAAGAAAAAGAGAAAGAGGGAAAGAAGGATTGAAAGAAATTAGGATTCTTGCAAATCCTAAGGTAAAAGCTTATTCCTTTTCCTTCTTAATCATCAAGTATGTTTATTACTCCAAGCTTTGAAGATTTTTGAAGCTTGATTTGAAGAATTTGCTTGAGAAGAAAGTTGTTTTCAATTAAAATGATTTTGTATGGATTTCTAAGTTCGATGTGTTTTCATATGAAATATGCTTTTGGTAATGTTTAATATTTGATTTGAAACCTTTGAGAACTTGTATTTGATTTAGATTGGAAGTCCCATGGGAGATAAGAATCTATTTTGAAGAAAAATGAAGTTTTGACCTAAAAATTTTATAAAATCGTGACCAGATAGTCAACTGTCCAATCAGCACAGTCGATTGTGAAACTCTTTGGACCTTGGACAGTCGGCTATCCATTTGGACAGTCGACTGTGCAATTCTCTATGTAGCTATAATCGACTGCCCAATATGGACAATCGATTGTCTGAGCCTCTGAACTTGTTTTCAGCCTCGTTTTTTCCTAAATGATCAACTCTTGTTAAATATTTCAACCGGACTTCTTCCAAGGTGCTATGAGTTTAAAAACGTGTTAAAGTTTTGAAAGTTAGGATCTTGAAAGGATTTCATTTGTTTTAAACCATGCGAGAACAAGGCTTATAAAAGTTTTATACAAAAAGAAGAAGATTAGTGACTTAACCTCTAGTTTTGTTTGTTAGTATGAGCTTGATGAAATGCTTGGGTATATTTGAATTATATGTTTCTTGAATAAGTATACTAAGTAATTATATACATTAGGTGTGATTGGAGAAAAACACCAAAGGCTAAAAAGTAATCTAAGGTTGGAGCTTGGTACGGAAAAGGTGAGGTTCACCTTACTTTTAGTAAGGGCTATAATATGTTTAAAAGTATGCAATATAATTAAATTTTGAAATCATAAATATTAGTATATTAAGATTGATACGTACATAGAGGTTAAGGTTTAGTGATAACCTATAATGAAAGATATATGAGAATATAATGGGCTTAGCAATTGGAACCATATTCCAAAACTATTTGAAAAGAAGTACTTAGTACATAACTATATACATAGACATATATGATTGCTTGTATAAGCTTCTTGGTAAGAATGCTTGATTGAATATTTATTTTGATTATGATTTAAAATTGTTGCATTTAATTTTTAATGTAAGGACTCTGCCTAGTAAGGGGTAGGGAGGAGATCTAAATTGTTTTAACGTTAGGACCTCGTCTAGTAAGGGTTAAGGATGGGATCCAAATAATTTACATGGGGAGACGTCCCAATTACTTTGTGATTAGCACATGGGAGGCAAATAAAAAAAATGAATTGAAATTGGAATGAAGAAAAGTGAATAAAGAAGTAAACTCGCATTGCATCGCATTGCATTGCATTCTTCCATTGATGGTTGGTGAAAATTATGTTTTTCCCATGAGAGGCATGAATTATATTTGGCCCATGAGTGGTATGAGTTATACTTAGCCCAAGAGAGACAAAATTTGTGTTTGATCTATGAAGATGTTTTGTGTTTGGCCCACAAGTGTATTTGATTTTTGGCCTATGAAAGGCATAAAATGTGACTTATTAAATGAAATACATATGGATGATAATTACTTGCGATATGAAAAGAATATATAGGGAGATGAACGTTATAAATAATAGTTTGCATTAACGTTACGATAAGATTATATTTATATAATAAATATTTACTTTTTTAAAGATTGAACTCTCATTTGAAAAATCTAAAAGATCTAAGTATTTTTGCACCTATATTTACTTATAACATATATGATAAGAATTGAAATTTAAGAAGAATATCCCAAAAATGATTACTCATAGTAAGATGTTTTACTCACTGAGCTTTTTAGCTCACCCCCTCCTTTTGTTAATATTTCAGAAAAGTTGGCGAAAGATTTGTGGTCAAGATTGATCGAAGACCTTAATAAGGTCATCGTACATGACATCCTCATTTTTTAGCCTCCTTAGGAGTTTTTCTTTTCTTTGTGTCTCTTGTAAAGCCTTATAGTTGATAAATTGTTTTGAAGGATTTATTGTATTCAAGATTGTATGTTATGTTAAACTGAAATGATTGAAAGAATTTTTGTTTGATTTATATGTTTGTATCTTGAGTCAAGGTGCTCAGTTTTGAAGGGTAATGGAGACGTTCCGAGTAGGGCCCACTCAGGATGGGTCGTTACAATTGGGCTTCATTCTGAACTGTGTGTTTGTTTAACCTTTTTCATTCTATTTTTTAAAATTGCAAAAATAAAAAATCCCTGTTTTAATGGTGTTTTTGTTTATAGTCAAATATATTTTGGTACTAAATAATTTGGACACAATTCTAACTTATGCTTGAAGTGTGGCAAAGTTAGCATTTCCCATATAAATATTCCACATTGTAGTATGTGTGTTACACGTGAACAAAATTATGTTCGATAAGTTGTTTTATTAATATTTTTATATGCAATAAAAAAGGTAAAAGAAATATTATGATTTAATTTTAATAATAAAGTAAAAAGTAATAAAAATATAAAAATCAAAATTTATATTATTTAGAATATTTTTTAAATGAAAACTAAGTTCAATATATAAATAAATTTTATAACCCAATAAAGAATTAATAAAAAAATTAAATATAAAAAATTATTATAGTAATTAAAGTTGATTTAATGAATTTAATTATATAGTAATGAATTATTTGTGAAAGAACTTGTTTATATAAACGAGTGAATTTTCTTAGGTAATTTGTTTGTATATAGCCTCCAAAATTTATAAATATTAAGAAATATTAATGTAATTTAGTATTTTGATAAAAAAATAAAATAAAACATTTAAATAGATTATTCTAAATTGCAATGTTTATTTTTTTTTATCAAATTAATGGATTTAATTACATAGTAATTATTTTTTTTATAAAAAAACTTGTAGCATATAGTTATGATTTTTTTTAATAAATGATTGTTTACCCAAAACTTAATTACATGAGGCAGAAATTTTTTTATTAATTTAATATGTAATTAAATTATTCCATTTGACAAAGATTTTTTTATATAAATTAGTCAATTGTTTCTTAAAGACATACAAAGAATCCTGGTGTGTTTAATAAAAAAAATACTTATATAGAGAATCCTAATTCTAAGAAATATTAATGTAATTTGTTCATGCAATGTGAAGCTACCCAATTCTAGATTTTTGAGGACTGATGATTATACCTTATCTTTGGAAAATCCAAGTTACACTAGAGTTTGTGTGGGGATCAACTTATCGATGCCCTTACCAAAGCGTGTTTAGGTGGGTACTAGTACGGAACAAGGATTTTGGCAACAAATTGTTTATGAAGGTAATATGGATTATTGTTCATATTTTTGTTTACAAGGTCATCTCCATTCGACTTTCGTAAAGCTCCTCTGTCGTTTGAAGAGAGCAAAGAGTCTACTTAGAATCTGATTGTTTTGGAACAAAAAGTTGATGACCATATGAACAAGAAGCTATGCTTTTCAGTTCCCTTAGGTGTATTTGAGAAAGAGGGGACAGTTTCCCAACCGTCTGATGTGGTTGAGACGTCTGTTAAGCCTATAGTGAATCCACCCATGTCTAAGGCATGAAAATCTAAATGGAACCGTAATAAGAAGATAGATGATCAATTTCTGACCGAAGCTCATCGAATCTTGGATGTGGAGCAAGGCCCTTTTGATGTTATCACTGATGGCGGTGAATCTAATCTAAATACATATTAATCAGTCACTTAATGAGAGAACTAAAATGCATGAAGATGAGCATGTTGCTATATATGGAGGTAGCGCACATTGATGTGCATGGATTATCGGATCAAAAGGATTTTTCATCTCCACGTGTAAAGTGAAATATTAATACCTCAGAAGTATGTATTTTACAAGTTCTGTCATAAAATAAAATCTAAATACATATTAATCAGTCACTTAATGAGAGAACTAAAATGCATGAAGATGAGCATGTTGCTATATATGGAGGTAGCGCACATTGATGTGCATGGATTATCGGATCAAAAGGATTTTTCATCTCCACCTGTAAAGTGAAATATTAATACCTCAAAAGTATGTATTTTACAAGTTCTGTCATCAAATAATATTGATTATGCCATGCATGTTGTGCCCTTTCAGGACTTCAATGTTAGCAGATGATTTCTTTATAATTCCTTGATTTCCATTCCTAAATTTAAAAGGGAGATTATTTGATGCCCCTCAATGGCTTTATTAGGGATAGTTTTGATATGGAAGATATGAATGCTATCTTATCTGATTTAAAGGAGTTTGCAACCAGATTTAGTAAAAAAAAGGTAACAAGGCCCTAGTTGTTTCTCAAACTACTTCAAATAGAATTACTAGGTCTTCAATGAAGGCCCAATCAAAATATGCTAAAAACCATTAATATCACACATTCATATGCAATATGAAGGGTGTGGGTGGTGCTCATAAGATTCCGTATTTTAAGAATCTTGTTTGTTCTAATAATGTTGTTTTTCTTGTTATTTCGAGCCGAAACATAGTGGCGTGGAGTTAGGTAATGTGGTGGAAAAACTAAAATTTTCTTCCTTTATGCATTACAATTTTGCAAATACTCGCATTTGGTTCTTATGGGATGATTCTCTATGATAAGTGCTTAAATATTTATATTTAAACCCTTGAATTTATATTTGTTAAGCTCTTAGTTTGTGTTATTTTATCCTATTTTATCTCCTTTCTGTGTTTACTGTGTTTTTCTAAGTTTTTGGAGCATTATGGAATTATCCAGCTTAAAATAAAAGAGACGTTGGCAGAAGTTTTGAGCGGTATGTGAAGGCTTAAATCTCATATCCCACATTGGTTGGAAACATATTGCACTCATGGAGTTTCTCTATAAAAGCCCCATTTCACTTCATCTTCCGGGGTGTGGATCTTGAAGGCTTTGCTATCAAGGAGGAGAGCGCCGCACAGCAAAAACAAAAAGAAAAAAAAAAAACAAAGAGAGGAGCTGCAAGTGTAATTTCTCTCTCAATGTATTTTCAGCTTTAATTTATTTCTTTTGTGTTTTAAAGTTTAATGTTTAACACTTTAATTGTAAAATTTATTTTCATAATCATAAGAGGCTAAAACCTTCATCTACGATTGAAGATGAAGTCTCGCCATTGATTAGCATTATATTTTCATATATGTTCGTACGATTCCGACATTTTTGTAGTGATGTTCTATTTCAGTTCAATTGTTTGAGTAAATTCTTATGATTGATTGTTTTGTTTATAAACCGTTCAAATTGGATATTCGATGTGTTTCATCCGACGGATACATCGAATCATTCAAATTAAATCGGATATCCACTGTGATTTGTAAATTAAACGAATACATTGGATGATTTGATTTAATTAGGATATTCGTTGTGATTTGTATATCGATGGATTCATGGAATTATTTGATAAATTACTTTAAATAGAACATACATAGGATGTAATTGCTTGTCGGTTGTAGGAACAAAATCATGAAAATATATGCTTTAATTTGGTGGGGTGGATTCAAAAACCTTAGTACTTTTATTATTTGTTTTAAATCAATTTAGTTTAGTTTATATTCTTTGCATGACACAGTTAGAAATTCGTAACTAAGTTAAAATAAGTTTAGTTTAGATAAAAATCTATTTTCTTGACGCAATTCCCTGTGGATTCGACCTCGCACTTGCACACACTATATTGCAAACGACTCGTGCGCTTATGAGTAATTTAAAACTCACAAGTTTTTGGCACCATTGTCAAGATTTGTTTTGTTTGTGAAAAATAATTTTTTTTCTGAAATAATTTTATTTTTCTACTATTTTAGTTAGCATTTTTGTTTCATTTTTCTTTTTGCAATTTTATTCTAGTTTATTTGTTTCTATTTGCAATTGCCCATAAAATATATATATATATATACAAAAGAAAATTTTGGTGTTTGATCTGTTTTTGCAGTTTGTCGAATCACACTTTACCTGTGCTCAAGCACATCTCCACAGACAACATCAACAGACCGACAGTAGCTGAGAAAAAAAAAATTGCCAATTTTTGTTGGCCCATTTTGTGAGTATTGTGTTTTCTGTTTTTGTATTTATTTTATTTTATTCTTTTGTTTCTGCTAGTTAGCTTATTTTATTACTTTTTATGTGGTGTAGACTTGGTTGGAGATCCCTGAACTTAGAGTTGATACCTTTGGATCCTGAAATAGAAAGAACTCTTAGGAGAAATAAGAGAACACTTGTTGAGAGAGAGACGATTTAGATGGGGGACAATTTAAAGAATGCAAATCAACCGGAGAATGTAGAGCAACCTAGAGCTTAGAACATGGACTTCACTGCATCCCTTAGGGATTTGTTCTCACCCGTTGCGACTAACTCCCCTTCTTGTATAGTGTTGCCACCAACCAATGCTACCCATATTGATCTAAAGCCACATGTCATTCAACTCCTACCCTCATTTCATGGCTTGTATCTTGAAAATCCTTACAGCCATGTGAAGAAATTCAAAGATATTTGTGCCACATTCAAGTTCCAGAACTTCTCTGATGAGTCGGTCCATCTTAGACTTTTCCCTTTTTTCTCTTCACGATAGAGCTAGGGCATGGTTGGATTCCAACACGCTCGGGTCTATTACATCTTGGGAAAGCTTGTTGAGTAAATTCTATAATAAGTTTTTCCCAATGTCTAAAGTGAATGAGTGCCGAAAGGAGATTAGTTCTTTCACTCAGGAGGAGGATGAGAAGTTTTCTGAGAGTTTGGAGCATTTCAAAGAGTTACTAATCAGATGTCCTCCACATGGATATGAGAAGTGGAGACTCATTCAGTTCTTCTACCAAGGGTTGACTCAACCCAACCGTAGCATGATTGAATCTATGGATGGGGGGGCATTCTTAAGTCTGACGGGGGATGAAGTATACAAGGCATTAGACAAGTTGTCCGATAACTCGCAGCAATGGGATTTTTCAAGCTGTCGGGACAAGTCCATTCATGCCCCTAAGAAAAGAGGCATCTATGAGATTAAGGAGGACACTGACTTGAGAATAAAGATAAATGCTCTCACCAAGAAGGTTGACGCCCTCGCTGTGGGCCAGTCCATCAATGCTGCCAATACATTCAATGTTGATAGCTGTTCCATATGTGCTAGTCCTATGCATTTAGCACAGAATTGTCCATCTATGCGGGCTTTTGCCGAGTATCCCATGGAACAAGTGAACACTTTCAATGACTATCAAAAGCAATCAAATGGATCTTACTCCGAGATTACAATCCAGGGTGGCGGAACCACCCTAATTTTTCATAGAAGCATAACCAACAGATGAATCAAGGAGGAGCCCCTTATCATGCTCACAATCAATACCCTCTCGAATTTCCTCCACTAGTTCCAAGTCATGGTCACTCAGCTCATCCAGCACCATCACCCGCTTACCAAGCTCCCACTCAATCGCCAGTGTCGGTTTCACAGTCATTGGAGGACACCCTCAAGGATTTCATGAAGATGACCGACCAATCCATCAGTGAAGTGAGGAGTGCGACAATAGTAAACACCCAAGTGATTACCAAGCTAGAGAGTCAAATGGGTCAAATCACAAGTCACTTGGGTGAAAAAGAGAAGGGAAATTCCCCAGTCAACCTGTGCCCAACCCTAAGGGACAGTTTACAGTTGGAAATTCATCAACTCCTACGCACGGGCAGAACAAGTGCAATCAATTGTCACATTGAGGTCTGGGAGACAACTGGACAATCAAGTGGAAGAGAAACCTACTATGCAGCACAGGCAAGAAAGTGGCAACAAGGAGAGGAGAAATGCTGAGCCATCTACAGCCACACTTACTGTTAATGATCTTCCTAGGTTGTTTATACCTAAAGTGCCTTACCCTGAGAGATTACAAGCACACAAGAAAGGAGGGAAGTTTGAGGACATTCTGGAGGTGTTCAAGCAGGTCCAAATCAATATCCCATTTTTGGACACCATCCAGTAAGTGCCGTCATGCCAAGTTCTTAAAGGACTTGATCACTGTCAAGAGGAGGATGACTGCCCCAAAGAAGGCCTTTTTTACCGAGCAGGTTAGCTCAATCCTTTAGTGCAAACTGCCCATCAAGTATAAGGACCCGAGGTGTCTTACCATCTCTTGCATGATAGGAGTTAGCCAGATTGAGAGGGCTCTTTTGGATCTAGGAGAGAGTGTGAATCTTCTACCCTACTCAATCTGTTTGCAGTTAGGGTTAGGAGAATTGAAGCCTACATCCATGACGCTTCAATTGGCTGACAGGTCAATGAAGATACCATGGGGAATAATTAAGGACGTTTTGATAAAGGTGGATAAGTTTTATTTCCCCATGGATTTTATTGTGCTTGACACAGAGCCAGTTCAGAATGTGGGGATTCAGATACTAGTGATTCTAGGGCGACCATTCTTAGCCACGGCTAATGCCTTGATAAATTGTAGGACAGGGGTGATGAAGATTTCCTTCAGAAATATGACAGTGGAGCTGAATATCATTGATATCAGTAAGCAACCACTAGAATATGATGAAGTGAGAAATGTATGCTTGATAGAGGAGATTATTAAGGAGACTGATAACTCTGAATAAATCATGTTATTATACTTCTTTTAGGCACGTTTTTGGTGTTGATCTTAAGCATTAGATTTGTGTTTCATGTGTTTTTTTTAGCAAATTTTAGTTTAGTTTATTTTATTCTACTATTAGGTTGTTTTAGTTAACTTGAATAATCAATGCTGAGTTCTGGGAATTTACTGTGCAGACACTCAAGGCTGCAGCAATGGAATAGGGCTGGAAGGGCAAAATGTGTGAAGAGGATAGAAACTCATAGCTACAGCGCTGGTTCCTCAGCGCTGCAGTGCTGGAATCTGGCAGGAATAGTAAAATTTGTGAAGTGGACAGAAACTCAAAACTGCAGCGCTGGTTCAAGGGTGCGGCAGCACTGGAACGTGACAAGGATTCAAAGCTGCAACACTGGTTCGTGGGGCGCTGCAGCTCTGGCTAGGGTTAGATTTGTGCCTAGCGCTGCAGCGCTGGGAAGTCGACGCTGCAGCGTTGGCCGGCAGAATCAGAATATTATAAATAGCAAACCCTAGCAGAACAAAAGGGGAGCACGACTGTTGAACAGGAAAACAGAGTTGGAGGAGATGAGACGCAAAAGGGGAGTCGGAGACACTCCTGAAGGCTCCTCTGAAGCTTTTAATCATTATTCTCCGGTTTTGCTTTATTCTTATTTAGTTATGTTGATGTTTTATGATATGAACTTGGTTTGTTTAAATATTATTATGGAGTGGGTATTTTTGTGTTAAGGATAGATGAATCCTAAAGCTATGTCTTGAGTTGCTATTTGGACAAGTTGGAATTTAATGTGTTTTTCAAAGAGTGTGTTTTATTGTTCTTAATGCTGTTTGTTATTTTGATTCCTTCTTTAAGCATGGTGATGCATCAAATAGAGAAGTTATGTTTTTATGAATGGTTGAATTAATAAATATGGTGTTGGATTGTTGTCTATGCACAGGCCAGGGTAAAATATGTCATGAATGGAATATGAGAGATTTAACTGAAAGGAATTCCACTGAGTTTAATGCTTCTTGATTTGAATTAATCTAGAATAGACCTAGAATATGGATATTTGAAATTAATGATTTTTGAGATTGGGGTTAGACCTGGAATATAGATAACCAATTTATTGAGAATTCTACCACCTTGAAAAATGTATTAAACGAAACTTGTCCATTTGAAACTCTTGGCAATGATGGTTTAGGTGAAGTCGAGTCCTTAGCACGTTAGTTTATAAGAATCTAATTCCAAAGTTTGAAATTCGTCCTTTTATTTACTATTGTCATCTGTTTTTCCCTTAGTTAATTTTTAGTAAATTCTTCTCCTACAATTATTCATTTGCTCAAATAACGGTAAGAGTTGAGTCATAATTTCTATATTATTTATTCAGTCCTCGTTGGGAACGATATTCACTCATCATTTTATTACTTGAACAATTAGTGCACTTGCTAGTGTCAATTTTATCGCACCAAGTTTTTGGCGCCGTTGTCGGGGACTGAAATAAAATATTACATTTATTGTGATTTTACTAGTTAATTTGAGAGTTCGTTAATTTGATTTTTAAGTCTATTTTGCAGGGTTTTCGTTTCTAGTGCATAACACGTACTAGTGGGAGAATACTTGCAGAATTTAATCCGGAAATTGAACGCACTTTTCACGCTTTGAGAAGAGCAGCGTCAATAATAGTTAATACAATGGCAGAAGGGAACAACACAGAGGTGCAACGTACACTGTGGGATTATGTTATGCCAAAGATGGATGGTGTTGAATCTAGCATCCGACGACCACCTATACAAGTGAACAATTTCGAAATTAAGCCCGCCATCATTCAGATGATTCAACATTCAGTGCAATTTGGGGGTCTATCGCAAGAAGATCCGAATGTTCACTTGGTGAGTTTCCTTAAATGTGTTCCTTGCCAGCAGGATCTATAATGACATGGGCAGAATTGGCACAAATTTTTTTAGGGAAATACTTTCCTCCTGTAAAAACTGCAAAGTTACGTAATGAAATTACTATGTTCTTGCAGGTCGATAGGGAGTCACTCTATGAGGCATGGGAACATTTTAAAGACCTTTTGAGAAGATGTCCTCATCATGAGTTGCCCACTTGAATGCAGGTATAAACTTTTTATAACGGTCTAACTAGTACAACCCAAAACATGATTGATGCAGATACAGGGGGCATTATCATGAGAAAAACTCCAGAAGAAGCCATTGAATTGCTAGAAGAGATGGCAACAAATTCTTATCAATGGCCAATTGAAAGGTTACCTATTAACAGAGCCTCAGGATTGCACAATATAGATGCTCTTACAGCTCTAGTAGCACAAATAAAGACTCTCACCAAGAAGATAGATGGACTTAATCTGACTACACATGCAATATGTGAATTGTGTGGTGGTAGTGGCCACCATAGCAGTAACTGTCAAGCAAGTAATCAGTTTGCATATAATTCATCTGCTGAACAAGCTAACTTTGTTTCAAATTTTCACAGGCAAAACAATCCATACAGCAATACATATAATCCAAGATGGAGGAATCACCCGAACTTGTCTTGGAATCAAAGCAATGCGAAACAACCTCCTTTTGAATACTCACCTCAAGAAAAAAAGTCCAACTTGGAAGACATGGTGGCCAAATTCTTAAGTACAGTATAAGCTAGGTTCCAAAATCAAGAAGCATCCATCAAAAATCTAGAAGTTCAGGTGGGTCAACTAGCAACCATAATTTCTGGACGTGCACAAGGTTCTCTTCCGAGCAACACAAAAAAGAATCCTAAGGAGGATATCAAGGCCATAACACTAAGGAGTGGCACACAATTGGAAGAGCCACAATCTAAAGAAATCACTAATCAAGAAGGCAAGAAAGAAGAGACTAAGCAAGAGAAGAAACATGTTTCAGCAAAGAAATCGACTGGTAAAGGTTTGATCGATTCTAACTCTGAAATTAAATATACGCCACCTCTTCATTATCCTAAAAAATTTCAAAAAGAAAAATAAGATAAGCAATTCTCAAAATTTTTAGAGATTTTCAAGAAATTGCATATTAACATTCCATTCGCAGAGGCGTTAGCACATATGCCTAGTTACACTAAATTTTTGAAGGAAATTTTGTCTAATAAATGGAAACTCGAAGAACACGAAACAGTGATGTTAACTTAAGAGTGCAGCGCTATACTGTAAAACAAGCTACCCCCAAAATTAAAAGATCCAGGGAGTTTTACTATACCTTGCACTTTAGGAAATTCATTTTTTGATAAAGCTTTATGTGACCTTGGTGCAAGTATTAGTCTTATGCCTCTTTCAATTTTCAGGAAACTTGGATTAGGAGAAGTCAAAACAATGACAGTGTCATTGCAATTAGCTCATCGATTGATTAAGAGACCACGGGGAATTATAGAAGATGTACTGGTAAAGGTTGATAAATTTATATTCCCTGTAGACTTCATTGTTCTCAACATAGAAGAGGATCATGAGGTACCTCTTATACTCGGACATCCATTCCTTGCTACAGGGAGAACCTTAAATTGATGTACAACAAGGGAAATTGATTTTGAGAGTCAATGATGAGTAAGTAGTTTTTGATATGTATAAAATCATGAAATATCCGTCTGACCTATCTACTTCTTGTTGTTTTCACGCGGATGTTGTTGATGACCTCATTGAGGAGTTTCAGGAGAAAACATTAAATTAAGATACTTTGGAGAGATGCATCATGGAATCAGGAACTACCACCACTGAAGAACTCGTCATCCAAGAAGAAGCAAGGAACTTGGAGGTTGAAATGGGAAAAGAAGTGCCAGAAGAACCAACAATAACCCCTGAATTAAAAACTTTACCTGATCATTTGAAATATGTTTATTTAGAGAAAATTATTTTCCCAGTTATAATATCCTTTTCGTTGACAGGTAAAATGGAAGAACGCTTGTTGGAAGTCCTAAGAAGGCACGAAAAGGCTTTGGGGTGGACAATAGCGGATATCAAGGGAATCAGCCCTTCCATTTGCACTCACAAAATTCTCATGGAGGAGAACTTCAAGCCTACTATTCAGCCACAGAGACACTTAAATCCGGCAATGCAAAAGGTTGTTAAGAAAGAAGTAGTTAAGTTGCTTGATGCAGGTATTATTTATCTAATTTCTGACAGTGCTTGGACCAGCCCGGTACAAGTAGTACCAAAGAAAGGTGGGATCACTGTTGTGAAAAATAATAATAATGAATTGATCCCCACCAGAACTGTGACAGGTTGGCGTGTTTGTATTGACCATAGAAAATTAAATGACGCCACAAGAAAAGATCACTTTCCTTTACCTTTTATTGATCAAATGTTGGAAAGATTAGCAGGGCACAGGTTCTACTATCTACTTGATGGATACTTGGGATATAACCAAATTCCCATAGCACCCGAGGATCAAGAAAAGATGATGTTTACGTGTCCTTATGGAACATTTGCATATAGGAGGATGCCATTCGGTCTCTGTAACGCACCCGCAACCTTTCAAAGTTGCATGTTAGCAATTTTTTCTGATATGATCGAAATTTTTTTAGAGATCTTCATGGATCATTTTACACTATTTGGTCTAACCTTTGATGATTGCCTTCATAATCTATCTTTAGTTTTGCAGCGATGCGAAGAGACGAACCTTGTACTAAATTGGGAGAAATGTCATTTCATGGTCCATGAAGGGATAGTGTTGGGGCATAAAATATCATCTAGGGGTATTGAAGTTAACAAAGCAAATGTGGATGTAATAGAAAAACTCCCACCTCCCACTTCAGTCAAAGCCATTAGAAGTTTCCTGGGGCATACAGGATTTTACAGAAGATCCATTAAGGATTTTTCAAAAATCTCTAAACCTCTTTCTAATCTTCTTGTAAAAGATGTGAAGTTTAACTTCTTTGATGATTGTTTGCAAGCATTTGCTACATTAAAGGACAAGTTGGTGACCGCCCCTGTTGTGGTAGCACCAGATTGGAACCTCCTGTTCGAATTTATATGTGATACCAGTGATATCGCAGTTGGGGCAGTGCTTGGTCAAAAAATAGATAAGGTTTTCAGGACAATTTATTATGCAAGCTGCACTCTTACCAGACACCAACTGAACTATGCTACCACCGAGAAAAAACTTTTAGCTGTTATATTTACATTTGATAAGTTTCGATCTTATCTTATTGGATCAAAAGTTACTGTTTATATTGACCATGCAGCTTTAAAGTATCTTTTAGCGAAGAAGGACGCAAAACCAAGACTGTTGAGGTGGATTCTCCTTCTTCAAGAATTTGATTTAGAAATCAAAGATAAGAAAGGGACTGACAATCAAGTGGCAGACCACTTATCAAGGCTTGAAAAATTGGAAGAGACTAATATTAGTATTAACGAAGAATTTCCTGATCAGAAAATATTTTCTATTTCTTCGTTTAATTATGTTTTATCGGTGTCTGAGACACCATAGTTCGTTGATTTCACCAATTACCTTGTAGGAAACGGGATCCCAGGGCACTTCACTTATCAACAAAAAAAGAAACTCCTATTTGATGTAAAGCATTATTTTTGGGAGGATCAACATTTATACAAATTGTGTGCAGACCAGGTGATTTGCAGATGTGTGCCGGAGCATGAGTTTAACAGTATTTTGTATTACTGCCATGACAGAGAAGCTGGGGGACATTTCGGTGCAAACCGAACAACAACAAAGGTATTGCAATCAGGTTTCTATTGGTCGACTCTATTTAAGGATGCCCAGGCTTACGTCGCGTCATGTGATAGGTGTCAACAAATTGGTAACATCTCTAAATGAAACAAAATGCCTTTAAACAATATTCTTGTTTGCGAAATATTTGACGTTTGGGGTATTGATTTCATGGGACCCTATCTTGCATCCTTGTCAAATTAGTATATTCTAGTTGCAGTCAATTATGTGTCTAAATGGGTAGAAGCCATAACAACCCGCACTAATGATGCTAAAGTGGTTATCCAATTCCTCAAGAAAAACATCTTTACTCGGTTTGGAACCCCTAGGACAATAATTAGTGTTCGAGGTAAGCACTTTGACAATCGTCAATTCAGAACCCTGTTAGGAAAATATGGAGTAACTCACAAACTCGGCACCTCATACCATGCGCAAACAAGCGATCAAGTAGAAGTTTCAAATTGGGAGGTGAAAAGAATTTTAGAAAAAACAGTGAATACTTCTAGGAAAGATTGGGCACTCAAATTAGATGATGCTTTGTGGGCATATAGAACAGTTTTCAAAACACCAATACGAATGTCACCATATAGGCTGGTTTTTGGAAAAGCCTATCATCTTCCTGTCGAACTTGATCATAAAGCATATTAGGCTACCAAATTCTTGAATTTTGATATGACCGTTGCAGGACAAAAGCATTTGTTGCAGGTTGATGAATTAGAAGAGCTTATACTAGGAGCATATGAGAATGCAAGGCTGTACAAGGAAAAAATAAAAAAATGGCATGATCGACACATCTCGAGGAAAGAATTTGTTCCAGAGCAACAAGTTCTTCTATACAATAGCTGACTTCGTCTATTTCCTGGAAAACTAAAATCTAGGTGGACTGGATCGTACACCGTGATAAGTGTCTCACCTTTTGGTGTCGTTGAATTACAACACGAGAAAAACAAGGAGACGTTCAAGGTCAACGAGCACAGATTGAAGCACTACATCATGGGGACGTTTGACCCGCAATCATCCATAACCATTCTCCAAGAGCCATAAATCGGAAAGTCAATCTAAAGATTATAAATTAGAACTAACATTTTGTTTTTATTTATTCTTCCATTTGAATTTGTTTTGTGTGTTTAATTTTTTTGTTTTGTTTGGTTTGTCTTTTAGTTAAGTTTTTATTGTTTTAAATTGGTTATTTTTGTTTTGTTTTCAGAATTGATTTAAGTCAGGCCTGAGACTTAGCACTGTAGCGCTGAACAGACCATTATGCAGAGTTTGGACCAGAGACTCAGCGCTGCACCCCCAAGAAGACACCGCTGCAGCGCCGAGTCGCGCAGTGGGTTTTAAAAACACGCTCTCTCATTGTTAGGTTGTGTAAAATTTCTAATTTCCAGCGCCTCTCTCTCTCCAAATCACTAAAATTCAACCTTCTTCCTTTATCGCACCACCAAATCAGGGTTCTTGTGCATCTTTCACCACGGATTGCTTCAGCTCTTCATGGAAATTTCACATCTCAAGTGCCTTTGGGTGACTTTGCTTTCTTCCAATTAAGTAAGGTTTCTTCACCTTAAAACAACAAAAATTCAGATTATTGAGTAAAATCACTCGAATTTTTTTTGTTTGCCTCACAATACATGGTGATTTGATGTGATGTTGAGGAATGTAGAAACGGATAAGTTGAAACCTCTTAGTTTTAGCTGGATTTTTTTTATTAACTTGGCTGTTAGTTGGGAGAAAAGTGTGATTGTGGCTGCGTGAAATTCTGGTGATGGTGGGTGGGCTATGCACTATTTTATGCTGGGTCGTTTGAGACTCGTTGATTGAAGACATTGCACAGCTTTGATTGAAAGTTATTCTGCAAATTTCTTTGAGAATCTGTGTGTGTGGAAGAGTGTGTTGCTCTAGGTTGTCTTCTTCAGATTTGGGCTTGGTTATTTACAAAAAAGAAGTCTTGATCAAATGGCTCCTCCCAAACGCGCGAGACCCGTCTCTACAAGTTACAATTCCGAGCTATTTGTTTCAAAGGAAGCAGAATAGAGGTTTGAGCATTCCCAACTCAAGAAAGTCCCAATCCTTGAAAGGGGATTTAATATCACCAAGGGAAACTTTCCACTCATTCACAGGATCATCGCTACCCGAAAATGGGAAACATTATGCACAACACCAGAAGCTGCAATTATTCTAGTCGTGCGCAAATTTAATGCGAATGCTGCCGAGCACATGAATTTGAAGGTGAAATTTAGAGGGAAGTTGGTGGCATTCGATAAAGGCACAATTAATAAACTACTCGCTACTCCCAATATCCCAATGGATGAGTTCAGTGCCTGCGCCAGTGCACCTGACCTCGACGAGGTAATCCGGGTTCTCTGCAAATTTGAGACACAATGGAAATTATCAGGTGATGAGCGAACTTCATTTCCATCGAGTGCAATGGATAGGATAGCGAAAGCTTGGCATTACTTTGTGGGCACTCGTTTGCTTCCAATGACCCATTTAAGCGATGTCACAAGAGACAGGGCAATCTTGTTATTTGCCATCTACCAAGGATTGAGTATTGATGTGGGAAGCATTATTCAAAACAGCATTTTATACAGCGCGAATTTGATCAGTGCGGGGTTGTATTTCCCATCTTTAATAACAGCTCTTTGTGGCTCGTGTGGTGTTACCTAGACTGCTGGGGAAAAAATTAAACAACCAATGCATCCTCTGGATCTCAGGACTATCTATAGGATCACGGATATAGATCAAGCATCAAGCCATGGAGCCTCTTCCTCACAGCCTCCGCCAGCATGGCAACAACGGAATATGTCACTTTCTGATCTTTTGACAGTGGTTGAGACAGAGCTTCATGAGCTTCGGCAATGGGGTCAGCAGTAAGCATCATACGTTGCAGGTTGTTTTCAAACCAATGACCAGATGATGAGGATTTTTGCCACTTTTTTGGGAATCGATACACAACAGCTTCCTTCGCTACCACCATATCCCGGTCATAGCAATGATCCGGAGGATGAGGACATTGACAAGGATGATTGATTCGGGTTTCGACTAATCAGGGGAGTTCCTATCTCTTACTTTATGTTCAAAGTTTATACATTGCGGACAATGTATCATTTAAGTTTGGGGGTGGGGAAGTTATCTGAGTGTTGTGTGCTGCTCATGTTTCTAGTTATTTTTCTGTTTGTTTTATCTATGTGCTTTATTTTGTTTGATTTTGATTTTTTTGATGATGAGAAATAGATTGACTTGATTATAGCCATTGAAAATTTGAAAAATGTTGCGTTTGTCTGTGTGCTTGAGTTTGTTGTTGGATTTATTTTACATCGAACTCTTTGAACACAATGAGAACTTACACCTAAGCACTTTGTTGTCTTGCTATTTCGGAGAACATTTATGTGAGCAATGTAGTTTCTTGAGATCTTATGGACTATAGAACTTGTTTGAAGACCACTCGAGGAGAAATCCTAGGTAGTACAGTACCACATAAATGATTCAGGCCATGTTTGGAACGTTTGAGCTTTTCTAGCCAACCCTTGATATTTGATTATCCTTAGTTTTCTCCTTTTGAGCTTGAATATCTGTTGCTTTGTCACCCAACCATCTAACCTATGTTCTTAAAAAAAAATAAAAAAAATACTACAACTCTACCTTTCACCTGTAAGCACATCAATTAATGAACGGACTATTCCCTTAAGTGGGGACAGAAGATTGAGCAAGAGAAAGTGGTCTTCGACTTGGCTGTGTTAAGTATCAAATATTTTCCATCGAGAGTGAGCAAGGGACCCGAGTCATAAGAGGGCAAAGGAAAGATCGAAGTTGAAAAGTTTTATTCATGCGCACAGAAATAAAGACTAGTGCTACTAGAGTACAAGCATTCAAAAAAGAAAAGAAAAAAAAAAGATGTGACAACAGCAAAAGTATTGGAGTATTACATGATAACTGAGGGAAAGTTTGAAATAAAATTTTTATTGGTTGATGTGTGATAGACGCTTAAATATACATATTTAAGCCCCCTTATTTACAGTTGTTAGATCCTTTATTACGTTAATTTGGTGTCTTTTACTCCATTTGTGTGTTTTACATGTTTTTATAGGGTCTTGGAGAAAAAGAAGCAGTTTTGGCACTTTAAGGAAGAAATCTAGAAGCCCTGGAGCACTTTCTGGACAAAGTGCGATCGAGCGCACACGCAGTGCGATCGAGCGCACATACGATCATGCGCACACTTGTAGGATCGAGCGCACCTTGCGATCAAGCGCAAGGACACATGCGATCGAGCGCACATGAGCGCACATTGCGATCGAGTGCAAGGACACATGCGATCGAGCGCACATATCCAGGCGTGAACAGTAAACTGCAGAACCTTATTTTGGAAAATACAAAATTTTTGTTTTAGGAAATTTTAGGACTCATGGGTCTATTAGGACTTCTCAAAGACCTATAAATACACTTGTAACTCACACACAAAAACACACCTTAGATAGTAAACACTTTTCTCTTTTCTTTTACTTGGAGTGGAGAGCTTGGGAGAGAATTGACGCCTCTTCTCTCGGGTTTATTCTTCTCCCTTATGTTTTGTTTAATTATATTTACTTCAGTTAGTATGTGTAACTAACTCTCTTATAAGGCTCGATTGAAACCCTAGTTATGCATTCCCATATTTTTATTCATTGATTAAATCTTTGCATAGCTTTTTATGTTACTTAACTTGATTAACACCTGTGCTTATTTAAATTCCTCATATGTATGTGTAAGGCCAACGTATGCATGTGGTATGGATGGGTTAGTTAGATCAATTTGGATGACCGAGTCCTGGGTCTAACATTAGTAACAAGGGACCATCTTATCCGGATACCCGGGTTAATCAACATGGGAAACTAGGAGTAGATACCATGCCCTAGGTCTCATGTGGTTGTCGATTTCCACAGTACCTATGTTTTCTTAAGGAACAACTCAAGCAGATACCATGCTGAATCCCTTAAGAAAGAAAAAAGTTAGAGTAGATACCATGCCTAACTCGTTGCTTAGGGAAATCAATAGCTTAAGGAGTAGATACCATGCCCTTAGGTTGGCAACCAGTAGGTACACATAATAAGGCTAGAGCACTGATACCTTATACAAAATCGGGAATGTATGACTAGTGGTGGATATCAAAGCCCTATATCTTTATTATTATCAAATCACCCTTCAGTTTATTATTTCTATCTTTTTTGCAAATATAATTCTAAATCGAACTTTACCAATCCCTGTGGAGATGATCTTGCATTCGCACACTATGTTACACTATTGACCTTGTGCACTTGCAAGTAAAACAAAGTATGATTATTCACCTATTTATTTAGGTATATTATCGCACAACAAGTTTTTGGCGCCGTTGCCGGGGATTGCGCTAAAAGTTCCTTTTAGGATTACTTTTCATTTTATCATTGTTATTATTTTATTTTTACCATCTTTTATCAAAACTTAATCAAAGTTGTTTTATCTTTCAGGTACTTCACGAAACCCTACTTGCACTTTCTGTGGAAATTGTGATCGATCGCAAGCTCCTGTGCGATCGAGCGCATTTAGGGCAGAGAGTACTCGAACAGCAGAGTTGCACTGCTGCACTAAAACTGGTTTTTCTGCTTTATGCACGGACTTCGATCCCGACATCCGGAATTCTTTTCCCTCGATCCTGAGCTTGAACGGTCCATCCAACAAAGGCTTAGGGACAACTTTGAGGAGAACAAAGGAGAAATCGAGAACGAAACACAAATGGCGGAACAGCTCGAAAACCAGCAACCACCTGCACGAGTTCCAATGAAGCAATCCTTCATCCCTCGGAACATCGATCAACCATCATGCATGGCATATCAACCTGAGGCAACGGGAAATTATTACATATCTCCGCAAATCTTGAATGCCTTGACGCATTTTAGGGGAACTCCTAATGAAGATCCACACTTACATCTCAAAGAATTTTTTGATCTTTGCAAGTTCCAGCACATACAAGGACTAGACCAAGAAGGAATAAGATTAATTCTATTCCCTTTTTCCTTGAAAGATCATGCTAAACTTTGGTATAATTCCTTGCCTGCAGTTTCCATCCACACTTGGGAGGAGTTAGCAAGCAAATTCTTGAGGAAATTCTTCCCAGCCCAAAAGACAAGACAAATGAGGAAGGAGATCCAATCCTTCCAACAAAAGGATGGGGACCTTTTCTTCGAAGCATGGGGACACTTCAATGAATTGCTACTCAAATGCCCACATCACAACCTACCTCAAAATGAACTGGTACAAGCATTCTACGAAGGTTTAAATGATACTAATAAATGTATTGTTGATTCAAGTTGTGGAGGAGTCCTTATGGAGAAAAGCAGCGAAGAGGCAATGGAACTATTTGAAACCCTCAGCGAACACACTCAGCAATTCTCCTCTCGAGGTAGACATATGACCAAAGGTAAAGGTATATATGAGGTAAATATGAATGGAGGATCTTCCCCTCAAATGGCTGCAATGGAAAGAAAACTAGATTTATTGGTAAAAGCCATGGCTGCTCAAACTACCTCAGCTACACCACTACAGGTATGTGCGATATGCTCTCAATATGATCACAATACTAATGCTTGTCCGTTATCTGCAGATCCGGAGCAAGCAAATTATGTGGGACTCAACAACTATCCGCCAAAGAATAACCCATATGCAAACACCTACAACCCTGGATGGTGGAATCACCCAAATTTCTCATGGAGCAACAATCAAAACAACCAAGGACAGCAACGAAATCAGCAGCCCACTGCCCATGCTAATTCTGAACCAAAAAGAAACGACCTCGAAAATCTAGTAAGACAACTGATGACGTCGCAAGAACAGTTCATGACTCAGCAAAAACAAACCAATGCGGCACATGAGCAAGCAATTCAAAGACTAGAGGTACAAATGGGACAGTTAGCTAAAGAGCTCAGTAGTAGAAAGCAAGGAGAGCTCCCAGCTCAAACACTACCCAATCCTGGTGGGCATCAACAACTAAACACTGTGATATCCTTGAGAAATGGCAAGGTGATAGGGTCCGATGAGCTTACAGCACCGTCCAAAGAAACACCATCAGCATCAAGGGTAAGTGAGACGGAGAAGGTGAATGCTCCACCATTCCCGCAAAGGTTAGTAAAACAGAAGAAAGTCGATAAACTAATTGATATTTTTGAAACCTTGCGGAAAGTAGAGATTAATATTCCTTTGTTAGATGCCATTAAACAAATCCCTGCATATGCTAAATTTTTAAAAGAATATTGCACTAACAAAAGGAAGTTCCAGGAGCATGAGATGGTAGCCTTAACTGAAGAGGTAAGTGCTGTGCTTTTAAGAAAATTACCACCTAAACTAAAAGATCCGGATAGTTTTACTATTCCTTACAGGCTAGGTGACCAGCTATTCGAACATGCACTATTGGATCTAGGAGTGAGTGTCAACCTGCTACCATACAGTGTCTACGAGACACTAGGTTTGGGGGAGCTTCAACCAACCTCCGTCACTTTGCAACTAGCTGACCGAAGCATCAAACGACCAAGAGGTATCCTTGAAGACGTGTTGGTAAGAGTAGGAAAATTCATTATACCTGCTGATTTTATAGTATTAGATATGGAAGAATGTACTTTTCCATTACCTCTCCCCATCATCCTAGGACGCCTCTTTATGATAACTGCTGACACTAATATTAGTGTAAAACGGGGCATTATCACAATAAGAGTAAATGATGAGGAAATACAATTTCAAATGTTTAATACATTAAAATCGACCAGTAATGATGATGAAAATTCTAATATAAATTTCATGCAAAGTGTTGTTGAGAAAGCTTCTCAGGTCCATCGCACCACTACATTGGAGACTCTCCCCTACCATGAAAATACAATAGTAGACATTAGGCCGGAGGAGGATAATGTGATTAAAGATGTGCACCTTTTCAAGGACACACCAAAACCTTCAAGTAAGTGTGCTCTACAAATTAAACCTCCTACACTTACTCATACTACTTTTCCTTATTATGTTGACTAGATGTCAAGAAGGGAGATGAAGACACTATCAACAGCACTTGAATCAGTCCAGGATACAGCCGAAACACAGGCACTAGAGCTCCACGAGGTGGGCTCTAGGTGCTTCCCTCCGAACAACTAGCACGGTCGCAAGAGAGTGCTTGAGCAAAGTAAAAATTTGATCATCTATTAAGCTCAAGCACCTCTAGTAAGGTTAGTGGTACTGAAGCCACTAACAACTGGTAAGGTTGTGTTTTTTCAATTAGTCATTCTTTTTAAGGTAAGTTTTTAATTATACTGATATGCCACACTTGCGATCGATCGCACCCTTCAGTGCGATCGAGCGCAAGAGTGCGATCGAACGTATCCTAATCGAGCGCACGAGTGCGATCGAGCGCACTCTGTGTGCGATCGAGCGCACTCTGTGTGCGATCGAGCGCACTCGAGGCAGAGACATTTATAAAAAAAAAAAAAAAAACTCACTCACTCACTCACTTCCTTCACTCACTCTCACTCACCCCCTGCACATTTGCTCTCACTCTCACTCTCACTCTCACTCTCACTCTCACTCGCACACAACACCCAACCACCACAACACCTCATCATCACCTTACCCTCACCACCGTCCTCCACCAGCACCGCCGTCAACCCCCTCCCTATTCACATTCCGTCATCCATTGCACAAGGTATTGTACACATACACGAATTTTAAATAGAAACTGTGATTTCATTTTACATATACATTACTGTGTGTTTGATTGAATGGTTGTTTGGTTGCAGGAGGGGTAGGAACGAGTTCCACATTGACAAGACCATAGCTTGCCTGTTTGGTGCACATAAGCTGTTCGACGTAAATACTGACCGGGTGCGATCAAGCGCACGGTAGGTGCGATCGAGCGCATAGACAGTGTGCGATCGAGCGCACTCCACTGAGATCGATCGCAAATCAGCCAGAAGCCAAGCACCAGCATGTCTCGACCATCTGTTTCCACGTCTGGCGCCTCCAGCAGTCGTGCCTCCTCATCCCGGCCCAGCATCGAGCAACGGGAGTTGTTGTTCGAGACCGCTTTCGCCATCGACGACATATTTCGGCACATGGATGCTACTCAATGGGCCGTCCAAGCACTCCGACTCCGAGGGTTGAAGAGGCTGTTTAAGCCAGTGTGCTCCACTGCCTACTTCCAGCTTGTAGTGCAGTTTTATGAGCATTTATCTTTCGACTGCAGCAGACCGGGGGTCCTCACCTCTTCAGTTAGGGGCACGCCCATCGAGGTGACCAGTACCGATATCGCCACTGCTCTTCATTGCACGGATGAGTCCCCTCCTGATGGCACTGATATTGAGGAGTAACCGAAGTCCTTTGCCCTGGCCGAGATAATCATGGATATGTGCGCTGGCCAGTATGCCGACAGGCATAACAATGCGACCGGCCAATCCAAGCTGCCCCCCAGACTATGGCTCATCGATACGATCCTCCAGCGTAATGTGTGTCCGTTGGGGCACAAGACACAGCGGCGAGACCAGTTTCTTCAGACATTATACGCCTTCCATAGAGGCCACTGGTACTCTATCCCGTCTGTCATTTGGAGCCGGCTGCACAAGTTCTGGGATCACGTACATGGCCGTCAGACTTCCACGGCCAATGCTTGGGGACTCCCTTTCCCGTTCCTACTCACCTCCATCCTCAAGAAGAAGGGGATTAAGGGGACCCACAGTGACGGGCCAGTACGAGAGCATCCTATCTTTGGGCGGGCTCAGTGGACACAGAGCATAACACACATGCCACGAGGTCCCCCAGTCCCTGCTCCAGCAGCTGAGCGAGTAGAGGAGGATCACATGGAGACCGAGGCCCCTGTCATGAGCCCGGTACGGGAGGAGGACCATTCGGATATGGGACCCACCGAGTCCCAGCACTTCTTAGCTGAGCTATCCTTCTTCCGAGGTGAGGTCGCTGCCGCCACCACTCTTGTACATCAGTGCATCGACAGTTTGGAGGCACGATTTACACGCCAGGAGGCTGTGCTGCAGGCCATACTTGATCGCCTACCTCCAGCACCCGGTACCTCTCCGACTGCACCACCTGATGATCAGCAGTGAGAGAGTATCACGTCTGGCTGAAGACGTAAAACTTAGCGCTCATGGGAGGCACCCCACTGCATATCCTTTTTATAGTTATTAGTATTTTACTTGTTTATTATTTTGTTATTAGTACTTGTTTTCCATTTTTACTTTTCTTTCTTTTTCAAGGACAGTGTTAGTACATTCAGTTGAAGTTTGGGGGCGTGCTACAAGCCATGCCAGCCATATAGCTCTCCATCTCCCAGGTCAGATCTTTCCATGCTATTTACACTTTGGGGACAATGTGCATTTTAAGTTTGGGGGTATGAGGACACATTCACACACTACACTATGTCCTACATTTTTAGTTTTGTCGCTATTTTCATAGATAAATGCATGTTCATTCTGTCCAATAAACTTTTTTTTTTGTGATCTAAACAAAATGTTATGATTCAACTTCATCAGTGAGCTTAACACTTTGAACATATAGGCCAATAAACAAGTTTTGAACCTAGATCACTGCCCTTTTGGCATTTAAGAATTCACAAGTTTAACTTGAACTATCACGAGCACATTAGCACATAGCTGTGTGGGGTATGACATGATATTTGGATTGGTATGTTTCTTTTGCTTAACTGTGAACTAGATGACCTATTAGATTGACATTTTGGCATATAAAAATAGAAAAGATTGATTCGTGCTCAAAAAGAAGAAAAAAAATGCTCCTAATGATCAATAAAAACAAATCTTCCGCTGAGTAACTGGCCCTCTTGCCTCAGTAAGCATTGAGTGTCACGTCAAAAGGTGGAAAATCTTAAGTGATCAATAAAAAAGAATTTTTCGCTGAGTAACTGGCCCTCTTGCCTCTGTAAGCATTGAGTGTCACGTCAAAAGGTGGAACATTCTAAATGGTAGCATAAAAATCAGTTAGTTTCGTAGCCTTGTTGACTCGAGCTAGTAAGTCCTTAGGGGTGTCTTTACACCTAATGCCCTAAAACCATCTGGTTTGGGAGTCATTGGCCAAACGCTTGTTACACGAGTCATCAAGAAAGCTTAAGGGAACTAACTTGGCAAAAATCTCGCAAATAAAAGTCTATGCCATATTTGTTGACTCTAATAGGAAGTTTGGTGAATCTTGAGTCATCGAAACACTACCTGTTTGAATTTCTTGAAAACTCAACCTTTTATGTGCTGATCACCACACACCAAAGTCAAACTTGTGATATCTTAAAATACCTAGTGAATATGATTTACGTTCAAAACTCTTATTCATTGCAAATATATGTTTACACTTGTTAAGCTTGCTCATGAATGCGCATAATTGTTTTGTGTAAAATCTAGATTTTTTATAGACACTATGAACATTGGATTTATCTATATTTCTGTTTTAGTTTTTAATTTAGTATTGCTAAGGGACTAGCAATATGTAAGTTTGGGGGTGTGATAGACGCTTAAATATACATATTTAAGCCCCCTTATTTACACTTGTTAATTTGGTATCTTTTACTCCATTTGTGTGTTTTACATGTTTTTATAGGGTCTTGGAGAAAAAGAAGCAGTTTTGGCACTTTAAGGAAGAAATCTAGAAGCCCTGGAGCACTTTCTGGACAAAGTGCGATCGAGTGCACATACGATCATGCGCACACTTGTAGGATCGAGCGCACCTTGCGATCAAGCGCAAGGACACATGCGATCGAGCGCACATGAGCGCACATTGCGATCGAGCGCAAGGACATATGCGATCGAGCGCACATATCCGGGCATGAATAGTAAACTACAGAACCTTATTTTGGAAAATACAAGATTTTTGTTTTAGGAAAGCTTAGGACTCATGGGTCTATTAGGACTTCTCAAAGACCTATAAATACACTTGTAACTCACACACAAAAACACACCTTAGATAGTAAACACTTTTCTCTTTTCTTTTACTTGGAGTGGAGAGCTTGGGAGAGAATTGACGCCTCTTCTCTCGGGTTTATTCTTCTCCCTTACGTTTTGTTTAATTATATTTACTTCAGTTAGTATGTGTAACTAACTCTCTTATAGGGCTCGATTGAAGCCCTAGTTATGCATTCCCATATTTTTATTCATTGATTAAATCTTTGCATAGCTTTTTATGTTACTTAACTTGATTAACACCTGTGCTTATTTAAATTCCTCATATGTATGTGTAAGGCCAACGTATGCATGTGGTATGGATGGGTTAGTTAGATCAATTTGGATGACCGAGTCCTGGGTCTAACATTAGTAACAAGGGACCATCTTATCCGGATACCCGGGTTAATCAACATGGGAAACCGGGAGTAGATACCATGCCCTAGGTCTCATGTGGTTGTCGATTTCCACAGCACCTATGTTTTCTTAAGGAACAACTCAAGCAGATACCATGCTGAATCCCTTAAGAAAGAAAAGAGTTAGAGTAGATACCATGCCTAACTCGTTGCTTAGGGAAATCAATAGCTTAAGGAGTAGATACCATGCCCTTAGGTTGGCAACCAGTAGGTACACATAATAAGGCTAGAGCACTGATACCTTATACAAAATCGGGAATGTATGACTAGTGGTGGATATCAAAGCCCTATGTCTTTATTATTATCAAATCACCCTTCAGTTTATTATTTCTATCTTTTTTGCAAATATAATTCTAAATCGAACTTTACCAATCCCTGTGGAGATGATCTTGCATTCGCACACTATGCTACACTATTGACCTTGTGCACTTGCAAGTAAAACAAAGTACGATTATTCACCTATTTATTTAGGTATATTATCGCACAACAATGTGCTTAAGGTGATGTGAGCCTCAAATAAATCCTTTACCATTCCTTAGCCTTAGCCAAAGTTATAAGCTGAATAAAGTCCTGGTGATATCAGGTATTGTCATGGCCTACATTAGTGGAGAGTGGTGTGAAAAGCAAGCTTATTGACTCTGAAAGATTGGTATTATTCTACTTGCTTGCATAAACCGATTAGAATGGTGAGACGATTAAGTTTATAAAGGTGTTACACACACACACGTTTGAAGAATTTGATGTAAGATAAGGCTAGCAATAAATTTGAAAGTTAAGACATTAGTAGTATTTGGAAAATTTTCTTGCGTTATGATCTATATGCAATCTTTGAGGCATGTTGTTATCAAACTCACTCTTAGGATGTGTGTGTTAGGACTTGGTTCTAGTTTGCTCGAGGACTAGCAAAAACGTAAGTTTGGGGGTGTGATAACTCTGAATAAATCATTTTATTATACTTCTTTTAGGCACGTTTTTGGTGTTGATCTTAAGCTTTAGATTTGTGTTTCATGTGTTTTTTTTAGCAAATTTTAGTTTAGTTTATTTTATTCTACTATTAGTTTGTTTTAGTTAACTTGAATGATCAATGCTGAGTTTTGGGAATTTACTGTGCAGACACTCAAGGCTGCAGCAATGGAATAGGGCTGGAAGGGCAAAATGTGTAAAGAGGATAGAAACTCAGAGCTGCAGCACTGGTTCAAGAGCGCTGCAGCGCTGGAACATGACAAGGATTCAAAGCTCCAGCGCTGGTTCGTAGGGCGCTGCAGCTCTGGCTAGGGTTCGATTTTTGCCTAGCGCTGCAGCGCTAGGAAGTTGACGCTGCAATGCTTGCCGGCAGATTCAGAATATTAAAAATAGCAAACCCTAGCTGAACAAAAGGGGAGCGCGGTTGTTGAACAGGAAAACAGAGTTGGAAGAGATGAGACGAAAAAGGGGAGTTGGAGACACTCTTGGAGGCTCCATAGGCTTACTTTTCAAATCACTCTCCACTATTGTAGAAAAATCACACTACATCGGATCAATAGGTCTTCAATAAGCTTGTAACGTTAGGCTAAGGTAAAGGTTAAGAGAGAACGAGAAGGATTAAACAAGTAAAAGAACTCAGTCTCTTAAGTTAAACACAACCACTTTAAGCACTTGATAACCTTACTTCAACACCCAACTCTTTCAACCATTTTTCGAGCATTTCTAATCTCCAATTTTTTTTTCTTTTATTCTTTCTTTGCCATAATTCACTTCTTTTTCTGTTTTCTTCTTCTTCTTTTTTTTTTTGCAAGTAATCATTCACTTCCTTTTTCATTTTTATTTTTCTTTTCTTTTCCACAACCCCCAACTTATCTCCTTTAATGTACTTGGGTTATGGTAGTAATATTTTTTCATATTTCCATCCTTATTCCTCTTAAGTGCTTCTCCACAATTGTGTATAACTAAGTTCTTTTAAGAGAAAGGTAAGGATAAAATATTTTTAGGCTCATAAAGGTAAGTAAATGGGTTACTGAAAGAAACAAGGTTCAAATTATTCAAAAAGAAAAAGGCTTAAATAGGTGACAAGTGATAAATATAGCAATGGTAAGTTTGAAGGGCTCAAACGGTCCAAAAATGGCCTATATCATATCCTAAGTAGTGTGTATTCTAGGAATTCGCCTCAATTGATAATCAAGTAAGTTCTAGAGCTTGTCGAGACCGCAAAAGTATTCACAAAAACAATCACACATAAAACTTCTCTAAATGTTTTAGACTAGTCACACAATCTTACCGCAAACTAGAGTCTCAAACCAAATCAAGATTGATACTTAAATTATTCTCAAACCGAGGCAAGATTTAACTTTTTCTAAATGCTATATGCTATCTCAATTAAGTTCATATCATTGACATGTGAATTACATCCAAGGCTAACACAAAGCATGCTTAAATCAAACAAACGAAAGGAAAGTAGCACCAAGTAGTTCAATGAAAAACAGAAATATGTTTCCTCCACCCCCAACTTAAAAATTGCATTGTCCTCAATGTAAATGAAAGAGTAAAGGAAACTCTCTTTGTAGCCACAAGTGCACAAAAACTGAAAATTGTGCATAGTAGCTGCAAATTGTGCATAGTAGCTGCAAATTGTGCACCACCATTTGAACTGCGTGCTATTTTTCTTGCTGAAATTCCGATCTACAACATAGAACAACACAACAAAAAGAAAGCAACAGCGGTGTACTATTAAGATTCCCACTGTATATTAGGTTAACACATGAAATGGAAAGAAATAACTACAAATGAAAAGAAAGTATGAAAAATAAAATAACGAAAAGGGAAAACATAATAAATGTTAGTATGGTTATCCGAAAAAAAATAAAATAAAAAGAGACAAATAAGATAGAACCCGAAATTAATCCTCTAAGTTTTCATCCTCTTCTTCATTCTCTTCATTTTCTTCATTCTCTTCACCTTCCTCAGGAGTTGGATCAAAAGATGAATCTAGATAGGGTGGCAAAGTGGGAAAGTGATCCATGTCACAACCAGTAGCGGAGGCAAGGTGTTGGTACATTTAACCAAATGAAGAGTACACTCCCGCTTGATAATTAGCTTGCCTAGCCAAGAAACGTTCCTGACGATCAAATCTATCATGCAAAAATTTTTGTTGCTCGTCAAAATGAATCTCTAAACGCTCAAGGTGCTTTACAACAGTGACATTCTTAGGGGGAGGAGGGGCTGCAATTGCTGCTCTTTCTCCTGGAACTAGCGGCCTTGAGGTTTTAATCATATTAAGCATGCCATCATCGATGGGATTTTTTGGTTACTGGGCATCCTCATCAGGACTGTACTGAACTCCGACTTGGATGCATAATTGGGTAATTAAGGAAGGGAAATACAATCCAAGCCTTTGTTGTACAGTGTGTATGATAGAATTAAATATGATCTGACCCACATCAATAGTCATGCCTACCAAAATGGCATAAATCAGCATAGCTCTCTCAACAGTAAGGTCACTATAGTACGTGGAAGGCATCAATCTCTGACATACAAAATATTGCCAAGGTCTAGCATTGGTAGTCAGAGAAGTACTGGGCAAGGTTATAGGGTTATCACCCATCATTTTCCTTGTTGTGGCTGAAATACAGAGAGTATTGCAAATCTCTTCATAATCAATGTTAGTCAAATATGCAATATACTCACTATTTTCTATGTTAGGTAGCCATTAGAATCTATTAATAGAGGTGCTTCTAAAAGAAACTATTCTTCCTCTCATACTCACCTTACCATTCCTATGTTATTCTGCATTAGGGTAGAATTCTCTAACCACATTTGTGAGTGAGTGAGATGGTTGTTTAGCAAATGTACCCCAATTTCTATCAATAATCATTCTAAACAAGGTGGGGTTTGCTCTCTCTATTATATTGAATCCTCTCTCAGGAATGGGTTTTCTAGTGTGCATCATCCTAACATACCTCTTAGTAGCCTCAAAACTAACAAATTTTCCCTCATCATACTCTTGTTCTTGTTTCCCCCTTTGTCTCTTAGGTTTAGGTGCCATTTGAATCAAATATGTAGAACAATAGTATTAATTCTAAATCAACCACCCAAATAGAACAAATGAACAACAAAGAGAAGAAATTTAGCTTACTTAATGCCCAAAGTTGGAGAGAAGAAAGACTACCCACCAATTTGAAATCTTCTTGAAAGACCCAAAATCTTCTTAAATTAAAGCTATGTGAAGAAATTTTCAACAAAATCTGCAATATTGATGCAAAATCCTACAAGAAATAATGTTAGAATCAAGAAATTGTTAGCAAAAGTGAGTGGATAAATGAGGGTTTGGAGAGAGGATGAGAGAGAGGGAGGTGTGCTGCTGTAATCTCAAATTTAGAAATGAAGAAGAAAGGCAGAATTTAGGGTTTAAAAGGGCCAGGTCTCGGGTGGCAGAACAGGTCAAGCTGAGGCTTGGCTAAGAGCGCGCCGCGGCTTAGGCTGAGGTGCAGAAATGGGCTTTTTGTGTGCTGCAGCATGCACAGTGCTGGGCCTAGGCGCTGCTGGTGTGCTGCTGGGCTACTGCTGTGCGTGCACACTATGTGCTACAGCGCGCACATTGGGCCTAGGCGCGGCCCAATCTGGTTCTAATATGAAAAACTCGTTTGGTCACTAAAAAAAAAACATATAAAATAAAGTTAGTAAGAATAACCTTAAAATAAAAAGTAGATTAAATGAAACTAAAAGCTAAAAATTAAGCCGAAGATAGACTTAATTAAAAATAAAACAAACAAAACAAAAGAAAAATAAAAGTAAAAACATACCTTTGGTGGGTGGTCAAGGTGAACAGACTGGATCCATAAGTGGAATGTCTTCCACTTCTGGTTCTTGTCTATTGATTAAGATCTTAAGTCGTTGACCATTTACTTTAAAAGTTCGACCATCCCTAGTATCCTCAATCTCTACCGCTCCATTTTCAAAAAAACATTTTTCACCATAAAAGGACCGGTCCACCTCGACTGAAGTTTTTCGAGATGCTTATGGAGTCTAGAATAGTATAAGAACACTCGATCATTAGGTTTAAATGTTTTCCTCAAAATATTTTTATCGTGGAATACTTTCATCTTAGTCTTATAGATTCTAGAGTTCTCATAAGCATTATTTCGTAACTCCTCTAACTCGGTCAACTGATATTTTCTAAGCTTACCTGCCTCTCCTATGTCAAAATTAAAAGACTTGATGGCCCAATAAGCTCAATGCTCGAGCTCGACAGGCAAGTGACAAGGCTTTCCAAAGACAAGCCAATAAGGTGACCTACCTAAGGGAGTTTTAAAGGCTGTATGGTAAGCCCAAAGCGCATCAACTAGTCTTAAAGACCAATCCTTGCGATCCAGGTTAACCATTTTTTTTAAAATTTGTTTAATTTCCCTATTAGCAAGCTTTACTTGTCCACTAGTCTGAGGATGGTAGGCAGTAGAAATTTTATGTAACACCCCATATTTTCTCATCAAAGCTTCAAAAGAACGGTTGCAAAAATGTGTACCTCAATCACTAATTATAGCACGTGGTGTACCAAATCGAGATAACACATTTTCTTTCAGAAATTTAATTATCGTTCTATTATCATTGCTTCGGCAAGCTGCTGCCTCTACCCATTTCAACACATAATCTATTACCATAATGATATATTGATATCCGAAGGAAGGAGGAAATGGTCCCATAAAATTGATGCCCCAACAATCAAAGATTTCAATTACTAAAATAGGGTTTAAGGGCATCATATTTCTATGAGACACAGCTCCTAACTTTTGACACTTTTCACATGAGTAACAATAGGTATTTACGTCTTTAAACAAGGTAGGCCAATAAAATCCACACTACAAAATTTTTGCAACGGTTTTTTTCATTGAAAAGTGGCCTCCACAAGCTTGAAAATGACAAAATTCCAAGACGTTAGCAATCTCTTTATTAGGGATGCAATGCCTTAAAATTTGGTCAGGGCAGTACTTGAAAAGATAGGGGTCATCCCAATAAAAATTATGTACCTCATATAAGAATTTCCTCTTATCTTAAGCACTCCAATCCATTGGTATCTCACCTGTAGCCAAATAATTCATGATGTGAGCAAACCATAGTAGAGAAGTAACAGAGAGTAAATGCTCATCGGGAAAGTCATCTTTGATTGGCATGTCGTCGCAAGTGTCCTCAAAAGTGAGCCTTGATAGATGGTCAGCTACTATATTCTCTACTCCTTTTTTGTCTTTGATGGTGATGTCAAATTTTTGTAGGAGTAAGATCCATCGTATTAGTCTTGCCTTAGCATCCTTCTTTGTAAGAAGGTACTTGAGGGTTGCATGTCTGTCAAAATAAGAATACGAGAACCAATTAAATAGGCACAAAATTTATTCAAAGCAAATACTACAACTAGCAATTCTTTTTTAGTGGTTGAGTGATTCATTTTAGCACTATTTAAAGTTTTACTAGTATAGTAAATGACAAGAGGTTTCCCTTCCCTTCACTGTCCAAGAACAGCACCTACAACATAGTCACTAGCATCACACATAATTTCAAAGGGTAAAGTCCAATCAGGTGACTGCATGATAGGTGTTGAAGTAAGCTTGCCAATCAGTGTTTTAAAGGCCTCTTGACAAGCTTGAGTCCACTCAAAGGGGGTATCTTTAACTAGGAGGGCACATAGTGGTCTAGATATGTTCGAAAAATTTTGTATGAACCTCCTTTAAAAACCAGCATGACCAAGGAAAGATCTCACATCCTTTATTGTCTTAGGGGTAAGTAATTTAGAGATTAATTTGATCTTAGATTGATCAACCTCTATCCCCTTAGAAGAGACAATTTGCCCTAAGACAATACCGGACGGTACCATGAAATGGCATTTTTCCCAATTTAAGACCAATTCTTTCTCCTCACAGTGAATTAACACTCTTTCTAAATTCACTAAATATGCATCAAATGAAGATCCAAAAACAGTTAGGTCATCCATAAAAACCTCCATGCAATTTTCAACCATGTCACTAAAAATACTCATCATGCAGCGTTGAAAAGTGGTAGGGGCATCACACAATCCAAATGGCATTCTAAGATAAGAATAAGTGCCAAAAGGACATGTGAAAATGGTTTTATCCTGATCTTCTAATGCAATTTCAATTTGATAATAACCAGAATAACCATCTAGAAAACAGTAAAAAGGACGACCAGCTACATGTTCAAGAATTTGATCAATAAACAGGAGTGGGAAGTGGTCTTTCTGAGTGACAGCATTTAATTTTCCATAATCAATGCACATATGCCACCCGGTCACAAGTTTGGTAGGGACTAACTCTCCTAGGTCATTCTTTACCACAGTGACTCCGGACTTTTTAGGAACGACTTGTGTAGGACTTACCCATTTACTATCAACTATGGGATATATGATTCCCGCATCTAACAGTTTTAGCAATTCATTTTTCACTACTTCTTTCATAGTGGGGTTAAGCCTACGTTGAGAGTCTCTACGAGGACTAGTTCCTTCATCCAAATTTATTTTATGCGAACAAATCAGGGGATCAATACCTTTTAAATCAGCCATGCTCCATCCTAAGGCTGATTTATGTGCATTTAGAGTTCGAATTAATTTCTTACCTTGGGTCTCAGATAATTCAAATGAGATAATAAGAGGAAAAGTATCACCTGGACCGAGAAAGACATGCTTTAAACCCTTAGATAGTGGCTTCAACTCGACTATAGGTGCTTCCACACTTGAGGGGACTTGTTTCTCACTTCTTTCGGGCAGCTCCTCAAACTTCAATTGCCATGCCCGAGTGCCATAATCCTGGGATTTATCAAAAATAGTACAAATATCAATTATATCAGTTTTATCATCAAATAAATCAATCTCCGAATTAATAAGATTTTTTCAAGAGGATCATAATCATGGGCTATGGAAACTCCCTCATTGATGAGTGACTCGATCATGTATAGCTGGTGGTTTTCGTCCTCATCTTCGGGCTGTTTTGCAACATTAAAAATGTTCACTTCTAAGGTTATGTTTCCAAAGGACAGCTTCATGAGTTCATTCCTGCAATTAATAAGAGCATTTGCAGTAGTAAGGAAAGGTGTACCCAAAATCAAAGGAATTTTAGAACTAGTGTCAACAGCAGAAGTAGTATCAAGGATTAGGAAATCAACAGGATAGTAAAATTTATCAATTTGAATCAAAACATCATCTACCACACCCCAGGGTACTTTAACTGAACGGTCAGCCAATTATAATACCACATCTGTTGGTTTGATCTCTCCTAAACCCAGCTGTAAATAAATTGAAAATGGCATCAGATTTACACTAGCTCCTAAATCTAGTAATGCTTATCCAACCTCATGATTTCCAATGCTACACGCAATGGTTGGACAGCCAGGATCCATGTATTTTGGGGGTATTCTTTGTTTAATTAAAGCACTAACTTGCTCAATTAGGAATGTTGTTTTCTTTACATGGTGCTTCCTCTTAATTGTCCATAAATCCTTGAGAACCTTTGCATAACTAGGAACTTGTTTAATTATATGCAAAAGTGGAAGATTCAGTTTTACTTGCCTTAGGTTCTCTAGGATTTCATTATTTAGGTCCAGATTTTTCTTGTTTGATTTGAAGGCTTAAGGGAATGGTGCCTTAACAGGGCTTTTAGTAACTTCAGGGTCCTTAGGAAATTCATAATCACTACCTTAACCCTTTTCCACATCCTCAGATTTATTCGTTGTTGGGATGTGTAAGGTCTTACCACTTCTTGTCACAATGGCATTTACATTTTCTAGATTTGTTTGTGTCATGTGTTGACCATGGGGTGTGGACTAAGCTTGGGAAGGGAACTTCTCTCGCTCAGTTATACTTAAGGAGCCCATTAACTTGGACACTTGGCTCCTTATTTTTTTGTTTTCTTCCACAACCTGTGTAATTAATGCCTCACACCTTTGGTTTGTCTTGCTCTATGCCTTAATAAAAGCATGTAAAGTGTCTTCTAAAATACTTCTAGAGGACGAGGGTGCATGATATGGTGCAGGGTGTGATCTAGGGGGTTGTGCAAACTACTGGTTTTCAGATTTCTAGCTAAAGTTGGGGTGATTTCGCCATCCCGGATTATAAGTGTTAGAGAAGGGTGCATAAGGCTTCTTGTACATGCCCAAGGCATTACATTGTTCCTCATACATCCCTCTCATATCAACAAATGTAGGGCACTCTTTAGTGGGATGATCTACCTCGCCAGACACAAAACATGGTTCCAAAGGTTCGGCTTGATTAACCATGTGTGTTAGCTTTTTAGTTTTTAATGCCTCTAACTCCCTTGTAAGTATTTCAACCTTAGCTTTCAGGTTTTTTCCTCCCTAAGATGGTATATTCCACCACCACTAGGGTTTCCTACAGGTCATGACCTATTTGTGCTTTCAGTAGCACTAGGTCCAGTCTAAGTATGAGCTTTTTCAGCAAGCTCATTGAGGTACTCTATGGCCTCATCAGGGTCTTTTTGTAGAAATTCACCATTACACATCACCTCTACGAATTGACGCTCTCTATAGGTAAGTCCTTTATAAAAGTAGCTCACTAAGTGCCAACTCTCATACCCATGATGTGGACACATACTTAACAGCTCTTTAAATTTCTCCCAAGATTGATACAAAGTCTCATTTTCTTTTTGTGCAAATGTGGAGATTTGTCTTTTTAGAGCATTGGTCTTATGTTGAGGGAAGTATTTGTTAAAGAATACCTTTCATGTCCCAATAGATCGTGGTCTCAGTGAGTATAACCAACTCTTAGCTTTATCCTTCAAAGAGAAAGAAAAAAACTTGAGTCTCACAATATCATCAGTTGCATCTTGACTATGAAAAGTCACAACTACTTCCTCAAACTCCCTAATGCGTACATACGGGTTTTCATTTTCCAAGCCATGAAATGTAGGGAGTAATTGAATCATCCTTGTTTTAAAGTCTTGATGGCGAGTGTTGGCTGGAAACATAATGCATGATGGTGTGGCTGTCTGGCTAGGATGTAAATAATCTTTAAGTGTCCTAGCAAAATTCTCATTAGGGTTTTCAGCCATGTTAGCAAAATTTTCTAAATTCTCGGTTGGGTGTACACTAGGGTTTGATCTAGGTGAGGTTTCACTAATGGATGTGGAAGGAAAAGGTATCTCTATTTCAAGTCCCTTAATGAATCTACCTCTTGAATCCCTCGGTCTAAGCATACACCAACTGAGTTAAAAAGAAATAAAATAGAACGAATAAAAGAAATCAGAAAACTTAAAGAAAAGAACGATAGTACCGTCTTGTCTTAGATTTGATAATCTTCCTTGTATGTAAGCGCGTTTTCCCCGGCAACGGCGCCAAAATTTGATTACGCCCAAAGTATAACGCGGTAGTTGTAACACAGCTTTGGGGTGTCGATTCCATAGGGAAAAGCGATCTATGAAGGAAAAGTGAAAACCTTAACACAAACGATAACAATCAAGTGAGAAAATATGAATTTTGATAATGAAGTAATTGTGAGAAAATAAATTGAGAATTATAATAGAGAAACAACAAGGTTCCGGGAATCCTCCCTAGGTTCGTTGCCTTATTCCAATCTTGATTCAGTTGTTTTTATCTCGATTGCAAGTTTTACATCCCAAAAAGGCAATCGGCAAATATTCAATCTAAGCATATATAAACCCTAATGTAATTGATATGAATTACTCTTACTTTCGATTTAAGCATACATGACCTATCCTATAAGTTTATCAAGAAACAAAAATATATTTTATAGACAATATCACAGTAATGGACAAACCTAAAAGATAAATTTACCGAACTTAATTACATCTAACAATCTTTACATAAGAAGAGCATGACTAGACCTATATCAAAGATAAAGATATAATCACTGGATTAAGAGAAAATCTTCTAATTAGATTAAAGAGTAACTCATAACAATGTTTGACAATAAATACCAATTACAACTGAACCAATAAAGGAAAATAAAGAACAACTACACCTAGGGAATCATCCATTCACCTTGCTTGGAGATTAGCTTGCCATGGAACTCATGGTTGAACACTTTGTTGGAGGAGAATGTGGCTACTTCTCTGAGTTTTTCAGACTTAATGAAGTTTAATTACAAACCCTATGTGGTCTATTTATAATGTACAAGGTCCAAGGGTGTTTTAGGGCTTAAAATGTCTTAATTAGGTCATATCTCGAAGAAGTGGACCGGGTAGGCGCCGCGACTTCCCCTTCCTTGTGCCGCGGCTTCCACTGTTTCTTTGTTTTCTTGCCTTGCTGGAGGCCGCAACCCTACCTAGTCTAGGCTATGGCTTCCACTGAAGCTTCTTCCTTCTGCTTTTGCTCAGTTTTGGAGGCCGAGGCTTGGATATCTTTAGGCCGCAGCGCGCACACTCAAGACTTGTTTTTTTCTTCATTTGTCCTTCCACAACTATGCTTTCACTCCGGTATGCCTCGAGTCTTTGTGCTTCAAGCAATGATCACTTTTCCTCCTCTTTTGAGCATAAAGTACCCGAAAATGCACTGGAATAGATCAATGATCCCAGAATGATACTTTAGAGTTGTCAACGTATAAAAGTGCAATTAAAACCTATATCAACCCTAAAATGCTAACAATTAAGTATTGTTAAGGTGTATTTTATGACTCTCATCAAGAAGTGTACTTTATGATTAGCCCATGAGAGGCATACATTATGATTAGCCTATGAGAGGCATGCGTTATGATTAGTCCATGAGAGGCATACATTATTATTAGCCCATGAGAGACATACTTTATGATTGGCCCATGACAGGCATACTTTGTGATTGGCCCATGACAGGCATTCATTATGATTGGCCTATGAGAGGCATACATTATGACTGGCCCGTGAGAAACATGTGATGTGTTGGGCCCGATGAAGGGCATAAACGATGATTGTGATGATTGAATATTATTTAATTGGAAGTTTCTTTATTCTTGTTAACTTTATAACCGAGTGTAGTGTTGTAAGCTTTATATGCTTGAAAAGCTGGTAAGGATCTTGGTGAATCCTTGCTTAATCTTTATTTCTTCTTATTAAGAAATAAAGATATGTGATTGGAGGAAACTCAATAAAACTTAAATTTTAGTACTTTTGAAATTTGATGAATTATATGCTACAGTTATAGTTAAAACAAACATTTCTCCTCCAATCCGATTACATTTAGTAATGTGTTTCTCACTGCTCTTTTTAGCTCACTCCTTTATCTACTAATATTTCAGGTGGTATTGGAAGTTTTATGGTCAAGTTGAAATGATTCCTTCATAAGTCTTTCATCTACAATGTTCTCATCTTTTGGGTTTTTCGTTATGAGTCCATTCAAGAATTTTGTATCGGAGAGTTTTCCCTTTATTTATGATTCCAATGTTTTAAACTTTGACTCCGATGTGTTGTAAAGGTCATTTGTTTGTGTAAATTGTGATTGTTTGTCTTGTAAAATTGTTTGTTTGCATATAGATCGGTGTGATCAAAGTTGAAAGGTGACAATACCTCATCGGGCATGACCCACTCGGGGATGGGTCATTACAAATAGTACCCACTCATACAATCACATTGCAAATAAATAAAATTAATTTCATTCTAGTTATGACTTTATTCTTATATTACAAATCCTAATCTCATTAGGTTCCAAAAATCTCTTTATTAATCCTATTCCAAATAGGATTTAGTTTTCTTAATGATTAGAATTCATGATTATAATGTGATAAGGATTTTAAGTTTTGATTCCTAACCAAAGTTAATTCTTTAAAAATTTAATTCAAAATTAAGATAAATTCTTAATTAAATAAAATCAATTGAATATAAATTTTTGATAATAAAAAATTATGTAATTTAATCTAACTAAAAAATGGAATTTAATTCGAAAAACATTTGAATCAAAATCAAACTTTATGGGAAAAAAATGAACTATTTCTTTAGGTTTTCTCACGGGAATCGAATCTTGGGGTCATTTGTAGGCTTTATGAGTTTTTATCACAAGGAGTCGATTCCTTCATCGCGGGAGTCAACTTCCTGGGGTTTTTTTGCAAAAAAAAATCTACGTGATTTCTTGCTTTTCTCATCCCAAATTCAATTTAATTCGATCCAAATTTTTAATAAACTAAATTGAATTTAACCAATCTCTATTAATTTAACATTATACCTACAATAATATTATTATATCTCATGAAAATAATCAAATCAAAAATAATTTTTGAATTTTCTTGACCTAAGGTTTCATAAACCCTAATTTGATTTGCTTGATTCTTCAATTTGCAATCATAGGAATTCTAAGATCAAATCTATAAAGCCACAACAATAGAATTAAAGTATATCTTAATAACCCATATAGTTGACTCTGATACCACTGTAAGTTATTAGATTAAGAAAAAACAGTGGAATATTTTTAAAAAAAAAATTCTAATAAAGTTCCATGAATCTACTCAAGTATTAATAGGATAAGAAAAAAAAAAGCCATACAAGGTTAGGGATTTATATCTTTTCTTTAATGGAGATTTGTAGGAACTTCAAACGAGTTCAAGAGCTATTCAAGTGTTCAACCTCTAAGTATATTCACACGAGAAATAAAGAAATAGAAATCTCCTTCCAATTGATGCCAAGCACACCAAGGTTGAAGAAAAATTACGGTGGCCAAAAATTACAAGGTGCTAGCTCTAGATTTTCAGTTTTGTGCCTTAGATAGCTTAAAATCTGTTCTTAATCTCTAATAATGTTCTTCTAGGGTTTCTATCAAGTAGAAGCCCTATTAATATATAGGATTTACTTCTAAATGCTTTAGAATTTTTAGAATTGTAATTAAACCCTTTACTTAGTTTAATTCCTAAAAATCTCTAAATTTGCACCTTAGTTTCTCTATTCTTACAATTGATCTATTGAGTGTGACCTTTAGATTCAATGTTGTGCTGGCAGTAAATCGTAACTATTATGTGTCAATTGGATCCCGTCCAATTAATTAGAATTCTATCTAATTAGTTTGAATTAAATCCTCTTTTAGTTCTCCCTTTAAATGAGAATTAAATTACAGTTAATCTCAAGGCCTCTACAAATCATGAATAACACCTAACAACATATCATGACTATTCAGATAATACGAATTTGGTTATTAACCTTTTTTTTGTCAGTTATAGTTAAATTCAATCATTCCAACATGCAATGCCTCTAATTAAACTTACGGTATTGAATTATTGTCAAACCTTAATTTTTTATTCTGATGTATCTCGATCTCAAGTCAATAACTTATGTGGTTATATTAGAAATTACTTTCTAATTTCCACCTTAACTTGGAATTAACTTGGCAAAAGAATTTCCAAGTTATGACCTAATTAGGTCACATAGAACATTTCTTTCTTTTACTAAGAGTGATGGATCGTCCATTGTACACCCACATACCTCCAGGTATAAGTGGTCATACCTAATTACTACCCTTATGTGTCCTATGATTAGAATCACATTTAAATAGCATCAAAGCATGATGACATATACAAAAGGTATCTATGGTGCCTCAAATCCAAGGGCACTTACACAACTGCAACATAAGAACTCCTATTGACATCCAATAAAATGTTCATATAGGTGTTTCTTAAGTTGAGTCAATTTGATGTACTTGTTCTCTAACAAGAACCTACATATCTTGTTTTAGTGTCTCACACACTAGTGACCATGAGATCAATAACCCTAAACTCGTTAAGAAAATAAGATATGTACTAATCTATAAAGATTCACTAATGACCTTCTTAGTGATCTTATGATTAGGAACATAAAGCTTAAGAAAATACATTTCTTTAGCATGATCTCATCACAGATTTTATTTTCGTTGCTTCTATTCTATGAGATTTATTATGTGAACATATTTTTAAAGTTGTTGTAATTAAAACATGATAAATATAATTTTCCGTAAATAATAATGATATTTATCAACAAATGAATATGATTAATTACAAGTAATATGCCTAGGTATTAAATATTATTGGATTATAGGGCATACTATTATCACTTAAGCCATATATACCTCTTTTTATTGATCTCATGCAGATTCCAAGTTTTCATGGTAGAAAACCATTACTCAAATCACGACCTTCCATCTGAAAGCATCGCCTCTATGTCTTCCTTTTCAGTAAAGGATAGTAAGACGATCGAACCACCCATTGGAATTATCTCACAAGCTAGAACCCCTTTACTCACAAAATTTTCCCCTATTTTATACAACCCACTGGCCACGAGTCTAAAGAAGTCTAGAATCAAGAAGTCCAAATCATGTCAGCTAATATTCAAAATAAATGGAAGCTTAAGTTGAATACCATCTAATGAAGTTCGTTATTTTTTGAAAAGTGGGATGAATTATTTTTATATCAACTATAGAGAACATGATGAATTATTTTTATATCAACTATAGAGAACATGAGAAAGTGGAGGGAGAAAGTGGAGGGAGAAAGTGGAGGAAGAAAGTGCAAACGTGGAGCTGGTGGAAGAAAAAACAATGGATTATGTAAAGGCTTTAGATTTCGACTCCCCATATTTTTAATTAAGTCATGTGTCTCTATGATGTAAAACAAGTAATCGAGTTAAAAATGAAAAGAACTGATATGAAGAGACTAAAACTGAGCCAAAACTGACCCAAAACTGAGATAACAAAACCAAAGACCTAATCTAAACCCAAAACCCAAGCCAGTGATCCAAAGGTGGACCAATGAGCTGAAAATCATGTGAAATGCTAGAATGACTATGTTAGAATTGGTCTAGAGAAATTTGGATTTGGCCCGAACCTAGCTTAGTATGTAGGCTCGACCTAAGACCTAGCCAAATTGATGGGTCCTTGGTCGACTGGCCTAAGCATAATGGAAGCTCTAGTTTTGGTCATTTCCTTAATCACCCCAATTAGCTCCAATCAAGCCTAAATGAACTATTCTTCAAATATTAGTAGAATTATTGGTCATTGGATGTTCTTGGGGCCCAAGTCTCAAATCCTATCTCTCTATCTCCCTTAGTAAAAATTCAAACCCCTTAAGTCACTCCCAATCACTTTCTTTAACTTAATCCTAGCCATTGGAACATTTTTGGTATGTTTCAACAAACAATCCTAGCCTTCTATTTCTTACCAAAACAAACATCCCTAAAATCGCTCCCAATCACAAAATATAACTTTATCTAAGTTGTTTAAACATTTTTGGTATGTCTTAACTTTGATCTTAGCTATCTATCCTTGTGGAATACATATCTTTCACCCAAATTCCCTATACTAAAAACTATATTCAGAGCACGAAAAACTGGTATGAATTGAGCATGACCATTAAGGGACATCCAAGGGGCTAAACTGATGGTTTAATTTAACATGTTAACTCTATACAATCGGAAGGGAAATTGAAGGAAATTCTAAAGGGTCATTGCATGGAGTCACCATTTGGATATTTTAAAACACAAAGAACCTTCTCAATTGATCATATATTTGAGACTAGGTTCAAGACTTAGGGTACGCAGTGATATGGCTCGAAGAGTGATAGTAGTACGTGATAGATGCTTAAATATACATATTTAAGCCCCCTTATTTACACTTGTTAGATCCTTTATTACGTTAATTTGGTATCTTTTACTCCATTTGTGTGTTTTACATGTTTTTGTAGGGTCTTGGAGAAAAAGAAGCAGTTTTGACACTTTAAGGAAGAAATCTAGAAGCCCTGAAGCACTTTCTAGACAAAGGGCGATCGAGCGCACATGCAATGTGATCGAGCGCACATACGATCGTGCGCACACTTGTAGGATCGAGCGCACACTGCGATCGAGCGCAAGGACACATGCGATCGAGCGCAAATGTACATGCGTGAATAGTAAACTGCAGAACCCTATTTTGGAAATAACCTTATTTTGGAAATAAAGGAGTTTTGTGTTTTAGGAAAGTTTAGAAACTCATGAGTCTATTAGGATTTCTCAAAGACCTATAAATACACTTGTAAACTCACACACAAAAACACACCTTAGATAGAAAACACTTTTCTCTTTTCTTTTACTTGGAGTGGAGAGCTTGGGAGAGAATTGACGCCTCTTCTCTCGGGTTTATTCTTCTCCCTTATGTTTTGTTTAATTATGTTTACTTCAGTTAGTATGTGTAACTAAATCTCTTATAGGGCTCGATTGAAGCCCTAGTTATGCATTCCCATATTTTTATTCATTGATTAAATCTTTGCATAGCTTATTATGTTACTTAACTTGATTAACGCCTATGCTTATTTAAATTCCTCATATGTATGTGTAAGGCCAACGTATGCATGTGGTATGGATGGGTTAGTTAGATCAATTTGGATGACCGAGTCCTGGGTCTAACATCAGTAACAAGGGACCATCTTATCCGGATACCCGGGTTAATCAACATGGGAAACTGGGAGTAGATACCATGCCCTAGGTCTCATGTGGTTGTCGATTTCCACAGTACCTATGTTTTCTTAAGGAACAACTCAAGCAGATACCATGATGAATCCCTTAAGGAAGAAAAGAGTTAGAGTAGATACCATGCCTAACTCGTTGCTTAGGGAAATCAATAGCTTAAGGAGTAGATACCATGCCCTTAGGTTGGCAACCAGTAGGTACACATAATAAGGCTAGAGTACTGATACCTCATACAAAATCGGGAATGTATGACTAGTGGTGGATATCAAAGCCTTATGTCTTTATTATTATCGAATCACCCTTCAGTTTATTATTTCTATTTATTTACATTGCAAATATAATTCTAAATCGAACTTTACTAATCCCTGTGGAGATGATCTTGCATTTGCACACTATGCTACACTATTGACCTTGTGCACTTGCAAGTAAAACAAAGTACGATTATTCACCTATTTATTTAGGTATATTATCGCACAACAAGTTTTTGGCGCCGTTGCCGGGGATTGCGCTAAAAGTTCATTTTAGGATTACTTTCATTATTTTATTTTTACCATCTTTCATCAAAACTTAATCAAAGTTGTTTTATCTTTCAGGTACTTCACGAAACCCTACTTGCACTTTCTGTGGAATTTGCGATCGATCGCAAGCTCCTGTGCGATCGAGCGCATTTAGGGTAGAGAGTACCCAAGCAGCAGAGTTGCACTGCTGCACTAAAACTGGTTTTTCTGCTTTATGCACGGACTTCGATCCCGACATCCGGAATTATTTTCCCTCGATCCCGAGCTTGAACGGACCATCCGACAAAGGCTTAGGGACAACTTTGAGGAGAACAAAGGAGAAATCGAGAATGAAACACAAATGGCGGAACAGCTCGAAAACCAGCAACCACCTGCATGAGTTCTAATGAAGCAATCCTTCATCCCTCGGAACATCGATCAACCATCATGCATCGCATATCAACCTGAGGCAGCGGGAAATTATTACATATCTCCGCAAAATCTTGAATGCTTTGACTCATTATAGGGGCACTCCTAACGAAGATCCACACTTGCACCTCCGAGAATTTATCGATCTTTGCAAGTTCCAGCATATTCAAGGCCTAGATCAAGAGGGAATCAGGTTAATTCTTTTTCCTTTTTCATTAAAAGATAATGCTAAAATGTGGTATCATTCATTGCCTGCAGACTCCATCCATACTTGGGAAGAGCTATCAAATAGATTTCTAAAGAAATTTTTTCCAGCCCAAAAGACAAGGCAGATTAGGAAGGAGATTCAATCATTCCAACAGAGGGATGGTAACCTTTTTTTCGAGGCATGGGGACACTCTAATGAGCTGCTACTCAAATGTCTACATCACAACTTACCTCAAAATGAGCTGGTCCTGGCTTTCTATGAAGGTTTGAGTGGCATAAATCAAAGTATAGTGGATTCCGGTTGTGGAGGTATGCTGATGGAGAAGACTAGTGAAGAAACCATGGAGCTGTTTGAGACTTTAAGTGAGCACACCCAGCAATTCTCCTCGAGAGGGAGACAAGGAGTAAAGAGCAAGGGCATGTATGAAGTTAACTTACTTGGTGGAATTCCAACTCAGATAGATGGAATGGAGAGGAAACTAGATATGCTTGTAAAAGCCATGACTGCTCAGAACACCTCACCGATTCCACAAGTCACACAACGCGAGGTATGTGCATTATGTTCTAAATTTGATCACACTACTGAGACCTGCCATTTGTATTCATCTACAGATCCCGAGCAAGTGAACTATGTGGGATCGAACAATGCATATGCAAATACATACAACCCTGAATGGCGTAACCACCCCAACCTCTCATGGAGCAACAATCAAAGCAACTTGAACCTTCAAGGGCAACAAGGGAACTGCCATAAAGCAGCCCAACCAGTTCCAGAACCCAAGAAGGATGATCTAGAAAGTCTTGTAAAATAATTGGCCACTCAGCAACAACAACTAATGGCAACATTGATAACTTCATAAGATCAGCAAAGACAAACAATTGCAAAGCATGAGCAAACCATCCAAAGGCTGGAAGTACAAATGGGGCAAATGGCTAAGGAGTTAAGTGGAAGACAGCAAGGAGAACTTCCTGCACAAACACTACCAAATCCAAGAGGACATTAGTAGCTGAAAGCCGTTAGAACTCTCCGGAATGGGAAGATCATAGGAGTTAATGAGCCAGCTCAAGCATCTCAAGCATCTCAAGCTAAGCCATCCACATCCAAGGTAAGTGAAGTAGAAAAGTGGAATGCACCACCCTTCCCTCAAAGGTTAGTAACACCAAAGAAAGATAAATTGTTTGATATCTTTGAAACTTTGAGAAAAGTAGAAATTAACATTCCCTTATTAGATGCAATTAAACAAATCCCTTCTTATGCTAAATTTTTAAAAGATTGTTGCACTAATAAAAGAAAGTTTCAAGAACATGAAACAGTGGCTCTAACTGAAGAGGTAAGTGCGATTTTGTTAAGAAAACTACCACCAAAACTAAAAGATCTGGGTAGTTTTACTGTTCCCTGTAGGATAGGTGATCAGTTGTTTGAGAAAGCATTACTAGATTTAGGAGCAAGTGTCAATTTGCTACCATACACAGTAGTTGAAAAGCTAGATTTGGGGGAGCTTCAACCAACCTCTATCACTTTGCAATTGGCAGATAGAAGCATCAAAAGACCTAGAGGTATACTTGAAGATGTATTGGTAAAGGTAGGAGAGTTTATTTTGCTTGCTGACTTCATTGTGTTAGATATGGAAGAATGCCCTATGCTATTACCTCTGCCCATCATCTTAAGAAGACCCTTCATGAGGACGGCTAATACAATAATTAATGTAAAAAAGGGTATTGTAAGTATGACGGTAAATGGTGAGACAATAGAATTTAAGATATTTGATGCAATGAAATTACCCCAAGATGATAATGATGATGAATGTTTTAATGAATTTTTTATGCAAAGTGCTATCAAGCAAGCTTTTCAGATCTATCACATTGATCCATTAGAGGCCGCCCTCACCCATAGCTTCACAGGACCTGATATTGAGCCAGCATTAGAAACTGTTTATGATGACATTTTTGAAGCCGTGCACCTCCTTGAAGCCTCTCCAAAGTATCCAAGTAAGTTCACTCCTCCGTTTGAAAATCTTGAGCATACTAATACTACTTTTCTCTCATCTATTGTCCAGGCACCAAACTTAGAATTGCAGCAGTTGCCTGCAAGAAATCAAACCTTCACAGTACATGGACACAAAGTCACACCACACTCAGAAATTACAGTGTAACCAAGGGATGAAGATTTAACACCCCAAATTGTTCAGTATGCAACAGTAACCAGAGCACCTAAGCCACATGTAGTGAATTTTAAGTACTCTTTGCTAAAAGACTAAATGATGAAGTTACTATAGAGAGCATTTGAGCAGTTCAGACTTTGATAAACGTGTAGCTCAAGTGCCTCTATTGAGGTCAGTGGCAGTAAAACCCCTGAGTACGCACTCTCTGCCACAAGTGCGATCGAGCGCACTTCACAGTGCGATCGAGTGCACATTGGACAGCAACTTGCCATGATGCCTAAACTGTCAACCTCCACCTCCTGCACCCGGTTCCTTCTCGACTGCACCACTTGGAGACCAGCAGTGAGAGGGTACCACGTCTGGCTGAAGACGTTAAACTTAGCGCTCATGGGAGGCACCCCAAAGCATATCCTTTTCATAGTTTATTATTAGTATTTCATAGTTTACTTTTCTATTGTTGTTTATTACTTGTTTTCCATTTTATGTCTGTTTTTCTTTCTTTTTCGAGGACAACGTGAGTGCATCAAGTTGAAGTTTGGGGGTGTGCTACGAGCCATGTCAGCCATCAGTTCTCCATCTCCCAGGTCAGCTCCTTCCATGCTATTCACACATTGGGGACAATGCGCAATTTAAGTTTGGGGGTATGGGGACACATTCACACACTCACTATGTCCCATATTTTTGTTGTTGTTTTGTTTTCATAGATAAATGCTTGTTCATTATGTCCAATAAACTTTTTATGATCTAAACAAAATGTTATGATTTGTCTTCATCAGTGAGCTTAACACTTTGAACATATAGGTCAATAAACAAGTTTTGAACCTAGATCACTGCCCTTTTGGCATTTAAGAATTCACAAGTTTAACTTGAACTATCACGAGCACATTAGCACATAGCTGTGTGGGGTATGACATGTTATTTGGATTGGTATGTTTCTTTTGCTTGACTTGTTACTAGATGACCTATTAGATTGACATTTTGGCATATAAAAATAGAAAAGATTGATTCGTGCTGAAAAAGAAAAAAATGCTCCTAATGATCAATAAAAACAAATCTTCCGTTGAGTAATTGGGCCTCTTACCTCAGTAAGCATTGAGTGTCACGTCAAAAGGTGGAAAATCTTAAGTGATCATTAAAAAGGAATTTTTCACTAAGTAACTGGCCCTCTTGCCTCAGTAAGCATTGAGTGTCACGTCAAAAGGTGGAAAATTCTAAATGGTAGCATAAAAATCAATTAGTTTCGTAGCCTTGTTGACTCGAGCCAGTAAGTCCTTAGGGGTGTCTTTACACCTAATGCCCTAAAACCATCTAGTTTGGGAGTCATTGGCTAAACACTCGTTACACGAGTCAACAAGAAAGCTTAAGGGAAATAACTTGGCAAAAATCTCGCAAATAAAAGACTATGCCATATTTGTTGACTCTAATAGGAAGTTTGGTGAATCTTGAGTCATCGAAACACTACCCATTTGAGTATCTTGGAAACTCAATCTTTTATGTGCAAGTCACCACACACCAAAGTCAAACTTGTGATATCTTAAAATACCTCGTGAATATGATCTACGTTCAAAACTCTTATTCATTGCAGATATATGTTTACACTTGTTAAGCTTGCTCATGAATGCACATCATAGTTTTGTGTAAAATCTATATTTTTGATTGATACTATGAACATTGGATTTATCTATATTTTCGTTTTAGTTTTTAATTTAGTATTGCTAAGGGACTAGCAATATGTAAGTTTGGGGGTGTGATAGACGCTTAAATATACATATTTAAGCCCCCTTATTTACACTTGTTAGATCCTTTATTACGTTAATTTGGTATCTTTTACTCCATTTGTGTGTTTTACATGTTTTTGTAGGGTCTTGGAGAAAAAGAAGCAGTTTTGGCACTTTAAGGAAGAAATCTAGAAGCCCTGGAGCACTTTCTGGACAAAGAGCGATCGAGCGCACATGCAATGCGATCGAGTGCACATACGATCGTGCGCACACTTGTAGGATTGAACGCACACTGCGATCGAGCGCAAGGACACATGCGATCGAGCGCAAATGTACAGGCGTGAATACTAAACTGCAGAACCCTATTTTGGAAATAACCCTATTTTGGAAATAAAGGAGTTTTGTGTTTTAGGAAAGTTTAGAAACTCATGAGTCTATTAGGACTTCTCAGAGACCTATAAATACACTTGTAAACTCACACACAAAAACACACCTTAGATAGAAAACACTTTTCTCTTTTCTTTTACTTGGAGTGGAGAGCTTGGGAGAGAATTGACGCCTCTTCTCTCGGGTTTATTCTTCTCCCTTATGTTTTGTTTAATTATGTTTACTTCAGTTAGTTTGTGTAACTAACTCTCTTATAGGGCTCGATTGAAGCCCTAGTTATGCATTCCCATATTTTTATTCATTGATTAAATCTTTGCATAGCTTATTATGTTACTTAACTTGATTTACGCCTATGCTTATTTAAATTCCTCATATGTATGTGTAAGGCCAACGTATGCATGTGGTATGGATGGGTTAGTTAGATCAATTTGGATGACCGAGTCCTGGGTCTAGCATCAGTAACAAGGGACCATCTTATCCGGATACCCGGGTTAATCAACATGGGAAACTGGGAGTAGATACCATGCCCTAGGTCTCATGTGGTTGTCGATTTCCACAGTACCTATGTTTTCTTAAGGAACAACTCAAGCAGATACCATGCTGAATCCCTTAAGGAAGAAAAGAGTTAGAGTAGATACCATGCCTAACTCGTTGCTTAGGGAAATCAATAGCTTAAAGAGTAGATACCATGCCCTTAGGTTGGCAACCAGTAGGTACATATAATAAGGCTAGAGTACTGATACCTTATACAAAATCGGGAATGTATGACTAGTGGTGGATATCAAAGCCCTACGTCTTTATTATTATCGAATCACCCTTCAGTTTATTATTTCTATTTTTTTACATTGCAAATATAATTCTAAATCGAACATTACCAATCCCTGTGGAGATGATCTTGCATTCGCACACTATGCTACACTATTGACCTTGTGCACTTGCAAGTAAAACAAAGTACGATTATTCACCTATCTATTTAGGTATATTATCGCACAACAGTACGCCTTACAAGCTAATAACATTTGATGTCTAGGCATATTACTTGTGATTGATCTTATTCATTTACCAACAATATTGTTATTAATGGCAATAATATTTATCATGTTTTAATTAACAAACCAACGACATTTGATGTCTTAGCATATTATTTGTAAAACAATCGTATTCAAATTGTTATCTTTATTAATGGAAAGTTTTATTTATCATGAATATTTGTTAAATTACATTATCTTGATTAAGTCCATTAAGTAAGAGTAATGGAGATAAGATTATGATGAGATCATAATTATGAGACCTAATATTCTCGAAATATTTATTATCAAATGTTCTTTGTCGTAGGATACTAATTGGACGTTAGTAACCCGGTTAGACTGATACATACTATATTTGCTCAATTGGGAGGGTGTCTGATCTCAATGTCACTTATGTAGAAGACACTAAAATAAGTATGTGGGTGCTCATTGGATAATGAGTTTATTGAACATGAATCAGCTTAAGAAAACCTACATAAAGTTTTATTTTCCTATCAATAGGTAGCTCTTACGTTATAGTTGTGTATATGATCCTTAGACTTAAGGCACTATGGTTATCTTGTATACGACTTATTATACTTTCATGCTATTTAATATGGTTCTATTCGTGGATCATTAATTAGTAGTAATTGGGTATAATGAGTTTCATATAGAGGTATATGAGTGTACAATAAGGGATCTATCACTCTTAAGTAAAAAAGAGAGAATATCTTATATGATCTACTAAGATATAATTTGGGAAGTTCTTTGGCCAATGAAGGGTGAAAATTATAAAGGAGTTTCTAGTTTCACTATTAGAATTATAGTCTTGAGATCTAGACACATATAATTAATGCTAAGGGTTTGATAGTAATTCAAACCCTAATTAGCTTAATTGGGACATTGCATGATAAAAAGATTAAATTGCATGGTAACTGATAATAAAAAGGTTCAAGGTTTCACAACCAAATTCACACTGTCTACGTAGTTATGATATGTTGCTAGGTGTCACTCATGATTGTAGAAGCCTTGAGAATTAATTTATAGATAATTAATTAATTTTCATAAAAGAGAGAATCAAAAGGGGTTTTGATTCAACATTATTTGAGTGAGTTTTAATTAATTAAAAATGATTTCAATTGCAATTACATAAAATTTATCACCTACAATCAAATTAGTTTAAACCTAAGGGGTCACACATAAAAAGACAATGTATAATTAGAAAATAACTTCAAGGGTTTAGTTTGTAGTTAATGGTTAATTGTAAATAACCCTAATACTATAAATAGTTTATTAGTATGCTGATTTTTTGCTACTACATTATTTTACAAACTTTGTTTCTCCCTGCAGATTTAGATTATTTTTCCACCAAAAATATAGAACAAAATTCTAGAGAGGAATTTATGATTTGAGCTTTGCCTTTTGTGGACTATCTTTAGTGATCATATAGTTTTGTGATTGTTGTGAATTTAAGAATGCAAAAGAATTCGACAACAACACTCTAAGAAAATAGGAACTCAACGGAATCAAAGATAAAATTTCCAAACCTCCTAGGTTCTTATTGATTAATATGTGGTCCGTGTAAATCATAAGGTGATTTGGGTAAAAAGGAATAGAAAAAAAAATTGTTTCATTTTCTAGATTGATTTCCTTTACGCACGTGGGCAAATATTGTGGTATGATCCACCAAAATTACTCATCACTAAAAAATTGTTGATGAGAGTGTTATTAGCATAATATCATGGAGTTTATCAAATGAAAATGATGTTTGACGTGTGATGTTCCCATACAGGTTGTGGATGAACTTGCTTTATGGGATAAGTTAGGGAAAAATTTAACATATGTCAACCTTTTGTCATTGTTCAAATTTGACAGTGAAACATAACTAAGGGTAAAAAAAATTATTTCAAAATTTCTTACCTAATAGTTTGGTTGATGGAAATACCCTATAGAACATACAAAAGAAGGTGTAAACAATAATGCAAACGATAAAAGATTAAATGAAGAATCTGAATTGATAGTGAAGTGATATGATTGTGTGAATAATTGATGGATATAATAATAAAGAAAACAACAAGGTTCCGGTAATCCTCCCTAGGTTTGTTGCCATAATCCTAACTTGATTCAGTTATTTTTATCTCAATTGCAAGTTTCACATCCCAAACAGACAATCGAAAAATATTCAATTAAAGCGCATGCATAAGTCCTAATGTAATTGTTATGAAATCTTCTTTACTTTTAATCACACTTGACCTAACTTATAAATTATCAAGAGATGACGATATATCTAACTGAAAATACCACAGAAATGGAAAAATCTATAAAAGAGATCTACCGGACTCAATCACACCCAAACAGATACACATAAGAAGAGCATGACTAGACTTATATGTAAAAGAAGCATGCAACCACCAGAGTAATAATAAATCTTCTAATTAAATTAAAGAATAAAACATAACAACGTTTAATGAAAATAATACCAAACTACAACTGAATCAAATAAAGGAAAATAAGAACAACTACACCTAGGGAATTCATCCCTTCGCCTTGCTTGGAGACTAGCCGGCCATGGAGCTCATGCTTCTTTGAGTTGCCTCCGGCCTCTCAACGATCATCTCCTCCTTGGTAGCGAAAGCTTTGGCGATTCCTCAGCTTTCCCTCCAAAATTATACCTCGGATTCGTCCTAAAGGCCCTCTGGATTGCTCCAAAAGGCCCTCTGGATTCACTCTCTGATGATTTCAGATGAGCTCCGATAAGTGGAGTAGGCCTTTTATAGGGAAATACCACAAGTGCAATGTGTTTCCAATCCGATGTGGGATGTGGGATATAGAAATGTGTTTTCCAACCGATGTGGGATGTGGGATTTAAGCCCAAAATCACGCTGAAATCCCGCACAGCCTGCACAGCCTGACCTTTGTCTACTAAAACTGCCATAACTTTCTTTAGAAAAATAATTTTTACAAGTCGTAAAATTCTCCAGAAAATAGACTTCCGGATATTTCTAAGAATATATGGCTCATCTCCTGGTTCTTCTTGCATCAATACAGTTTAAGTTTCAAAGATGATTGATTTGTACGAGCAATTCTGGCAATTTAGTAAATCTCCTTTCTTGGTTTCTTTTCATCTTGGCTATTCCGCGACCATTATCTCACTCGAGTATTGATTGAAGCTTCGTATTTAAAATGATGATAGCTTTTCTATCTCTTTTTTAAGCTCAAAGTACCTGAAAATGCACTGAAATAAGTCAACGATTCAAGAATAACAATTTAGAGTTATTAAGGTATAAAAGTGTAATTCCAACCTCGATCAACCCTAAAATGCTAACAATTAAGTACTATTTAGATACATTTTATGACTCTCATCAAGCGCACCTACACCTTGCGATCGAGCGCATTTACTCCAGAATCTAAACTCCACTACCTAAGTAAACAGTCTGCAGCACATGATGATTAGTAGAGAGAGGATACTCCGTCCGGCTGAAGACGTTAAACTTAGTGCTCATGGGAGGCACCCCAGACATATCCTTTTCATTTTAGTACTTTTCTTTTAGTTATAGTTATATTTACATGTCTATTGTTTATATTTTGTTTTTCGGCACAACATTTATTTTTTCTTTGTCAGGTACTCAGTGCGTGCATCCAATTCAAGTTTGGGGGCGTAGACAAGCAAGCGAACAACCAAGTTCTCCAAGTCCCAGGTCAAATCTTTCCATGCCACACACGCATTGGGGACAATGTGTATTTTAAGTTTGGGGGTAGTAGGAGATACTAGATACTATCACACACACACTTGAAATACATGCACACACTAAGTCCCAGTTTTTTTTAGGAAGATAAAAGCATGTTCTTTTGGTAAAAAAAATTTTGGTTGATTTAAAATTTTGATAACACTTCATTAGTAAGCTTAAAAGCTAGAACATATAGTCTTGCAATGAGAATTTTACAAAGTTTAGTTACCTACCTCAAGGAACCTAAGAATTCACAAGTTTGATCCAAATTTCCACGAGCACATTTAACACGCATTTGTGTGGGGTATGACATATAATTCTCTTGTATATGTTTCCATAATCTAACTGTAATTGGATAACTTGTTGAAAAGAACACTTTGGCATAAGAAAAATAAAGAAAAAAATAAAAATAAAATAAAATAAAGAAAAATGTTCATCATGCAAAAAAATGATCAAAAAGCTTTCCACTGAGTAACTGGGCCTCTTGCCTCAGTAAGCATTGAGTGTTCATGTCAAAAGGTGGGAAGTAAGCCTTTAATGATCATAATAACAAAGTAACTAGGCCTCTTGCCTTAGTAAGAATTGAGTGTTCACGTCAAAAGGTGGGAATTTCATTTAGAAGCATTAGAACCTGTTAGTTCTGTAGCCTTTTTGATTCGAGTTAGTAAGTCCTTAGGGGTATCTTTACACCTAATGCCCTAAAACCATCTGGTTTGGGAGTTATTGGCTAAACACTCGTTACAAGGGTCAAATAGAAAGCTCGATGGAAATCAACATGGCAAAGATCGCATGATAAAAAGAAAAAAAAAAACAAGTATTATGCCATTTTTGTTCTCTTTGATAAGGAATTCGATAAAAGTTTGGGCATCGAAACCTTATACACTAAAATTATGTGTAAACCCCATCTTATATGTGCTAACTCATCACACACGAATCAAACTTGCGATGCCTTAAGCTAACCTTAGGTAAGTAACTTAAAACTTTTGAAAGACCTTTTGCAATCCAAAATGTGTTTTTATTATAAGCTTACTCATGAACAATTATCATGGTTTTATGCACAACCCAAATTTCTGAGTATCATGGAAATGAATTTATCTTTGATTTTGTTTTTCATTTAGTTTTCAGTTTTGTATTGCTAAGGGACTAGCAATATGTAAGTTTGGGGGTGTGATAAGTGCTTAAATATTCATATTTAAGCCTTTTCATTTACATTTGTTAAGTCCTATTTTATGTTAATTTAGTTCATTTTACTTCATTTCTGTGGTTTACATGCTTTGATAGGGTTTTGGAGAAGAAAGAAGCATTTTGAAGCTTAAAAGGAAGAAAACTGGAAATCCTAGAGCAGCTGTTGCCTGGAGTGCGATCGAGCGCACCAAGCATGCGATCGAGTGCATAATTGTAATCAAGTGCACCGCGTGTGTGATCGAGCGCACCGCATGTGCGATCAAGCGCACCTGTACGGGCGTGAATAGTAAAGTGGCAGAACCAGTTTTGGAAATAAAAGAGTTTTGTGTTTTAGGAAAGTTTAGGAATTCATGAGCCTTCTAGGATTATTCAGCCCCTATAAATACACTTGTAAAACACACAAAGAAGATATCCTTTCTTTTACCTTTTGTTTAGTTTGGAGTTATAAGCTTTGGGAGAGAATTGACGCCTCTTCTCTCGGGTTTACTCTTTCCCCTTTATTTTATGAATATGTTTACTTCATTTAGCATGCGTAACTAAACACCTATGGGCTCGATTGAAGCCCTAGTTATGCTTTACCACATATTTATTCATCGATTATCTTTGCTATAGCCTTGTTAGAGTATTTAACTTGATTAATACCTGTTTATATTTACATTCCTCATATGTATGTGCCTGATCAACATATGCATGTGGTATGGATAGGTTTGTCGAATCAATTTGGATGACCGAGTCCTAGGTTCGACATTAATAACAAGGAATATCCACACCAGATTCCCAGGTTAATCAACATGGGAAACCAAGAGCGGACCAAGCCCTAGGTCCCGTGTGGTTGCCGATCTCCATAGCCCTTATACTCTCTTAAGGAATAACTCAGTATACACCTATTCTGAATCCCTTAAGAGAGAAAAAGAGTATACACTATGCCTAACTCGTTGCATAGGGAGATCAATAGCCTAAGGTGTGGACCAAGCCCTTAGGTTGGCAACCATTAGATATTCATGATAAGGCTAGAGCATTGAAACCTTAGTTAGTGGGAAAGTATATTTAGTGGTGGATATCGTAGCCCTATGTTCTCATTATTGTTATTTACTCACACTCAAACTATTATTTCTTTTTTAAACTTAAAGAAACTAATTCTAGATAGAAATTCACCAATCCTTGTGGAAATGATCTCGCACTTGCACACTATGCTACCACAGACCTTGTGCACTTGCAAGTAAAACAAGAACGATTATTTGCATATTTATTTAGGTAAATAATCTCTCAACACTATTCCACTTGATTGTCCACTTGTCTCCAATAACTCAATGGAACAATCAATTGCACTTGTTCCTGCCCGTGCATAGGAGTTGATGAATTTCCCACAACAAACTGTTCCTTCTGGTTAGGCTCAGGTTGGCTGGGGAACATTCCTTTCTCTCTTTCACCCACGTGACTTGCGATTTGATCCATTTAACTCTTTAGCTTGGCAATCACTTGGGTGTTTACTATTTGTGCACTCCTTACTTTGCTTATGGATTGGCTGGTCATCTTCCTGAAATCATTGAGGGCATCCTCCAATGACTGTGAAACCGCCACTGGCGCTTGAATGGGAGCTTGGTAAGTGAGTACTGGTGCTGGATAGGCTGAGCGAACATAACTTGGAACTGGTGAAGGAAATTCGGGAGGGTATTGATTGTGAGCATGAGAAGGGGCTCCTCCTTGATACATCAATTGGTTTTGCGTCTATGAAAAATCATAGTGGTTCTACCACCTTGGATTGTACGTCTTGGAGTAAGATCTATTTGATTGCCACCAATAGTCATTGAAAGCGTTTATTTGTTCCATAGGATACTCGACAAAAGCCGGCGTAGATGGACAATTCTGTGCTAAATGCATAGGACTAGCACAGATGGAACAACTATCATCATTGAATGTATTAGCTGTATTGATAGACTGGCCGATTATCTTCATGAAATCCTTGAGAGTGTCCTCTAAAGACTGTGAAACCGGTGTTGGATTCATCTAGATTTTTTTTTAATTTTTTAATTTTTCTAACTTTTTATTTTATTTTTTTATGGGCAATTGCCAATAGAAACAAATAAACTAAAATAAAATTGCAATAAGAAAAATCAAACAAAAAATAATGCTAACTAACTAGTAGAAAAAATAAAATTAATTCAGACAAAAATTTCACAAACCAAACAATTCCCCAGCAACGGCACCAAAAACTTGTTGTGAGTTTTAAATTACTCGCAAACGCACGAGTCGTTTGCAATATAGTGTTGTGCAAGTGCGAGGTCAAATCCACAGGGAATTGCGTTGTGAAAATGTAATTTAATCTAAACTAACCTTATCTTAACCTAGTTCTGAATTGTGAATTATATTTTACAAAACAAATATAAACTAAACTAATATTGATTTAAAAACTAATGATAAAAACACTAAGGTTTCTGAATCCACCCTACCAAAGTAAAGCATATATTTTCATGTTCTATAAAAATAATCAATCAAAACATTCCATGAATCCAACTTTAAACAAATCACAACAAATATCCCAATTAAACCAAAACAATCTAATGTATCCACTTTTAACAAATCACAAAAGGATATCCAATTTAATCAAAAACGATTCAAGGTATCCATCAGATGAAACACACGGAATATCCAACAAAACAATTTAAAAAACTATCAATCGTAAGAATTTACTCAAACAATTGACCAGAACATTTATACTAAAAAAAAAAATCAGAATTGTATAAACAAATCTGAAAATTTTATGCCAAACAACGGCGAGGCTTCATCTTCAACCTTAGTTGAAGATTTTAGCCACTCATAATCATGAAACTAAAGTTCACAATAACAGTGCTAAATATTAAACTAAAAAAACAGTAAATTAAAACTAACTATACATGGGAGAAATTCCACTCGCTGTTGGGCGGCGTTTCCCCTAGTGGTAGCAAAGCCTTCTGGATCCACCAGAATGCTAGCAGACGTCCATCGGATTGCACACCGAATGATGAAGGGAGATGGGGCTTTTATAGGGGAATTCCCAGAGTACAATGTGTTTCAAATTCGATGTGGGATACTGCCCGAGTGCGATCGATCGCAGTTGGTGCACTCGAGCGCATACTGACGCACTACAAAGCATTTTTAATCGATGTGGGATGTGCGAGTGCGCACTTGCGATCAATCGCAAGTCTGGTGCGATCGATCACACTAGACATCTTCAGCTTGACCCTTGTCTACTAAAACTGCCATAACTTTCTCTAGAAAAATCATTTTTTTAAGCTGTAGAATTCCTTGAAAAATAGACTTCTAGATATTTCCAGGCATATATGGCTCATCTCCTGGTTCTTCCAGAATCAATATAGTAAAATCCACAAAAATGACTAATCTGTATAGGTAATTCTGGCAATTTTAGTGAAACTCCTTTCCCAGTGCTTGTAAACCTGAAAAACAACGAAAACAACTCAAAATAACAAATTCCTAAGCTAACAAATGTAAATTAAGTGGCCAAAATATGTAATATTTTTCACTCATCAGTGTCCATTGACTGTAAATGTCTGATTACTATTAGAGCTATGAATCTCTAAGGCCCCATGTGGGAAGACCTTGGTGACCACATACAGTCCAGCCCAATGGGACTTGAGTTTGCCTGGAAACAGGCTCAATCTTGAATTGTAGAGTAGCACCTTTTTTCCTACGTGAAACTCTTTTCGCACTAGTTATTTGTCATGATAGGCCTTTGCCATTTCCTTGTAAAGTTTGGCATTCTCATAAGTTTCATACCGTAATTCTTCTAGCTCATTTAAGTGTAGCCTCCTTTTTTTACCTGCTTGTTTCATATCAAAGTTGAATTGTTTAATTGCCCAATATGCTCGATGTTCTAGCTCTACGGGTAGATGACATGCTTTTCTGAAGACTAAGCGGTAATGGGACATCCCAATTGGTGTCTTGTAAGCTATCATTTATGCCCATAGAGCATCATTGAGTCGCAAAGACCAATCTTTCCGACTAGAATTCACAATTCTCTCCAGGATGCTTTTAATTTCTTGGTTACTGATCTCCATTTGGCCACTAGTCTGAGGGTGATATAGGGTGCCAACTTTATGGGTAATTCCGTATTTTCTTATGAGTGTAGCAAAAGAATGATGATGGAAGTAGTTGCCTCCATCACTGATGATTACTTTTGGTGTTCCGAACCGTGTAAAAATGTTATCCTGTAGAAACTTTAACACCACTTTGTGATCATTAGTCTTTGAGAGGACAGCCTCGACCCATTTAGACACATAATCCACACCTATAAGAATATATAAATTACCAAAGGAATTAGGGAATGGTCCTATGAAATCAATGCCCCATACATAAAAAAGCTCCACTATGTGGATATTTTGAAGGGGCATTTGATTTCGGGAGGAGATGTTACCTATCCATTGGCATCTATCACATGAGTTACAGAATGTGAAGGCATCTTTAAACAAATTAGGCCAATAAAAACCGGATTGTAGTACCTTAAATGCTGTTTTCTTCGCCCCAAAATGTCCTCTACAAGAAAACTGATGGCAGTGTTATAATAAGATTAAATGCTCTTCTTTCGAGACACACTGTCGAATGATCTGATCGGGACAAAATTTGAAAAGGTAGGGATCATCCCAATGGTAGTGTTAAGATATAGATATCAACCACTTCTTTCCTTGTGTTGTCATACCTGGGGGAAAAACTTTAGCAGTTAGATAATTGACAATATCAGCATACCATGGAAGTTTTACCTCTAGTGCGAATAATTGTTCATAAGAGAAATTCTCATTTAAGGGCAGCTCATTTGTATCATTCTCATAGGGTAGCCTTGATAAGTGATATGCAACCACATTCTCACTGCCCTTCTTGTCTTTGATTTCTAAATCGAATTCTTGCGATAGGAGCACCCATCTGATTAGCCTAGGCTTTGCATCTTTCTTAGAAAACAGATACCTCAAAGCAGCATGGGCAGTGTATATAATAACTTTAGAGCCAATAAGATATGATCTAAACTTCTCTAAAGAAAAAATAATAGTTAACAATTCCTTTTCAGTAGTAGAGTAGTTAAGCTAAGTATCATTTAAAGTTCTAGAAGCATAGTAAATAGCATGAGGTACCTTATTGACTCTTTGACCTAGGACAGCTCCCAAGGTGAAATCACTAGCATCACACATTATTTCGAATGGAAGACTCTAATCTGGTGCCATCATTATTAGGGCAGAGGTTAGAACATCCTTCAGTGTGTTGAAAGCTGTCATATAGTTATCAGTCCACTTGAATTTTGTAACTTTAGCTAACAATGCACATAGAGGTCTTGAGATTTTGGAGAAGTCCTTGATGAATCTTCTATAAAATTCGATATACCCGAGAAAGCTTCTAACACCCTTGACTGTGAGAGGGGGAGGTAGCTTTGAAATGATGTCTATTTTAGCCTTGTCTACCTCAATACCTCTGTTGAAGATGGAGTGACCCAACACAATGCCTTGTTGAACTATGAAGTGACATTTCTCCCAATTCAGCACTACGTTACTTTCTTCAGATCTCCTTAGGACACTCTCCAAATGACTTAGGCATTCATAAAAATTGGAACCAAAGACACTGAAGTCATCCATGAATACTTCAATGTATTTCTCCACCATATCGAAAAATATACTCATCATACATCTTTGAAAAATGGCTGGCGTGTTGCATAAACCAAATGGCATCCTTCGATAAGCAAATGTATTGAAAGGACATGTGAAGGTAGTCTTTTCTTGATCCTCAGGTACTATGGCAATCTGGTTGTACCCACTATACCCATCCAAGAAGCAGTAATAACTGTGGCCAGCTAATCTCTTTAACATCTGATCAATGAACGGCAAAGGAAAGTGATCTTTTCTGGTTACTTTGTTCAATCTTTGGTAGTCAATACATACTCACCATCCAGTAGTCTTTCTTGTAGGTATGAGTTCCTCATCCTCATTCTCCACCACTGTAATCCCACTCTTTTTTGGAACAACTTGGACCAGACTTACCCATTTTCTATCTGAGATGGGGTAGATAATGCCAACATCTAGCAATTTTAATACCTCGACTTTCACTACCTCTTTCATGTGTGGGTTAAGTTTTCTTTGAGCATCTCGAGTGGGCCTTGCTTCATCCTCAAGGTAGATACTATGTATGCACTTGGCTAGAATTATCCCCTTTATGTCAGCAATAGTCCATCAAATAGCAGATCTATGCTCCCTAAGAACTCTTAATAATTTTTCTTCTTCTCCAATACTCAAATTAGCAGCCACAATCACAGGTAATGTTTCTTCTCTCCCAAGTAGGCATAAGTTAAATATTCTGGCAGTTGCTTTAATTCCAAAGTTGGTGCCTGGACAATAGAAGGAAAAAGAGTAGTATTAGTAGGCGTGAGAGTTTCAAATGGAGGAGCATACTTACTTGAATGTTTTGGAGAAGCCTCAAAGAGGTGCACAACGTTCATGATGCCATTAGTGACATCTTTCGGTTCTTGCTCAATATCCATAGTTGTAGTTGTAAGGCTGTGGGTAAGAGTTGCCTCCAAGGGATCAATGTGCTGGACCTAAAAAGCTTGCTTAACAAAATTGTGTATCATACATACATTAAAGCATTCCATATCATCTTAAGATAATCTTAATGCATCAAATATTTTGAATTCTATTTTCTCCCCATTCACCTTCATACTTACTATACCTTTTTTTACACAAATCTTTGTATCAGTAATTCTCATGAAGGGTCTTCCTAAAATGATGGGCAAGGGTAATGGCATAGGGCATTCCTCCATATCTAACACAATGAAATCCACAGGTAGAATGAACTCACCTACCTTCACTAGGACATCCTCAAGAATACCCCTAGGTCTTTTTATACTTCTATCTGCCAACTGAAAGGTAATGGAAGTTGGTCGTAGCTCCCCTAATCATAGGGTTTCAAATACTGTGTATGGTAGCAAATTTACACATGCTCCCAAATCTAGTAATGCTCGCTCAAATAACTGATCACCTATCCTACAGGGAATAGTAAAACTACCCAGTTCTTACAGTTTTGGTGGGAGTTTTCTCAACAGCATCACACTTACTTCTTCAGTTAAGGCTACAGTCTCATGATCTTGAAACTTTCTCTTATGAGTGCAACAATCTTTTAGAAATTTAGCATAGGCAGGAATTTTTTGAATTGCATTTAACAAAGGAATATTTATTTCAACTTTCCATAAGTTTTCAAAAATATCAAGTAATTTAGTCTATTTTTTTTTGTTTTATTAACCTTTGCGGGAAGGGTGGTGCATTCACCTTCTTCATCTCATTTACCTTTGATGCTGATGGGTTTTCTTTGGATGCTGTTGCAGATTCATTGGTCCCTATCATCTTACCATTTCTGAGGGTCGTGATAGCTTTCAGTTGTTGATGTCCCCCAAGGTGTTGAGCTAAAATCTCTCTTTGCTTTCTGTCACTTAGCTCTTTAGCTAATTGTCATATTTGTACTTCTAGCCTTTGGATGGCTTGTTCATGTTTTGCTGTGGTTTGCCTTAGTTTAGTCCGAAATTGCCTTTCTTCTGCCATGAACTGATCTTGTGAAGTCATGATTTGTTGCTGTTGAGATGCCAATTGCCTCACAAGACTTTCAAGGTCATTCTTCTTTGTCTCGGGAGCTGAATGGGCTGTTGGTTGGAAATTTCTTTGCTACCCTTGACTGTTTTGATTGTTACTCCATGAGAAATTCGGGTGATTCCGCCATCCAGGGTTGTATGTGTTTGCGTAAAGGTTGTTCTTCGACGGATAATTGTTTAGTCTCAAAAAGTTAGCTCGCTCATGATCTGCAAATGAATATAATGGACACGTATCAGTATTATGATCAAAGTGGGAGCAAATAGCACATACCTGGAGTGGTGTAGCTGGTGGGTTAGATGAGGTGTTTTGGGCAGCCATAGCTTTAACCAATAGGTCTACCTTCCTTTCCACAATAGCTATTTGAGGAGTTGATCCTCCATTTAAGCTTACCTCATACATACTCTTACTCTTGGTTATATGTCTACCTCGAGAGGAGAACTGCTGCGTGTGTTCACTTAGGGTTTCGAAGAGTTCCATCGCTTCTTCGCTGCTTTTCTCCATCAGTACTCCTCCATAACTTGAATCCACAATAGTTTTGTTAGTGTCACTCAAACCTTCATAGAAAGCTTGTACTAGTTCATCTTGGGGTAGGTTTTGGTGTGGGCACTTGAGTAGTAGCTCGTTGAAGTGGCCCTAGGCCTCGAAGAATAGATCTCTATCCTTTTGTTGGAAGGATTGAATTTCTTTCCTCATTTGCCTCGTCTTTTGGGCTGGGAAGAACTTCCTTAGAATTTTGCTAGCCAACTCCTCCCAAGTGTGGATAGAAACTGCAGGAAAAGAATTATACCGTAATTTAGCATTATCTTTCAAGGAAAAAGGGAAAAGAATTAACCTTATTCCTTCTTGGTCTAAGCCTCGGATGTGCTGGAATTTGCAGAGGTCGAAAAACTCTCGAAGGTGCAAAAGTGGATCCTCACTAGGTGTACCCCTAAAGTAAGTCAGTGCACTGAATATCTGTAGAGATATATAGTAGTTTCCTTCTGCCTTAGGTTGATATGCAATGCACGATGGTTGATCAAGGTTCTGTGGGATGAAGGATTGCTTCATCGGCCTCCGCTCAGGTGGTTGCTGCTCGGTTATCTGTTCTGCCATTGGTATTTCTACCTCAATTCCTCCTTCTACCTCTTCCGAGTTGTCTCTAAGCCTTTGTCGGATAGTCCGCTCAAGCTCAGTATCAAGGGAAAGGAATGTCGGATGCTTGGATCGACGTCCGTGCATGAATCAGTGGCAGTTACGTAAGTGCAGCAATCAAACACTGCTACTCGGGTAACTCTCTGCCTCAATTGTGCTCGATCGCACAGAAGAGTGCACTCGATCGCAAGTGGCACAGAAAGCTCTTCTGGACATACCTGAAATAGAGAAGAAGGAAATTGATTAGGGTTTTAATGAAACGAAGAATAAGATAGAAACCGAAACTTAAAAATTTCTTTAAATAGGAATAGAATAGAATAAAAAGAAATAACAATAATTAAACTAAACGAAAAATTAATTTTAAAAAAAATTTAGTGCAATCCCCGGCAACAGTGTCAAAAACTTGTTGGGACGGTTATCTACCTAAATAAATATGCAAATAACCTTACTAGTTTTACTTGCAAGTGCACAAGGTCAATGGTAGCATAGTGTGCAAGTGCGAGATCATTTCCACAGGAATTAGTGAATTCAATTTAGAATTAGTTTCTTTCAAAGTAAAAAGAGAAATAGTTGTATAGTGTGAGATAATAATAATGAGAACATAGGACTACGATATCCACCACTAATTATACTTTCCCACTAAGTAAGGTGCCAATACTCTAGTCTTATCATGAATATTTAATGGTTGCCAACCTAAGGGCTTGGCCCACACCTTAGGCTATTGATCTCCCTATGCAACGAGTTAGGCATGGTGTATACTCTAACTCTTTTCTCTCTTAAGGGATTTAGCATGGGTGTATACTGAGTTGTTCCTTAAGAGAGCATTAGGGCTGTGGAGATCAACAACCACACGGGACCTAGGGCTTGGTCCGCTCTCGGTTTCCCATGTTGATTAACCTAAGAATCTGGTGTGGATATCTCTTGTTACTAATGTCGAACCCAGGACTTGGTCATCCAAATTGATTCGACTAACTTATCCATACAACATGCATACGTAGATCAGACACACACATATGAGGAATTTAAATACAAACAGGCATTAATCAAGTTAAACATTCTAATAAGGCTATAGCAAAGGTAATTAATGAATAAACATGTGGAAAAGCATAACTAGGGCTTCAATCGAGCCCTATAAGAGTTTAGTTACCTATGCTAGTTAAACTAAACATTCTAGATATAATGAAATAAAACAGAAAAATAAAACCGAAGAAGACTCGGGATACAAGTCGTCAATTCCTCTCCTAAGCTTGCAACTTCAAGTCTAAAACAATAGGTGTGGTTTATGTGTTTTACAGGGCTATTTATAGGGTCCTCAGGGTGTCCCAAAACCCTAATTTCCTATTTAGAATCCGGAGACTTCTTTCCATATCTGGCTCTGCCGCCTCTGGAGTGTTTGCACTCGATCGTATGTGAGATGCGCTCGAGCCTTCTTCAAGTGCGCTCGTGTGCCTGTGTACTCGATCTCAAAGGAGGTGTACTCAAGCGCACCTTATTGGATGGCAGAATTGGACTTTTACTCCTAAAAGCTCCAAAATATAACCTTTTTGTCTAAGTCTTGTGAAAAACACAAAAAACACAAAAATGAAGTAAAATATGCTGAAATAGATAAATAAAGAGCCTAACAAGCGTAAATTAAGGGGCTTAAATATGACTATTTAAGCACTTATCAGTAAGTGATGCATGAGGGCTGGTTAAGGTTCCGTGGAATGAAGGATTGCTTCATGGGTCTTCGCTCGGGTGGCGGTTGGTTGTCAAGCTGTTTCGTAATTTGTTCTTCTTCCTCGAATTCCTCTTCTACCTCTTCAACGTTATCTCTAAGCCTTTATCGAATGGTCCACTCAAGCTCTGTATTGAGGGGAAAGAAGGTTGGATTCCTAGATCGAAGCCCTTGCATGAATTAGTTGAACTGCTTTAATGCAACAGTTTCAGTACTACTGCTCGGGTAGTCTCTGCCCTGATTGGGCTCGATCGCACAGTGGAGTGCGCTCGATCGTAGTGCCAGAGATTACTCTGCTGCACACCTAAAATAGAACAATAGAAAACAAAAAGAATAAATAAATTAGGTCTTTGATTAAACAGAATAAAATAGAACAGAAAAATAAAGCTGAACGAAAAATAATTTTAAACAGAAATTTAGCACAATCCCCGGCAACGGCGCCAAAAACTTGTTTTGCAAAAATCTACCTAAGTTAATAAACAAATAATTGAACAGTTTTACTTGCAAGTGCACAAGGTCAACTTAGTAGTATAATGTGCAAAATGCGAGATCATCTCCACAGGGATTGGTAAAGTTCGATTTAAAATTAAGTTTGTAATAAAAACGATAGAAATAAGTATTGAGTTTGAATTGATAATGATAAACACATAGGGCTTTGATATCCACCCTAATCATATTTTCCTAATAAAACAATGTGCCAATGCTTTAGTCATATTATGATTACCTACTGTCGTCAACCTAAGGGCATGGTGTATACTCCTTAAGCTATCGATTTTCCTAAGCAACGAGTTAGGCATGGTGTATACTCTAACTCTTTTATCTCTTAAGGGATTTAGCATGGTGTATACTAAGTTGTTCCTTAAGAGAGCATATGATCCGTGAAAATCAACAAACACACAAGACCTAGGCCATGTTATATACTCCCAGTTTTCCATGTTGATTAACCTAAGAATGTGGCGTGGACTTTTTTTGTTACTATTGTCAGATTCAGGACTCGGTCATTGAAATTGATCTAACTAACTAATCAATACCACATGCATATGTTGATCAAGAAAACACATATGAGGAATTTCAATACAAATAGACATTAATAAAGTTAAGAATCATAACACAGCTATCACAAAGGCAACAATATTCAGATATGGAAAACATAATTAGGGCTTCAATCGAGCCACTAGTAAGTTAGTTACACATGGTTGTGATGTTAAACATCTTCATAATGTAAAATAAAGAGAAAAGAATAAACTAAAAAAATACTGGCTTAGAAGAGTCGTCAATTCTCCTAAAGCTCCAAACTAAAAGAAAGATGTGGTTTCTGTGTTTACATGCCTATTTATAAGGTTCAAAGACATCTGGAAACACTAACTCGAAAAACAGAAACCTAACCCTACTTTGCAAAATAGGTTCTGCCATTTTACTGCACATGTGCGCTCGATCTCATGTTGGTACGCTCGAGTGCAAGGTTGCGCTCGAGCCTTCTTCTTTTGCGCACAAGTGTTGGTGCGCTCGATCGCACTGTGTGCAGTTTCCGGTTCTTCCAGTTTTTGTTCTCCAAACCAGATAATGCTCCACTTTATTCGATATCCTAGGAAAACACAGAAAACACAGAAAAGAAATAAAATATCACGAAAGAACATGACTAGGAACTTAACAAGTGTAAATTAAGGGGCTTAAATACGAATATTTAAGCACTTATCAAGTATCCTGGATTTACCTCTAGAATTAAAACATTTATATAATGTATTTCATGTTTCACTTTTTAAAAAGTGTTTACATGATGAGTATTATACTATTTCAAGCAAGCTATAGAAATTCTGAAAGATTCAACTTTTAAAACAAGTACCAGTGAGAATTTTAGACAAAAAGAACAAATCTTATATAATGCAAAATTTCATTAGTTCAAAGTTCTGTGGTGAAATAAGGATGTTGAAGAGATTATGTGAAAGCGTGAAACAATTATGAAGAAATATTATTCACATAGATTTTTTGGAGCAAAGTAAGGAAATTTCGGGGACGAAATTTTTATAAAGTGGGTAGAATTGTAATACTCGTAATTGTAAAGTAAGGGTAAATAGGTAATTTAATAAATATGACATGAAATTTAAATAATATATTTACGCGAAGGATATAGTATTGAATAAAATAATTCTTTTGGAAAAAAAAAAATGGACCCCTGGAGGCGTAGTTACAAAAACAAAGAAAAGAAAAAAAATGTGAACAGTATAACAGAGAAAAAAAAAAAGAAAAACCCCAAAACGTGGCAGCAAGATAAAGGTGTGCATGGCTTACAAGTATGCTAAAACGTGGAGGCAGTGTATACTTGGTTTTATCAGAAAAAACATAAGGTATTAACGTAATGTTTATTTTTGAATTTTTAGCATTCAAGAAATTTCCCGGAATTCAAAGTGGGAAATTTTCAAGGGTGTGGTTTATGAAGAATTGAAGAAATAATTAGAAATTTAATACAAATATTATGTCAGGTGTTAATGATCAGAAACTGGGGGAAATTTCTGAGAGGAACGGGAAAGGCAAGGAGGTGATCCATGGGTAGCTTCAAGAGCTATGTGGTGAGTTACATTTACTTTAAGTAATCTAAATAATAAATGAAATTATCTAGTGATAATATTAAATAAATTATTAGTTTATGCTTTGGTGGTAGATAAAAATTTGGTTGATAGGTATGAGATGAATTTTGGACATGTAGAAATTATTAGGTGAGAAATAATATTTTTGGAATAATAAGTGGATTTAATAATAAAAACGATAAGTGAAATTCTTGATGAGCTATGGTTGATGTTTTGATATGAATTATGAGAAGATGAAATTTAGTGAATCTGGACAAGATTTGATAGATGATTTGATGTGATTTATGATGAGAGGAATTTAGTTGAAATTTTTATATCATTTGAGAAAAATCACAATAGCCAATTTAAAAATTTAAATTCAAGTTTGTTATTTTACGTTATTGTTCAGATGTATATTTTATATTATTGTTCATATGCATATGCATTAAATAAAAAAAAAGAACCGGGAAGGGGCTAGTCTAATTGAAAAACCGTGACAGTCGATATAAGCTTGAAATAAAAGGGACACCGTGACAGCCGGTATATGCTGGAAATAAATCCGCGACAGCTGGGATAAGCTGTAAAGAAAAGAACCAGCAAGGCAGCCGGTTTAAGATAATAAAAACATGTCGACATGTGGGAAGACGTTCTCATAATAATAATTCATGCATTGCATTTGTTTTAATTATTGTTTGTATTATTGAAATGCTGATGTGTGGTGTGTTATTGTAAATTTATTTATAGATGGATAAGTCTCACAGAGAGATAATTATGGTGATAAGAACCATTTAAATGGTAGACTTTATGATGTAAACCTCATTGCGAGGTAATTATGAGATTGTTGGTATTTGTCTAAGGTTTAAACATGGTTCAATCATGGTTAAGGTTTGAACAGGTCCAAGTATGGTTCAAAGATGGTTAAAGTCTAAATCATAGGTGCAGAATCAAAGTTCAGCAAGTTAGAAGGCTGCACACATATGTGTGCTTCATTTTGGAGCAAGGCAAGGCCATACGCACTAGTGTGCGCACTTCTGTACACAAGCAGAAGGGTGTTGTGTGAAGGGGACAAAAATCAATGATCGGAGAGACAAAAATCAATGATCAAGCAGCAAGCTTGATGGCTGAGATGGATAGGGCAGCCCTTTGGCACACTCGCTTGGGACATATGAGCGAAGAGGGCCTGCAAGTTCTCAGTAAGGATGACCTGCTTAGTGGAGACAAAGTAGAGGAACTTGATTTCTGCGAGTGTTATGTTCTTGAGAAGCAACACCGGGTCAACTTCAACACCGGAGTACACAAGTCTAAGGGCATTCTTGACTACATTCATACGGACCTTTGGGGACCAGCAAGGACACCAACACAGGGAGGTAACATTTACTTTCTGTCTTTAATTGATGATTATTCAAGAAAAGTGTGGGTTTATTTGGTGAAAAATAAATCGGATGCCTTGAATAAGTTAGTGGTGTGGAAAGGGCTGGTTGAGACTCAAATGGGTAGAGTAGTTAAGGGGATAAGAACCGATAATGGCTTAGAAATTTTTAACCAAGAACTTGATCAATTCTGTAGGTTAAATGGGATTCTAAGACATAGGACGGTTGTGGAAACCCCTCAGCAAAGTGGAGTTGCTGAGTGGATGAATAAGACCCTTATGGAAAAGGTTAGGTGCATGTTAAATGGATCTGGATTACGTGAATGTTTTCTGGGGGAATCTGTGGCTACAGCTGCATACTTTGTAAATAGATCACCCTCTAGGATTGTGTATCAAAAGACTCCCATGGAGATGTGGAGTGGAAAACCCCCTGAGTTGGACAACCTTAGGACTTTTGGGTGTGCTGCGTATGCACAACAAAAGGAAGATAAGCTTAGCCCAGGATCTAGAAAATGTGTGTTTCTAGGATATGGGGAAGGGGCTAAGGGGTATAGGTTGTGGTCCTTAGAGAAAGAAGGATTAAGACTCATTATAAGTAGGGATGTTAATTTTAATGAATTGTTATTTCCCTACTTGGAGAAAACTAACCCTGCAGGGGCAAGTGAGCAAACCAGTTTGGTTCTTGTTGAGCATAGCATCAAGGAAGATTCAGTTCAGGTAGAGCAAGGAAGACAAGAGGGTTCGGACCAGGTAGAGCCCTTGGATGAAGGCCATGCTCAAGGCACTCAAGAGGAGGCTGAACTAGAAGAGGTTAATGCAGCAAGTCGGAAGGCCTATCAGCTCACAAGAGACCGGGAAAGAAGGCTAGTCAGACCACCTTCAAGATATGGGTTTGCAGATGCTGCGAATGCAGCAACTCCTTGGACAAAAAGAGGGATGAGTGAACAAGGGACTTACATGGGATGTAAGGATTCGCCAAGATCGAAGCTAGCTATAGAGGAAGAAATGGATTCTTTGAGGAAGAACAACTTCTGGGAATTGGTGCACATTCCGGGAAATCAGAGAGTTGTGGATTGTAAGTGGACTTACAAGGTCAAAGAAGGGTACCCTCCAAGAGATGAATTCTGGAATAAGGCTAAGCTGGTGGCGAATGGGTTCACAAGAAGAGAAGACATAGGTTTCACATAAACTTTCTCACCTGGACACAATGTGGAGAAGATGGTGAGTATCATCACCTATGTCATTGATGGGCTGTTGGTTTGGAACAGCAGGAAGAGGATGGAAAGGTTTACATCTCAACTCAGTGAGGAGTTTGAGAGGAAGGATCTCAGCCTTACACAAAAGATCCTTGGGATGTGTATAATCCAAGAAAAGGAGAGAAACCGGTTGAGGGTTTCTTGGGCAATGGGTGTTCTCAGCAAATTTGTGAGTAATCCCAGAAAGAAGCATTGGCTTGGGATGAAGTGGTTACTGAGGTATTTGAAGGCTCAGTGGCAGCCAATGGTAGCACTCATAACAATGAGGGCAGAATACATAGCGGCTATGGAAGCCATAAAGGAGGCTATGGGGTGCAAAGGGTTGTTGGATGAGTGGGAGGTCCTAAAAGAGCAGGTTGTGGTGTCTTCGGATTGCCAAAGTGCTGGGCACTTGTGGAGGAATCTGGTGTTTGATGAGGGGATGAAGCATATTGATGTTTGGTATCATTACATTCTGGAAAATGGTACGAAAGGATGCATTCATGTTGACAATAAGACCACAGAGAAAACTCCTGCAGATTTAGGCACCAAGGTTCTACCTCTAAGAAGGTCCAATCATTGCCTTGGACTTCTTAAGAATGGAGTCGGTTGATTGATGACTCAAGATGAGTTTGGATCCTGAAGGTCTCTGCACAATGGTTCGGGTTTAAATGCTTAGACAAAGGTAGAGATTGTTGGTATTTGTCTAAGGTTTAAACATGGTTCAATCATGGTTAAGGTTTGAATAGGTACAAGTATGGTTCAAAGATGGTTAAAGTCTAAACCAAAGGTGGAGGATCAAAGTTCAGCAAGTTAGAAGGCTGCACACATGTGTGTGCTTCATTTTGGAGCAAGGGAAGGCCATGCGCACTAGTGTGCGCACTTCTGCACACAAGCAGAAGGGTGTTGTGTGAAGGGGACAACAACTTGGAGCTGCAGCGCGGCGCTGCAGCTTTGGCCGGCACACATGGACAGCATGCTTTAGCCTTCTCTTAGGTGCATGAATGCAAGGTTAAAATGCACAGCACCACTTAGGATTGATGGAGGGCCATGGTTAAGTGGTCATCAAGATCTAAGGGTGGAGAATGACACACAAGATTGGACAAGAAGTTGGTGCACTATATAAAGGGTCACCTAGGTTCAATCTCAACACCAAAAACATAGAGTTGTGACACAAGATGTAATGTAACTTGTGAGACACATGTGTGGATGAGAGAATTGTGTGAGAGTGCAAAGACACAAAACACAAGAGGGACTCATTGTAGAGAGGCTAGTTGTAAAGAAGAGAGGGTAGTATAGAATTGATAGAAAGCATTGTAATAGGTCTATCACTTTCTAGTTCTCTTCTTAGTTTCTTCAAGAACCTAAGGTTTCTTGGAGAGGGTTGCTGAATTGTAAAGAACCATTGATTTAGTGCAGAGAGTTCAGAGGAACTCACGGGGATGTAGGCACATTGCCGAACCTCGACAACAAATTGCTTGTCTTCTTTCTTTCTTTGATTTTCTGTTCTTGTGTTCGATTGCTGAAATTATTTCTACAAGTCATTCTAGACTTGGGTGTTTGGAAGATCACCACCTAGGCATCTTGTCAAGGTGATTTCCAACAGAGATAATTGATGGTCTTAAGGTGAACCAATAAATAAGAAGACGAGATTGATAGAGATGAGACTTGTGATATGTGTAGTGATAGTAGAATGCTATTATCAAGTTATGTAAAATATAATTGATTTAATATTGAAAGACTACTTATACAGTTTGAGTACTTCTAGTAAATTTAATTCACTCAGCTTATGAAGCTCATCACTCATTGTACAATGATTTCAGGTAACAGGCAAGACAAATAGTCTGGTGGGTTGAGAGTCAAACCAAATCCTTTTTCTGTAAGCCCCGTATGTGTCAACATCCTCATACTAATGAGAAAAGAAAATAAAGATTTATTTGTAAATATTCATGCATTTTATGTTGTATATAATGTTTAAAGATCAGATTGATGTAACTCCCCTGTTGAGGGTTGAGGATTGATGTAAAAATCTCTTTTGGTGTTATTTATTTTTATTGTTGCATATATGTGTCATGCTGGGATTTTCAAAATGTGATGACATCATCTCGGGGGTGGCCAACCTGGGATGGGTCGTTACAGAACCATCCTCTTGCCTAAGCTTAAACTTATGTTTTAGAGATGGCTATTTTATAGACACATAAAAGAAAGATGTATTATGATCACCTTCGTGCAACCAACAAACCCTAGAAAGATCATGAGCTAAAGGCTATTGTCTCCACAATAATTCCCTCATCAAGCTTTTGACGTATTGCAACTCCAAAAAATACCCTTATTCCACCATTCACTTAGCTGCGAGTCTAATCAAATAACATCATCTTGATATTTCAAAAGTTTCTTATTCAAGTCATCAAAAACCTCATAATTCTACTTCTTTAAAGCAATCCAAAGAGATTTTAGCTTCTTTTGTACCATAACTATATAGTTCGGTATTTTAACTAAATTATTTTAAAACCCGGGAGTGCATCTCTACATGGAATCAATGTGTTTATGCAAAAATGAGTTATGATTTATTTATATTGGAATTAGTGAGACTTAGTAATAGACAAATAAACTAAGAATTTAGTAAAAAAACATATGTACAAGGAAGACTACAAAATTTTTGAAGGGTGGTAAGAAAAACTAATTAAAAACTGAAATGTAAAGAGTTTTGTGGTGAAATTTAGAAGAGATGAGAAGTGGAGGCGTAGTATTGTAAGAAGACTAAAGAATGGGACAATTAAAAAAGAGAAGGAGGCCAAGGGATTGTGCTTCTAGAGAAAATGAGAAAGAGATAGAGAGAGGGAGAAGAAAAGGAAAGGAGAAGAAGATGGGAAATGGGGAGAAAGAGAAGGAAAGATGGGGAAAGTTTGCTAAAAATAAATGTAAAATCTAATTTTCTCTATCTCTAATCAGCAAGCATGTTTATAAAACTAAGAATTTGAGTTAGCGGTTTTGAATTTGAAGTGTTCTTGAGAAAAGTTTGAGAAAAAAATGGGTTTTTACAAAGGAAAATGAGTTTTGTGCTAAATTTGTTGATTTGAGAGTTTTGAGTTCAATTCTTCTCATGGATGATGCAAAGTTTTTTTATTTAAAACCCTTAAGAACTTGTGTCTTGAAAGCTTTGTGAAGTTTTATGGGAATCAAATGGATTTTTGGAAGAAAAAGAAGCTTTTTTGGCAAAGAATTGTGCTGGAAATCGGGCATCTAGTCGATTGGATGGGGTATCCAGTAAACTGCATGATTTGGTAGAATGTTTTGGACATGAGTCTAATTGACTGCTAGCCCGAAGAACTTTGGAATGGTAGGATCTCGCCCGGGAAAAAGGTGTAGGGGATCCAAAGTTATATGTTGAGTGATGATACTGAGTGACATACCAGTACAGGGAGAGACTTCCCCGTTGTAATATGATTAACCCAATGAGAGGCATTGTGATGAGATTAGCCTAGTGAGGGGAAATGGCATGAGATGGGATGAGTTGAGACATGATCATACATTACATTGCATTGTATTTCATCAAAAATTGATGCATTGATGTAATTGGCCCATTGAGGGGCACCTAATACGATTGGCCCAATAAGGGGCATGTTTTGTTGAATGTTTGTGATGAGGAAAATGTGGAGATGAGTGTTTCTTATGAATGAATTACCATTGTGATTTGTATGGTGCAATTTGATTACGTGTTATGTGATTATTTAAAATGAGTCAGTATTTCTTTGATTGATAATTGTTATTTTCTATGATGAGTGGCAAGGAAAGTAATTGAAGATATATATATATATATATATATAGACACACACACACACACACACAAACACACATACACATTGACTAAGTAATGAGGTTCAAAAGTAAAGAAAAGAATTTCGAATCAATTACTTTTAGTAATGTGAAAACTCACTCAGCCTTTTAGCTCTCCCCTCCCTATTTTATTAACATTTTGGGAAAATTACCAGAAGACTTTGGATCAAGTCAATAAAAAGATCAAAGAAGAAAGGTATCTTTAGCAAGGTCCTCATCCATGACATCCTAATTCTTATGGTCTTTTAGAGTCTAGATATATTCATGTGATTTCATTTTAGAAAAGCATTTAAAGTAGATGTCATGGATGTAATCTTCTATAAGTTCATGCCTTATGTAATTTTTTATGATGACCATGAAGTACAAAAAAAAAAAAAACACAATATATAGATGCGGCAGTGTGTATGTATGCGATTATGGTGTAGTAAAGGAATGTTTTTTATTTATTTATTTTAATGATTTAAAAGTGTGGAAGTTTGTATGTTTGCATACAGGTCAAGGTGCTCAGTGCTTAAAAGTGATGATGCAGTTTCAAGTAGAACCCACTTGGAATGAGTCATTACAATAACCATTGGAGAACCAAATACTTGAATTTTCCAAATGGAATCAACGAATGGCAAAAACTTGGAATGCAAAATCCACATTTTAAATTTTTTTAACAAAGGCGCCCTTTGATTGACTTGAGTCGGCATAATCAAAAGAGGGCAATGATTAGAAAAAATTCTTGTGAGTTGATGAACCTTGATGGTAGGAAAATCCAATAGGAAAGAGCCATTGGCAAGAACTGTATCAAGTTTTTTCCATATACAGGCACCAGCCTCATTATCATTGCACTAAATGAAAGTAGAACCAATAAACCAAGGATACGTCAACCTTGCTTGAAGAATAGAGTTTGTGAATTTAGACACAACTCCATAATCCAAAACATCGTCCCTAATTTTCTAATGAGATGAAGAAACAACATTAAAATTACCCATATCCAACCATGTGATAGACATAGAAGGAAGAATTGATAACAGAGATTTCCCTAAATCAAGACGTTCCACCCTAGTGCACTTAATATAAACACAAGACATAAGACACAAGACACAAGACACAAGACACGACACACAACACATCATGAGAGACAATCTTGACCTTGACAAATTTGGTTTGATCACAAGTATGAATTAAAGTAATAGGTAGAGTGTTGTGAGTTTTAAATTACTTGCAAGCGCACGAGTCGTTTGTAATATAGTGTGTGCAAGTGCGAGGTCGAATCCACAAGGAATTGTGTCGTGAAAATAGATTTTTATCTAAACTAAGCTTATTTTAACCTAATTTCAAATTTCAAATTGTGCCGTACAAAGAATGTAAATTAAACTAAATTGATTTAAAACAAATGATAAAAGTACTAAGGTTTTTGAATCCACACCACCAAATTAAAGCATATATTTTCATGATTTTGTTCCTACAATTGACAAGTAATTACATTCTATGTATGTTCTATGTAAAAGTAATTTATCAAATAATTCCATGAATCCATCGATATACAAATCATAATGAATACCCTAATTAAATCAAATCATCCAATGTATCCGTTTAATTTACAAATCACAGTGGCTGTCCGATTTAATTTGAATGATTTAATGTATCCGTCAGATGAAACACATCGAATATCCAATTTTAACTGTTTATAAACAAAACCATCAATCATAAGAATTTACTCAAACAATTGTGAGGCTTCATCTTCAACCTTAGATGAAGGTTTTAGCCTCTCATGATTATGAAAATAAATTTCACAATTAAAGTGCTAAACATTAAACTTTAAAACACAAAAGAAATAAATTAAAGCTGAAAATACATTGAGAGAGAAATTACACTTGTAGCTCCTCTGATTGTTTTTTCTTCTTTTTGTTTTTGCTATGCGGCGCTCTCCCTCTTAATAGCAAAGCCTTTGAGATCCACACCCCGAAAGATGAAGTGAAATGGGGCTTTTATAGGGAAACTCCATGAGTGAAATGTGTTTCCAACCGATATGGGATGTGGGATTTAAGCCTTCACATACCACTCAAAACTTCTGCCCACGTCTTTTTTATTTTAAGACAGATAATTCCCTAATGCTCCAAAAACCTAGAAAAACACAGTAAACACAGAAAGGAGATAAAATATGGTGAAATAACACAAACTAAGAGCTTAACAAATATAAATTAAGGGGCTTAAATATGGATATTTAAGCACTTATCACACCCCTAAACTTACATATTGCTAGTCCCTTAGCAATATGAAACTAAAAACTAAATGAAAAACAAAGAACACAAAGATAAATCCATTTTCCATGGTATCACACAAAACCATAATATTCATTCATGACTAAGCTTAAAAAGATAAACCCATCTTCATGATGAATAGAAATGTTAAAATCTAATTACTTATAAAAGGCTTACTAAGGCATCACAAGCTCAAATCGGTGTAAAGTGAACTAGCACATAAATATGAAGATTCCAAACAATTTCAATGTGTAATGTCTCCATGTCTCAAGATTCACAGAATTTCCCATCAGAATGAACAATCAATGGCATAGTTTTATTTTCTTCTTTCTTTTATTGTGAGACTTTGCCATGTTTAGTTCCCTTAAGCTTTCTTATTGACCCATGTATCGAGTGTTGAGTTAAGGACTCTCAAACCAAATGGTTTTAGGGCATTAGGTGTAAAGACACCCCTAAGGACTTACTAGCTTGAGTCAAAAAGGCTACAAAACTAAACTGGCTTTAATGCAACCAATCAAAATTCCCACCTTTTGACGTGAACATTCACTGCTTACTGAGGCAAGAGGTCTAGTTACTCAGTGAAAAGTTTATCAATGATGAGTATTTTTCTTTTTTGTGCAATAAATTTTTTTTATGCCAAAGTGTCCATCCAAGAAGTCATCCGGAATCAGCTAAGCCATGGAAACATACACATTAAAATCACATGTCATACCTCACACAATTATGTGCTAATGTGCTCGTGTCAGATTATATCAAACATGTGAATTCTCAAATGCCTAAAGTAAGTAACTAAACTTTAAAACTCTATCATCAGATCATGTGTTCAAGATTTTAAGCTTTCCAATGAAATCACATCACAATATTTGTTCAGATCACCCAAAATTTCAAAACAACATGAGTATTCTTTTATCTTCTCTTTAAAACGAAGAAGAAATAAAGAAAGAAAAAAAACAACAACAGACTGGGACAAAGTGTGTAATGTGTCTCCCATACCCTCTAACTTAAATAACACATTGTCCCCAATGTGTGAATAATATGGAAAGAGCTGACTTGGGAGATGAAGAACTAGCTGCACTGGCATGGCTCATAGCATACCCCCAAACTTGAACTGAAGTACGCGTTGTCCCTGAAAAATAAAGACTAAAGTAATACTGGAAAACAAAAAAAAATACTAGAAATAAATAGTAACAAGAAATATGAAAAATAATAAAAACATAAAGGATATGCTGTGGGGTGCCTCCCATGAGCGCTAAGTTTTACGTCTTCAGCCAGACTCTCCATAGTCGACGATAATCACTTTGGGTAACTAGGGTCCTCCAACAATGTCGTCTCAATCTCCAGACTCCTTAACTCTAAGAATGGTTTTAACCTCTGTCCATTCACCTTGAAAGTGTTACCATTCTTTGGATCCTCAATCTCGATGGCCCCATAAGGAAAAATCGACCGAATAATAAATGAGCCTGTCCATCGAGATTTAAGCTTGCCTGGAAAAAGATGCAAGCACAAATTTTAAAGTATAACTTTTTGACCAGGCTCAAAAGATCGTCTCAAAATGTTCTGGTCATGAGCCTTCTTCATTCGTGCCTTATACAACTGCGTACAATCATATGCATCATTCCGTAGCTTCTCTAATTCATTGAGTTGGAGCTTCCTTTGTGAGCCAACCTTCGAAAGATTGAAGTTTAGATGCTTGATAGCCCAATACGTTCTATGCTCTAATTCCACCGGGAGGTGACATGCTTTTCCGTACACACGATGATATGAAGATATGCCAATTGGCATCTTAAATGCTGTCCGATATGCCCACAGTGCATCATTCAATCATAGAGACCAATCTTTTCTACTAGGGTTCACAGTCTTCTCCAAAATGTGCTTGATCTCGCGATTAAAAATTTTCACTTGTCTACTTGTCTGCGGGTGATACGGGGTGGCAACTTTACGTGTGATGAAATACTTCTTCATCAACTGCTCAAAAATTCGGTTGCAAAAGTGCTTACCTCCATCACTTATGATTGCTCGAGGCGTATCAAAACGAGCAAAGATAGTGTCCTTCAAAAACTGGACCACAACTCTGTGGTCATTAGTCTTACATGCAACGGCCTCTACCCATTTAGATAGATAGTCCACAGCAACCAGAATGTATAGATAGCCAAAGGAGTTTGGGAAAGGTCCCGTAAAATCAATGCCCCATAAGTTAAAAATCTTAACAATCGGAATGGGGTTGACAGGCATCATATTCCTCCTAGAAATACTCCCTAGCTTTTGGAAACGCTCACAAGATACACAGTAGGTGTGAGAGTCTCGAAACAGGGTAGGCCAATAGAATCCACATTGCAAAATCTTCGTAGCGGTCTTCTTAGCACCGAAATGGCCTCTACAAGCATGATCATGACAAAAGGGGATGATATTAGATTGGTCATACTCAGGAATACACCTTCTAATGATCTGATCGGGACAATACTTGAATAGGTAAAGATCATCCCAGAAAAGATGCTTTACCATGGCCAAAAACTTGGACTTATCTCGTCACCCCCAATGTAAAGGCATTTGACCGGTGATAAGATAGTTCACTATATCAGCAAACCATGGTGTGGGATTGTGAGCAATGCACATCAATTGCTCATTAGGAAAGGTCTCAGAAATGGGAATGGCGGCCTTAGTGAAATCCACTATCACCTAGATAAATGGTCCACCACTATATTTTTGGAACCTTTCTTATCCCGAATTTCTATATCAAACTCCTGAAGTAACAAGATCCATCGGATAAGACGAGATTTAGCATCCTTTTTGTAGAAAAGATACTTCAATGCTGCATGATCCGAGTAGATAATGACTTTCGATCCTAACAAGTAGGATATGAACTTGTCCAAATCAAAAACGACTGCTAGCAACTCATTCTCAGTGGTGGAGTAATTGAGTTATGCGACATTTAGAGTTCTGCTTGCATAGTAGATGACATGGGGGAGTTTATCAAAACACTACCCCAAAACAGCTCCAACTGCATAATCTGATGCGTCACATATAATCTCAAAAGGTACACCCTAGTTGGGTGGCTGAATAATGGGTGTGGTCGTCAAAATTTTCTTTAGATCGCCAAATGCTTTCTTATAGTCCTCATCAAATAAAACTGGGGCATCCTTCAATAACAACTTGCACAAGGGCTTGGCGATCTTGTTGGAATCCTGGATAAATCGCCTGTAAAATCCTGTATGGCCCAGAAAAGAATGAACCTCCTTCACCGTACATAGGGATAGAAGGTTGGAAATTAAGTCCACCTTCGCTTTGTTGGCCTCAATCCCCCGATGAGATATGATGTGCTCCAGTACAATACCTTGCTTGACCATAAAATGGCACTTATCCTAATTAAGTACCAGGTTCTTCTTCTAGCGCCGCACTAAGACCAAAGTGAGACAGTGCAGACACTCCTCAAATGATTAATCTAACACAGAGAAGTCATCCATGAAAATCTCTAAGAAACACTCTACTATATCAGAGAATATGCTGACCATGCACCGCTAAAAAGTAGTGGGTGCGTTGCATAACCCAAAAGGCATGCAATGGTAGGTGAATGTCCCAAAAGGACAGGTAAACGTCGTCTTCTCTTGATCTTCGGGGTCCACAGGGACTTAGTTATATCCAGAATAACCATCTAAAAAGCAATAGTAATCGTGCCCAGCTAAGCGCTCCACCATTTGATCAATAAATGGGAGTGGAAAATGATCATTCCTTATGGCAGCATTCAACTTACGGTAGTCTATGCACACTCTTCATCCTGACTGAACACAAATTGGCACCAACTCGTTGTCCTTATTCTTCATTACTGTCAGTCCAGCCCGCTTTAGCACGACATGAATTGGGCTCACCCACTTGCTATCAGAGATTGGATCAATGATCCATGCATTCAACAACTTTATCACTTCAGTCCTTACAACCTCTTGCATAGCTGGGTTGAGCCTTTTCTGTGGCTCCCTCGATGGCTTGGCATTCTTCTCCAAATGTATCTTGTGCATCACCACCAAGGGGCTGATCCCCTTGATATCCTCAATAGTCCAGTCGATAGCTTCCTTGTGCTCTCTTAAAACGTCCAATAATTTATCCTCTTGAGAATCAACCAAATCTGAAGCTATAATCATAGGCAAAGAATATGCTGGACCTAAGAACTTATACTTAAGATTGTCCGGTAAAGGCTTAAGTTCCTTCTTGAGGGCGCTCAGGTGCTATGGTCTCCTCTGTCTCACTGCTCTCCCGAGGAGCAGACACCAAAATAGCATTCGCTTGCTCAAGTAACTTATCCAAATCCAAATCCTCTCCAAACTTAGCAAAGCATGCCTTTAGGGGGTCCTCAATGCTTGATTCATCCACAGTCTCTTGCTCAATCCTTTGTCACCACTTAAAAGAATAGTCCGTTCATTAATCGATGTGCGATAAAATTGACACTAGCAAGTGCACTAATCGTTCAAGTAATAAAATTATGAGTGAATATCGTTCCCAACGAGGACTGAATAATTAATACAAAAATTATGATTCAACTCTTACCGTTATTTGAGCAAATGAATAATTGTAGGAGAAGAATTTACTAACAATTAACTAAGGGAAAAACATATGACAATAGTAAATAAAAGGACGAATTTCAAACTTTGGAATTAGATTCTTAAAATTTTGGAAACCCCATTTGATTAGGATAAGCAATTTTAGAATTAAAGTCATAACTAGAATCAATTATAATTAAATTTATATATGCAATTTGATTGTATATATGTTCTAAGAGAGGTGATTATGGACTTATAACCAAATAATTGAGTTATGTGATTGATTATTATTAAATTTGATAGGATGCATGGTTTTATTTTAATGGGTTATAATATTTATTTCTATATTTTGGGATATGTAATTTTAAATGGGGTTTGCATATCTTGAATCTCTTTTATCTCTAGTTGTAAAATTCTATCTCTCTCTTATTGTAAACCCCTTTGATTTTGAATCAAGGTTTCTTATTGATTATAGTGATGTAATTAGTTAGAATAGTTTGATAGGAGTAGAGAGAAATTTTTCATGGAAGCCTGAGGATAATCGAGTGCACAAGGAAGTAATGGAGGCCCATTTGAAGATTGCAAAACCCATTATGTGGGAATTGGTGAATGGTATTATAAAACCTTAAATTAAGACCATGATTCACTTAATGGCTCAAGTGAATCATGCATAAAATTCCATAATCACCCAAAATCATATTTTATTTGATATTATATGATGAATGCTATGTATGTGATGCATATTTAATTAATTGATGAGACCAAAAGACCAATTAAACTCCCTCACAAAAGTAATGACTTCTAAGTTGTAATGAAGAAACGTTATAAATATTTTATTGTAGCCTTCCACCATTGTAGGGATATATGGGATCTATTATTCTAAGTAAGTTTCCCAATAAACATATAGGACTTACCTTATGGGAGATTCTTGATGCCCTATTAAATATATGATATAATGAGATAGGAAACTAATGAGTCTAAGAAACTATTATGTGAGGGCTCATTGGTTCAATCACATATATTTGTGAAAATGGTGGGTTTGACTTAACTAGAATATATTTTCTATGAAACTATTATGTGAGGATAATATATTTTAGAGGCTGAAGGAATGATTGGCAATAACATAAGATGTAATTGATAAGTGTTATCTATCTATTGAAGGTTTATTATAGCCGATAAACTATTATGTAAGACAATTTTAAATGTGTAATGGGATCCCAATCCCCACTAAGAGACCCTCCAACAAGGTCTCTCGAATTTATATTGAGGGATTATGTAAAAAAGAATAGTGAGAGGTACCAATATGATTAAAGACCAAATCTATTTCTGGATAATAAAATTGAATAAATGCTAATTTTCTGCCGTTGTTGAATTATAGATTAAAATGACCAACCTCAACCCACTATTTAGAATTCTTGATACCAACAAACTAATTGAGCCCAATTTCTTGGATTGTTTGAGGAATTTGAGAATTATTCTCAATTCCAGGAAAATTAGCTATGTTATTGATTAATCGCTTCCAACAACTATTGTTGAGAATGCTATGGAAGAAGAGGTTGCTACTTTTGAGAAGTGGCAGAAGAATAACATGAAGGCTAGGTGCTACATACTAGCATCAATATCTAATAATCTTCAGAAACAACATGAGAAAATGGAAAGTGCTTATGTGATGTTGCATCATCTATAAGAGTTGTATGGTGATCATAGTCGCATTGCAATGTTCCAGATCTCAAAGTACCTCTTTAGGGATAGGATGCTCGAAGGACCATCAATCCATGATCATGGATTGAAAATGGTTAACTATATCGAGCAGTTGGACATACTTGGTTTTAGTATGGATGTAAAATTATGTAATGACTTGATCCTATAGTCCCTTCCAAATTATTTCTTGTAGTTTTCTATGAACTATAACATGAACAAGATAGAAGCTATGCTTCTAGAGCTTGTTAACATGATAAAGACAACAAAGGCATTGATCGAGAAAGTTAAATTACCCATTATGTTTTTTTTATGGGGCTTCTTCTTCTAAGCCCAAGGGCAAGAATGTCTCAAAGAAGAAGAAAAAACCATTGAAAGAAAAGTGAGGTGTCAACAAGCACAATTCTTCAAAAGCCAATAAGGAAGTGGACAAGTGCTTCCATTATGGCAAAGATGGACATTTGAAGAGAAACTGCAAGGAGTATCTTGCAAGTTTAAGAGGCAAGCCTTAAGAAGTTATGTCTAGTTTATTTCTTATTGAGATCAATTTGTCTATTAAAGATGTTTCTACTTAGGTATTAGATACTGGGTATCGTTCTCACATTTGCAATAACTTGCAGGTGCTAAGAAAAGTAGGAAGCCGAGTAAAAGATAAGTTATCTTTCATCTTGGAAATGGAGCAAGTGTTGTGGCATTACCTATAGGGAATTATTACTTAGCTTTACCATATGGGAATATTTTAGAAATAAAATTGTTTTTATGTGCCAGTTTTAATTAATAACATTATATCAGTTTTTGTTTTGGATAAAAAAGGGTTATAAACTATCTTTTAAAAACAATTCATGTTCTTTATTTTTAAAATAATGAGTTATTTGGTACTTACACAGTTATAAATGGTCTTTATATTCTAGAATTGAATCGTAATATATTGCATATTGATCAACAAGGAAATAAAATGAAAAAAGATTAAATTAATCCTTCCTATATATGGCATCTCAAGATTTGTCGTATTAATGAGAGTAGGATTGCAAGTTGGCTAAAGATGGATATTTTGATTCATTGAATTTCGAGTCATACCTAACATGATAATCTTATCTAATGGGAAAAATGACTAATAATCCATTCAGTGGACATAAAGAAAGAGCTTCTAACATATTAGGATTAACATATACTGATATTTATGGTTATTCTTGATAGTAGTATTCCCTACAAGCCAATAACATTTGATTTTATTGACATGTTAGTTGTAAATAATCTTATTCATTTATTGATCATAAGTATTAATAATGACAATTATCTTATTTATCATGTTCATTAAGAATCACTACATGTGGATTACATGATAAAACCCACAGAATACGAGCAATGGAAATAAGCATTATGATGATATCATATTACTAAGTTGTATTTCCTTAAGCTTTATTTGTAAATGTTTCTAATCATATGATATGTTGGAAATCACCTTAGCAAGATGCCCAGGTGGTGATCTTCCAAACACCCAAGTCTTGAATGACTTGTAGAAATAATTTCAGCAATCGAACATAAGAACAGAAAATCAAAGAAAGAAATAAGACAAGTAATTTGTTGTCGAGGTTCGGCAATGTGCCTACGTCCCCGTGAGTTCCTCCGAACTCTCTGCACTATCTCAATGGTTCTTACAAAGTTACAGCAATCCCCTTCAAGAATCCAAGTTCTTGAAGAAACAAGAAGAGAAGGAAGAAGATGAGAACTTCAACAATGTTCTCTAATCTAATCTAGACTCTCTCTATCTTATTACAACCAGCCTCACTACAAGAGTCCTTCTTGTGTTTATGTCTCTCTACACAATTCTCACTTAGTGTTTACAATGATCTCACAATGTCACAAATCTCTCTTGTATGTGTGTTGTATATCTCTTGTATATTATATTATGAAATGATGCCTTGAGAACCCTTTTTATAGCCTCTTAATTCTTGAACATTCTTGTGATTCATTATTGACCCTTTGATCTTGTTCTCCCTTTAATCTCAGCCTTTAATCATCCTCCAAGTGATGCTGTGCATTTTGGCTTTGTGCGCACATCATTTGGACTGCCTTGAAGCCTGCTGCATGTGTGTGCAGCAGTGTGCTGTGTGCTGCGGTGCTCAAATGGTGAAGCGCGGCGCTGAGGCAGGGCTGGAAGGGAGGCTTGCTGGAGGGCATGGTGCGGCGTGGGTGAGGACCTGGTGTGTGCCATACTGTGAGGCACGGTGCTGGGCAGGGTGCGCTGCGCCCTGACCTGATGCTGCTGCCTCCTGATGCTAGTGCGCACACCTTCTACCTGTGTGCAGAAACTTGCACAGTAGTGTGCTTGACCTTCCTATGCTCAAAACTTAAGCACACGCATGTGTGCAACCTTTTAACTTACTGGAATTTGATATTCCATAATTGGTTTGGACTTTAACCAAACTTAGACCATGTTTGGATATGTTTGAATCTTAGACAAATAACAACAATCTCTACCTTTGTCTAAGTGTTCAAAAAACCTGAACCATTGTGCAGAAAGCTTCGGGATCCAAACTCATCATGAGTCATCTATCAACTGACTCCAATCCTAATAAGTCCAAGGCAATGATTGGACCTTCTTAGAGGTAGAACCTTGGTGCCTAAATCTGCAGGACTTTTCTCCGTGGTCTTCTTGTCAACATGAATGCATCCTTTCGTACCATTTTCTAGAATGTAATGATACTAAACATCCATATGCTCCATCTCCTCATGGAACACTGGATACCTCCATAAGTGCCCCGCACTTTGGTTATCCAAAGATACCACCACCTGCTCTTTTAGGACTTCCCACTCATCCAATAACCCTTTACACCCCATAGCCTCCTTTATGGCTGCCGTAGCCGCTATGCATTCTACCCCGGTTGTTATGAGTGCTACCACCGGCTGCCACTCAGCCTTCATGTACCTCAGTAACCACTTCATCCCAAGTCAATGCTCTTTTCTGGGATTACTCACAATTTTGCTGAGAACACCCATTGCCCAAGAAACACTTGACCTGTTTCTTTTCTTTTCCCGGATGATTATCCTCATCCCAAGGATCTTTTGTGCAAGGCTGAGATCCTTCCTCTCGAACTCCTCAATGAGTTGAGATGTAAACCTTTCCATCCTATTCATACTGTTCTAAACTAACAACCCATCAATGACATAGGTGAGGATACTCACCATCTTCTCCACCTTGTGTCCAAGTGAGAAAGTTTTTGTGAAATCTATGTCTTCTCTTCTTCTGAACCCATTCGCCACCAGCCTAGCCTTGTTCCGAACTTCATCTCTTAGAGGGCACCCTTCTTTGATCTTGTAAGTGCACTTACATTCCACAACTTTCTGCTTTCCTAGAATTTTTACCAATTCCCAAAAGTTGTTCTTCCTCAAAGAATCCATTTCTTCCTCCATAGCCAGCTGCCACTTTGATGAATCCTTACACTCCATGGAATCCGTGTAAGTTTCTGGTTCAGTCATCCCTCCTTCTTTCTAAGGAGCTGCTGCATCCGCAAACCCACATCTTGAAGGTGGTCCGACCAGCTTTCTTTCCCGATCTCTTGTGAGCTGAAAGTCCTTCTGACTTGCTGCAGCATCCTCTTCTTGTTCAGCCTCTTCTTGAGTTTCTTGAGCTTGGCAATCATCCAAGGGCTGTACCTGGTTCGAACCCTCTTGCCTCCTCTGTTCTACCTTAACAGAATCTCCCTTGGTACTATGCTCAACAATTTCTGAATTGGTTTGCTCACTAGCCCCTGCAGGGTTAGTTTCTCCAAGTAGGGAAATAATAATTCATTAAAGACAACATCCCTACTTATTATGAGTTTAAATCCTTCTTTTTCTAAGGACCATAACCTGTACCCTTTAGCCCCTTCCCCATATCCTAGAAACACATATTTTCTAGATCCTGGGCTAAGCTTATCCTCATTTTGGAGTGCATATATAGCACACCCAAAAGTCCTAAGGTTGTCCAACTCAGAGGGTTTTCCACTCCACAACTCTTCGGGAGTCTTATGGTATACAATCCTAGAGGGTGATCTGTTAATCAAATATGCAGCTGTAGACACCGCTTCCCCCCAAAAACATTTGGGTAATCTGGATTTATTTAACGTGCACCTAACCTTTTCCCTAAGGGTCTTATTCATCCACTCAGCAACTCCACTTTGCTGAGGGGTTTCCACAACCGTCCTATGTCTTAGAATGCCATTTAACCTACAGAGTTGATCAAGTTCTTGGTTAAAAATTTCTAAGCCATTATCGGTTCTTATCCCCTTAACTACTCTACCCATTTGAGTCTCAACCAGCCCTTTCCACACCACTAAATTATTCAATGCATCTGATTTATTTTTCACCAAATAAACCCACACTTTTCTTGAATAATCATCAATTAAAGACAGAAAGTAAATGTTACCTCCCTGTGTTGGTGTCCTTGCTGGTCCCCAAAGGTCCGCATGAATATAGTCAAGAATACCCTTATCCTTGTGCACTCCGGTGTTGAAGCTGACCTGATGTTGCTGCCCAAGAACACAGTTCTCATAGAAATCCAGTTTTTCTACTTTGTCACCACCAAGTAGACCTTCCTTGCTAAGCACTTGCAGACTCTTTTCGCTCATGTGTCCCAAGCGAGTGTGCCAAAGGGCTACCTTATCCAGCTCAGCCATCAAGCTTGCTGCTTGATCATTGGTTTCTATTTCTCCGATCATCTCATAGAGTCCATCATTTCTTGCTGCCTTGATCACTACCAAAGATCCCTTGGCTACCTTAATCTTTCCTCCCTCTACTTTGCATGTGTACCCCATAGAATCCAGCTGCCCCAATGAGATCAAATTCCTCCTCAAATCCAGGAGATATCTCACATTTTCTAGCAGCCTTGTCATTCCATCAAACATCCTCACCTGGATGTCTCTTATGCCTCTCACTTGGTAAGAAATATCATTCCCCAAGAAAACCCTTTCATCATTGGTTTCCTTGAAATTCATGAACCAAATCCGGTGAGGGCACATGTGATGAGTGCACCCAGAATCCAAGATTCATTTCCTGCTGCCTTCTGGCCTCTTGCTCACATCCGAGCACACAACAAGAACATCATCATCTTGCTATTCTGTTTTGGTAATAGAAGCCTCTCTATTCTTGGTATGGCTTCCTTCTCTATCCCTTGTCATCTTCTTGCAATCTTTCTTGACATGACCCTCCTTATGGCAGTAGTAGCAGCTCTTCCCTCCAAATTTCAGTTTGGAATGCATTCTCCCATGGCTTTCTCCTCTACCTCTGTCCCGATAGTAGCCATGCATGCTGCTGTGCACTCTCTCATGGCTCTCTCCTCTACCTTTGTCCTGGTAGCAGCCATGTATGCTACCATACCAAGTTGCTAGCCTTCTTTTAAAGAAAAACCCTTTACCACTTGATGCACTCCTTATCTTGGCATCAAGATTATCTTGCAACTCTTTCTTAGGATCAAATTTAAAACCAAAGATTCATTTACGAAGATACCTCTTATCCGGGAGAGTATTGGCAAAAAAATCTCATCTAGTTTCTTCCATAATGTAGCTAGATCTTCCGAGTCTCCGCACTCCCTCGTGACATTATCCGACATGTGCAAGAAAATGGTGCTGTAGGCCATCTTCTTCATCTCGGTCTGTTGGTCCTCCATGACACTTGCTGGAAAAGCATCATCTTCTCCAACAGCCAAGTCCACTTTCTGCTGCATGAGAACCACCTTGATCTTCTGCTTTCATAGGGCAAAGTCCCCCTTTCCATCAAACTTCTCCACACAGAAATTTGAAGCCATCTTTTGTGGACAAGATCCCAGATTTGTGCACTAACCATAACTACTTTCTTCAACTTCAAGAACACAGATCGAAGATGGATCTTTAACACCGTTCTTGAATCAACCTTCAAGAACACAACCAGATCTTGATCTTTACACCGTTCTTGAATCACCCAAGAAGTTTGATCTTTGATTCTTGGAGTCTTGGCTCCGTACCTTCTACTTCTTGCTCCGATAACCAGCTGCTTAGCTCTGATACCACTGTTGGAAATCACCTTAGCAAGATGCCCAGGTGGTGATCTTCCAAACACCCAAGTCTTGAATGACTTGTAGAAATAATTTCAGCAATCGAACACAAGAACAGAAAATCAAAGAAAGAAAGAAGACAAGTGATTTGTTGTCGAGGTTCGGCAATGTGCCTACGTCCCCGTGAGTTCCTCCGAACTCTCTGCACTATCTCAATGGTTCTTATAAAGTTACAACAATCTTCTTTAAGAATCCAAGTTCTTGAAAAAACAAGAAGAGAAGGAAGAAGATGAGAACTTCAACAATGTTCTCTAATCTAATCTAGACTCTCTCTATCTTATTACAACCAGCCTCACTACAAGAGTCCCTCTTGTGTTTATATCTCTTTACACAATTCTCTCTTAGTGTTTACAATGATCTCACAATGTCACAAATCTCTCTTGTATGTGTGTTGTATATCTCTTGTATATTATATTATGAAATGAGGCCTTGAGAACCCTTTTTATAGCCTCTTAATTCTTGAACATTCTTGTGATTCATTATTGACCCTTTAACCTTGTTCTCCCTTTAATCTCAACCTTTAATCATCCTCCAAGTGATGCTGTGTGTTTTGGATTTGTGCGCACATCATTTGGACTGCCTTGAAGCCTGCTGTATGTGTGTGCAGCAGTGTGCTGTGCGCTGCGGTGCTCAAATGGTGAGGCGCGGCGCTGAGGCAGGGCTGGAAGGGAGGCTTGCTGGAGGGTGCGGCGCTGGTGCTGCGTGGCGCAGCGTGGGCGATGACTTGGTGCGTGCCATGCTATGAGGCACGGAGCTGGGCAGGGTGCGCTGCTCCCTGACCTGATGCTGCTGCCTCCTGATGCTAGTGCGCACACCTCCTACCTGTGTGCAGAAACTTGCACAGTAGTGTGTCTAACCTTCCCATGCTCAAAACTTAAGCACACACATGTGTGCAACCTTTTAACTTGCTGAAATTTGATATTCCATAATTGGTTTGGACTTTAACCAAACTTAGACCATGTTTGGATATGTTTGAAACTTAGAAAAATAACAACATGATCACTAAGAAGAACAGTAGCGAATCTAGATAGATTAGTACATACTATGTTTCCTTAAAGAGTTGAGGGTTATTGATCTCAAGGTCACTAATGTATGACACTAAAACAAGTTTTGTATGTGATTGTTAGAAACAGGTACATCAACTTGACTTAACTAAGAAATTCCTAATGTAAATTTTACTGACTGTCAATAGGAATTCTTACATTGTAGTTGTGCAAGTGATCCTTGTGAAGGAAATCGATGTAGAAAATGCATCAGAAAATTAAAATTTTTTTATCGATTCTCTTAAACCCTAATCAACTTATGATTTACATAAAATATCTTTATCAGTAAGAAAAATCAAGGATAAAATAATTACCTTTGATTCATCATGTTCTTGCCTCCTTGGATTTATTGTAGTCGAATTCTCCACCACGCTTGAATCCAAACTTATTTGCATTCCTGAATTCACAAAAACCACAAAAAAATGTGGTCTCCAAGGTTGATCCACATAGGACAAATCCCGAATTAGGATTTCTCTATCAATTAGCACTCTCTTTTTTGAAGAAAAAAAAAGAACTAAAACCCTAGGAGAAACTTGTGTGTAGATTTTGCTCTAGCAAATTTCGGCACACTAATAAACTATTATAGTGTTAGGGTTATTTACAATTAACTATTAAATAAAAACTAAACATGTGCGATTATTTCTTAAACAAATTCTCCCTTTTATGTGTGACCCCTTAAGTTCAAAATAATCTGGTTATAGGCCATAACTTTTATGTAATTGTAATGGGAACCATTTTTCAATTAATTTGAACTCCTAATTTATTTTGAATCAAAACTCATTTTGATCCTCGTTTTTGTAAGAATTAATTAATTATCCATTATATTTAATTCATAGTGCTTCTATAATCATGACTGACACCTAACAGTATATCATGACTACCCATATAGTGTGAATTTGGTTGAAAAACCTTGAACCTTGTTATTATCAGTTACGCATAATTCAATCCTTTGATCATATAATGTCCCGATTAAACTAATTAAGGTATGAAATTACAATCAAACCCTTAACATTAATTCTATGTGTCTAGATCTCAAGAATCTAAGTGTAATGATGAAATTAGAAACTCATTTCTAATTCTCACTCCGCCTTGGCAAGGAACTTCCCTAATTTTATCTTAGTAGATCACATTAGATCATTATCCCATTTTACTTAGGAGTGATAAATCCCTTATTGTACATTTGTATAACTCAATATGAAACCTATTATACTAAAATACTACCAATTAATGATCTATGAATAAAACCATATTAAATATCATCAAAGTATAATAAGTCTCATACAAGATAACCATGGTGCCTCAAGTCTAAGGATCACATACATAACTGTAACATAAGTACCATCTATTGACAGAAAAGTAAAACTCCATTAGGTGTTCTTAAGTCGAGTCATGTTTAGTGAGCTCATTCTCCAATAAGAACTCACGTACTTGTTTTAATTTCTACCACACAAGAGATGTTGAGATCAATCACCCTCCTAATTGAGCAAGCATAGTGTGTGCCACTCCAACTGGATTAATATCATCCAATTAGTATCCTATAACTAGGAACATTTAATAGAAAAGATTTTGAGAAGACTACATCTCAAAATTATGATCGCATCATAATTGTATCTCTATTGCTCTTACTCTATGAACATAATCATTACAATGTAATTAAAAAATATTCATGATAAAACTTTCTATTAATTATGATAACAATTTGAATAAGATTGTTATAAAAATAATATTCCTAGACATCAAATGTCATTGGCTTGTAGGGTACACTACTAACAATCTCCCACTCGCACTAAATTCAATCGTTCATGTATCTTATACCCATCTTCTCAAGTTTATGATCGAAGTGTTGTTATGTCAATGCTTTAGTTAGTGGATTTGTTGTATTCTCTGCTGATGCAACCTTTTGTTATGTTTGCTTCCCCTCTTCCAAAGATTACACTAATCAAGTAAATGAGCTACTCAATGTGCATGGATTTCTAATGAGACCATGGTTCCTTGGCTTAACCTATCATCCCATTGCTATCACAATATAAGATACTACAAATTCAATGTTAGGAATAACACAAAACTCAATGATGAACTTTTCATCCAACCCATCTCATTTGTAGCCCTAGACGTAGTAATATATTCGACCTTAGTGGTGGAATCTACAGTTATAGCTTGCTTACAACTCTTCTAGGTCACTGCTCCATCATTCAAGGTGAACATAAATCCAAAACTGGAGTTTCTTTCATATATATCAGACTGGAAGTCTGAATAATTATACCATTCTAATTTCAAGTCACTTTCTCTATATGTGAGAAACTAATCTTTAGTTCTTCTAAAGTACTTTAATAATGTTCTTCACAGGAACCTAGTGTTCGAAAGTTGGATTAGATTGATATCTACTAGTAACACTTATAGCATGACTGATATCAGGTTTAGTACATAACATATCATAAATTATACTTTCTATCGCAACTGACTCATGTTCTCTCCCTCTTTAAGTTTTCTTTAGGGATATTTTCTTAGAGAGATGTTTTCCTTGCAGAAAAGGTGACGATTATTTCTTCGAATTTTCTATGTTGATCCTCTTCAACATCTTGTCTATGTATGTAGATTAGGATAAGCTAAGTATCCTTATATATATATATATATATATATATATATATATATATATATATATATATATATATATAGAGACCTTTCTTCAGAAGATATATGATGCTTCTCCCAAATCTTATATGGAGAAGTTCTTTGAAAGCAAGACTTTAATAGATTGTAACATACCTACGTCATTCCTAATGAGTAGTATGTCATCAAGGGACAATATAAAAAATTTAAATGCATTCCCACTAGTCTTTATACACATATGATTCATCAATATTTTTTTTAGAAAAACAAACATTTTGATTGCCTCATCAAATCTGATGTTTCCGCTTTGGGAAACTTGCTTTAATCTATATATTGATCTTTGTAGTTTGAGCACTTCGTAGTCAATTCCAATGGATGAACAATTTTCAATTTTCTCATTGTATGTTGGTATTTGTCTAAGGATTAAACAGATAAAGAGTTTAGCATCAGGTCCTGGCTGTGTGTCTCGGCCCAGCCTTGGGCGCCGTGGCCTCCAACAAGTCCAGGACTCCTCCCCTCCAGGCCGCGCCGTGGCCCAGCCCATCCAACCCTCGACACGAAGCCCTGAGCCTTAGTACGCCCTGTTCCAAGCCTCAGCACGAGGCACACCTGACATCTTTGAATCAGTACTTTGAGATGGTGCGTGGGACGTGGTTAAAACGCACAAAGACTCTTGCGAACCATGGGTCTTTGGTTCTTGAGATCTAAGGGTTGAGATTGATCTTAAAGATTAGATAAGGTAGTCATTACTCTATATAAAGGGTCTTCCAACAACAAATGAAGGTAATCATCTCAAGACAAGAGAGAATGACATGTGAATGTGTGTGAAATAGAACACATGGTGTGTGAGAGTGCAAAGACACAAAACACATAGAAAAGACTCATTCAAGAGAGGCTGGTTGTTTAGAAAGATAGTAGTATAGATTAGGGATTCAAGGGCTTTGTCATTAGACTTTTCTTGGGGAAAATTCCAGGGAAACACTTACTCCTTATCACTTTCGTTTTCTCTTCTTTCGTTCTTTAAGAACTAGGATTCTTGAAGAGGTGTTGCTGTAATTGTAAGAACTCCATTGATTTAGTGCAGAGAGCTCATGGGGACGTAGGTACATTGCCAAACCTGGATAACAATTGCTTGTGTTCTTTCTTTGATTGTCTTATTGCTGTTTGCTATTTATTACAAGTCATTCTAGACTTGAGTGTTTGGAAAGATCACAACTTGGGATTCCACAAGAAGGTGATTTTCCAACAGTGGTACCTGAGCTACAACAGTGGTATCAGAGGTTTGGATAGCAGGTATCGGAGCAAGAACAGGGGGTTATCGAAGCAAGACTTCAAGAATCAAAGGTCAACTTCTTGGGTGATTCAAGAACGGAGTAGAGATCAATATCTGATCGTGTTCTTGAGGTGATTCAAGAACAGAGTAGAGATCAAGATTTGATCCTATTCTTGAGGGTGATTCAAGAAATGTATTGATATCAATCTTTGATCGTGTTCTTGAGATTTAGAAGAAGTTGGAAAGCAATTATGGGTGCTGTATAAAGAGTTGCAAGATGAGTTCAAACTTCATTGTTGAGAATTTTGATGGAAAGGGAGACTCGAAAGATCCAGTTTTCATTTGGAAGAAACTAGATGAGTCGTTTCTTACCAAGACTCTCCCTAATAAAAGGTATCTTCTAAAATGAATCTTTGCTTTTAAAATGGATCCTGATAAAGAGTTGCAAGATAATCTTGATGCCAAGATGAGGGAAGCATCAAGTGGAGAAGGGCTGTTCGTTAGAGGAAGGCCAGTAACTCGATATGGCAGCAACATACATGGCTACTACCAGGACAAACCATAAGGTAGAGGACAAAGCCATGGGAGGGCGCACTCTAAACTGAGATTTGGAGGAAGGAGATGCTTCTACTGCCATAAGAAGGGTCATTTCAAGAAAGATTGCAAAAAGATGATGAGGGATGAGGAAGGAAGCCATACCAAGAATGGAGAGGCTTCAGTTGCCAAGGGAGAATAACAAGATGATGATGTTCTTGTTGTGTGCTCAAATGTGAGTAGGGGGCAAGAAGGCAGCGAGAGATGGATCTTGGATACCGAGTGCATCTATCATATGTGTCCTCACTGGGATTGGTTCAAGAATTTCAAAGAAACCAATGATGGAAAGGTTTTCCTGGGGAATGATACTTCTTACCAAGTGAGGGGCATGGGAGACATCTAGTTAAGGATGTTTGATGGAATGACAAGGCTGCTGAAGAATGTGAGATATCTTCCAAAGTTGAGAAGAAATTTGATCTCATTGGGGCAGCTAGATTCTATGGGGTACATACAAGGCAGAGGGTGGAAAGATCAAGGTAACCAAGGGATCTTTGATAGTGATCAAAGCAGCAATGAAGGATGGTCTCTATGAGATGATCGGAGACACAAAGATTAAGGGTCAAGCAGCATGCTTGATGGCTAAGATGGATAAGGTAGCTCTTTGGCACAATCGCTTGGGACACATAAGTGAAAAGGGCCTGCAAGTTCTTAGCAAGAACGGTCTACTTAATGATGACAAAGTAGAGAAACTTGATTTTTGTGAATGTTGCATTCTTGGGAAGCAACATCGAGTCAGCTTCAACACCGGAGTGCACAAGTCTAAGGGCATTCTTGACTACATTCATGCGGATCTTTAGAGGCCAGCAAAAACACCATCATAGGGAGGTAATCATTACTTTCTGTCTTTAATTGATGATTATTCAAGAAAGGTTTGGGTTTATTTGTTTAAAAATAAATCAGATGCTTTGAATAAGTTAGTGGTGTGAAAAAAGCTGGAGGAAAGTCAAACGGGCAGGGTAGTTAAGGTGTTAAAAACCGATAATGGCTTAGAATTTTTTAACAAGAAACTTGATCAATTCTGTAAGTTAAATGGGATTCTAAGACATAGAACAGTTGTGAAAACCCCCCAGCAAAATGGAGTTGGTAAGAGGATGAATAAGACCCTTATAGAAAAGGTTAGGTGCAAGATTATACGATCCGGATTACCCAAATGTCTTTGGGGGGAAGTGGTGTCCACTACTGCGTATTTGGTTAATAGATCACCCTCTAGGGCTGTGGACCTTAATACTCCCAAGAAGATGTGGAGTGGTAAACCCCCTGAGTTGAACAACCTTAGGACTTTTGGGTGTGCTTCGTTTGCACATCAAAAGGATGATAAACTTAGCCTAAGGTCTAGAAAATGTATGTTTCTAGGATATGGGGAAGGGGTTAAGGGGTATAGGTTGTGGTCCTTAGAGTAAAAAGGATTTAAACTCATAATAAGTAGGGATATCATTTTTAATGAGCATTTATTTTCCTATTTGGAGAAAACTAACCCTGCAGGGGATAGTGAGCAAACTAGTTCGATATTTGTGGAGCATAGCATCAAGAAAAATTCAGTTAAGGTAGAGCAAGAAAGGCAAGAGGGTTCAGATCAGGTAGAGCCCATTGATGAATGCCAAGCTCAGGACACTCATGAGGAGGCTAAACTAGAAGGGGATGATGCAGCAAGTCAGAATGACTATTAGCTCATAAGGGATCGGGAAAGAAGGCTGGTCAGACCACCTTTGAGATATGGTTTTGTGGCTGCGAATGCAGTAGCTCCTTAGACAGAAGGAGGGATAAGTGAACCAAAGACTTACATTGATGCCATGGGATGTAAGGATTCGTTAAGATGGAAGCTAGCTATGGAGAAGGAAATGCATTCTTTGAGGAAGAAAAACTCTTGGGAGTTGGTGCACATTCCAGGAAAATAGAGAGTTGTGGATTGTAAGTGGATTTACAAGATCAAAGAAGGGAACTCTCCAGGGGATAAAGTTCGGAACAAGGCTAAGCTGGTGGCAAAGGGGTTCACGCAAAGAGGAGGCATAGATTTCACAGAAACTTTCTCACCTGGACACAAGGTGGAGGAAATGGTGAGTATTCTCATCTATACTGATGATATACTGTTGTTTGGGAACAACAGGGAGAGGATAGAAAGGTTGAAATCTCAACTCAGTGAGGAGTTCAAGAGGAAGGATCTTGGCCTTGCACAAAAGATCTTTGGGATGAGAATAATTTGGTAAAGGGAGAGAAACAGGTTGAAGGTTTCTCAGTCTTCCTACATTGAAAATGTGTTGTATGAGTTTTCTATGGAATATGGTAAACCAGTGAAGATTCCCATTGCTGGTCATTTCAAGTTCTCCAGCGAACAATGTCCTGGAACATATGAGGAGAAGAAAGAAATGAAAAAGGTCCCTTACTCTAGTGCAGTTGGATTAGTCATGTTCATGATGGTAACCACTAGACCCAACATTTCTCAAGCAATTAGTGTTCTCAGTAGATTTGTGAGTAATCCCGAAAGGAGCTTTGGCTTAGGATGAAGTGGTTACTGAGGTACTTAAAGGCTCAATGGCAGCTGGTGGTAGCACTCTCAACAACTGAGGCTGAGTACATAGCGGCTATGGAATCCATAAAGGAGGTTATGTGGTGCAAAGGGTTGTTAGACGAGTGGAAGGTCCTAAAAGAGTAGGTGGTGGTGTCTTCGGATAGCCAAAGTGCATGGCACTTGTGTAGGAATTCGGTGTTCCATGAGAGGACTAAGCATGTGGATGTTCGGTATCATTTCATTTTGGAAAATGTTACGGAAAGATGCATTCATGTGGACAAAGTCGCAATGGAAGAAAATCCTACAGATTTAGGTTGGACTTCTTGAGTTCTCTACACAGTAAGTTCGGGTTTAATCGCTTAGACAAAGGTAGAGATTGTTGGTATTTGTCTAAGGATTAAGCAGATGAAAAGTTCAGCATCAGGTCTTGGCTGTGCCGCATGGCCCAACTTTGGGTGCCGTGGCCTCCAGCAAGTCCAGGACTCCTCCCCTCTAGGCCATGCCGCGGCCCAGCCCATCCAAGCCTTAACACGAAGCACTGAGCCTCAGCACACTCTATTCCAAGCCTTAGCACGAGGCACACCTGACACCTTTGAATCAGCACTTTGAGATGGTGCTTGAGACTTGGTTAAAATGCACAGGATTACTTAGACACTTAGAGAACCATGGGTCTTTGTTTCTTAAGAACTAAGGGTTAAGATTGATCTCAAAGATTGGATGAGGTAGTCATTGCTCTATATAAAGGGTCTTCTAACAACAAGTGAAGACAATCATCTTAAGAAAAGAGAGAATGACATGTGAATGTGTGTGAAATAGAACACATGATGTGTGAGAGTGCAAAGACACAAAACACACAGGAGAGACTCATTCAAGAGAGGCTGGTTGTTTAGAGAGATAGTAGTATAGATTGGGGATTCGAGGGCTTTGTAATTGGAATTTTCTTGGGGAAAATTCTAAGGAAACACTTAGTCCTTATCACTTTCTTTTTCTCTTCTTTCGTTCTTCAAGAACTAGAGGATTCTTGAAGAGGTGTTGCTGTAATTATAGGAACTCGATTGATTTAGTGCAGAGAGCTCGGAGGAGGTCACGGGGACGTTGGCACATTGCCCAACCTCGATAACAATTGCTTGTATTCTTTATTTGATTGACTGATTACTGTTTGCTGTTTATTACAAGTCATTCTAGACTTGAATGTTTAGAAAGATCATAACCTGGGATTCCGTAAGAAGGTGATTTTCCAACAGATGTAAGGATTAAACAAATAAAGAGTTCAACATCAGGTCCTCGCTGTGCGCCGCGGCCCAGCCTTAGGCACTATGGCCTCCAGCAAGTCCAGGACTCCTCCCCTCCAGGGCGTGTCGCAGCCCAGCCTATCCAAGCCTCAGCACAAAGCACTGAGCCTCAGGACGCCCTGTTCCAAGCCTCAGCACGAGGCACACCTGACACCTTTGAATCAGTACTTTGAGATGGTGCGTGGGACTTGGTTAAAATGCATAGGATTACTTAGACTCTTAAAGAACCATGAGTCTTTGGTTCTTGAGATCTAAGGGTTGAGATTGATCTCAAAGATTGGATGAGGTGGTCATTGCCCTATATAAAGGGTCATCTAAGAATAATCAAGGGTACATGTGAGTGATGTAAATGACATGTGAATGTGTGTGAAATAGAACACATGGTGTGTGAGAGTGTAAAGACATTAAACACAGGAAAGACTCATTCAAGAGAGGCTGGTTGTTTAGAGAGAGAGTAGTATAGATTGGGGATTCAAAGGCTTTGTAATTGGAATTTTCTTGGGTAAAATTCCAGGGAAACACTAGTCCTTATCACTTTATTTTTCTCTTCTTTCGTTCTTTAAGAACTTGCAGATTCTTGAAGAGATGTTGTTATAATTGTAAGAACTTCATTGATTTAGTGCAAAGAGCTCGGAGGAGCTCACGGGGACATAGGCACATTGCCGAACCTCGACAACAATTGCTTATGTTCTTTCTTTGATTGGTTTGATTCCTGTTTTGTTTTGGTTTTATTACAAGTCATTCTAGACTTGGGTGTTTGGAAAGATCACAACCTGGGATTCCGCAAGAAGGTGATTTTCTAACATTTTATATATCTTCCTCTATGTTTTCATTGAGGAAGACGGTTTTAACATCCATTTTTATATCTCATAATCGTAATGTGAAGTTATTGTGAGCAAGATCCTGATGGCCTTAAGCATAGCTATAAGAGAAAAAGTTTCATCAAAGTTAACTTCTTGTTTTTTCTTGTAACCTTTTGCTACTAGCATTTTCCCAAAGGTCCCTACCTTTCCATCGGCACCCATCATTCTTTTTTAAACTCATTTGCAACCAATAGGTAAAATGCCTTTAGGAGAGTCAACCAAAGTCAATACTTGGTTAGAATACACGGATTCCATTTCAGTTTTCATGGCTTTGAGGCATCTTTCCAAATCAATGTCTAACATCACTTTTTTTTAAGTTTTTAGGATCCTTATTCCCAATAAGGTGTACCCGTACATCACCCTCGATAAAATACTTTTATCTTTTTGGTTCTCTAGGTATCTTACCTGATCTACGAGGAACTTGTGTGATAGGAGACTATTGCAATAGGCTCTTCAAGCTAATCATTATTGATTTATGGTATTTGAGACACCTCTTCAAGTTCTATTTTACCCCCTATGTTCCCTTCTAGTACAAACTCTTTCTCTAAAAGGGTAGCAAATTTAGAGACAAACACCTTTTTTCTCATTAGGGAGATAAAAGTAATACCCCAAACTTTCTTTGGGATATCCCACAAATATGCATTTTTCAGATATTATTTCTAACTTGTCTGCAACTAATCTCTTGACATATGTAGAACAAACCCAGATCTTAACTTGCTTAAGATTAGGTTTCTTACCATTCAACATCTCATATGGTGTCTTAGGTATAGACTTAGAAGGAACTCTACTTAACAAATATGCAACAGTTTTCAAGCTATAGCCCTAGACTGAAATTGGAATATCAGTATAACTTATCATTGATCGCACCATATCCAAGAAAGTATGATTTATTCTTTCGAACAAACCATTTAGTTGAAGTGTTATAAGAGGATTCCACTTTGAGATAAAAATCATTCATCAAGCATTCACCTCCTCAATCAGATCAAAGAACTGTGATACTTTTTCCAATTTATTTTTCTACTTCATATCTAAATTCCTTTAAGTTTTCAAATGATTTAAATTAATATTTCATAAGATACCTATACCCTAACGTTGAATGGTCATCAGTGAAGGTAATGAAGTAAGAATAACCACCCCTACTTATTGAGCTTCATGGTCTACAAACATCTGTGTAGATCAGTCCTAATATGTTAGCAGCTTTTTCTCCATATCCACTAAATGGAGTCTTAGTCATTTTTTCCTTGAGACAAGATCTGCATGTTGGGTATGACTCGAAGGTCAATGAATCAAATATCTATGTTTAGTGAACTTGCTAATCCTACTGTCATTGATATGACCAAGTTTGAGATGTCATACATAAGAAGGATTAATTAATCTATTTCTTTTTATTACCTTGTTGTTTAATATCAATTTAACCATCAAATTCAAGATGGTAAAGCTAATTAAAAAGTCTCTTCGGCTAACATAACAATACTTGCTACATTTTAAAGGCAAAGCTTGACTTCTCTTTTACTTTACTTTCTGCTTCTTCTCATCACTTGCAACCTTTTGCAAATGTGGGAACCATACTTGGTATCTAATACCCCAATAGAAGCTTTTTTAACGAATAAGTTAATTTCAACAAGTAATAACTCAACATTCCTTCTAAAGGTTTGTTCTTTTAATCTTACAAGGTGATCCTTGCGATTCTCTTCCATTATTCATTCATGCCACAATGAAAGCACTGTCCCTTATCATTCTTCGCTTTTAAATAATTTCCCTTTGCTTCAAATGTTTTCTTCGTCTTCTTTGAGACATTTTTGCCCTGGGGCTTGTAAGAAGAAGTCCCATCAACAAGTATAATAAGTGTCTTATCTTTCTTGATCGTTGCATCTGCAGTCTTTAAAATGTTTGAAGATCTAGAAGCGTAGCTTCTATCTTGTTCATATTATAGTTTATAAGAAAATGCAAGAATAAATCTACAAGGGACTGCATAATCAAGTCATTACATAATCTTGTATCCATACTAACACCAAGTCCATCTAACTGCTCAATATTGTTGATCATTTTCAATCCATGCTCATGGATTGGTGGTCCTTCGAACATCGTAGCCCTAAAGAGGTCATTTGAGATATAAAACCTTATAGTGCAACTATGCTCACCATACAACTCTTGTCAGTGAAACAAGATTGTATAAGCATTTTTCATCTTCTCATGTTGCTTCTAAAGCTCATTAGACATCGATGCTAGCATATAGTATCAAATCTTCATGTCATCCTCCCACTACTTCTCAAAAGTAGCGACCTCTTTTTCTAGAGCATTCTTAACAACACTTACTGGAAGTATATGATCAAGAATATAGTAAATTTTCTCAAAATTCAGAACGCTTCTCAAGTTCCTAAGCCAAGCATCTACTCAATTTTATTGTCCACTAATAGATTTATTTATATTGGTGCCTTCTACTATTCTTTTCAAATTCTATATTCACTTGGTATGAAATTCGGGAGACTCTGTTGTAAGGTCTTCTAGTGGGGATTAGAATCTCATTACTCTTTTAAAACAGGCTCACATAATAGTTTCTTGGCTATAATAAACCGTTAACATGTAGACAACACTTATCAAACATTTCATATAATTTCCAATCATTCCTCCAGCCTTTAAAATATACAATCCTCATATGATAATTTCTTGAAAAATATATTCTAGTTAAGTCAAACTCACCAATTTCACAAGTGTTGGTGATTAAACCAGTGAGTCCTCACATGATAGTTTCTTGGATCTATTAGTTTCCGACCTTGTTCCATCATATATTTAATAGGGCATCATAAATCTCCAATAATGTAAATCCCATATGTCTATGGTAAAACTTAGAACAGTACATCCCACATATTCCTACAATGGTGAAAGGCCATGATATGAAATTCATAATGTCTCTTCGTTATAACTTAATAGCCATTAATTTCATAAAGGAGTTTAATTAGCCTTTAGACTCATCATTTAATTTAAACATGCATCACATATATATCATACATCATATAATATCAAATAAAATATGATTCTAAGTGATTATAGACTTTTGTGCATGATTCATTTGAGCCACTAAGTGAATCATTGGTCTTAATTTAGGGTTCAATAATATCTTTCAGAAATTCCCACATAATAGGCCTTGCAATCGCCAAATGAACCTTCATTGCTTCCTTGCGCACTCGATTATCCTCTAGTTTTACACGAAAAATTCCTATATATTCATATCAAACTATTCTGACTAATTACATTACATAATTAATAATAAACATTGATTAAAAATCAATGGGAGTTACAATAAGAGGGAGATAAAATTTTACAACCAGAGATAAAAAAAGATGTGAGGTGTGCAAACCCAATTTAAAATTATGTATCCCAAAAATAGACAATTAATATTACAACCAATAAGAATTATAACCATACGTTCAATCACATTGAATAACGACCAATCACATATCTTAATTATTTGGTCTTAAGTCCATAATAATGCACCCATCCTTGAACGTACATACAATCATATTGCATATATAATTTAAATGCAATTTAATCTAGTTATTGCCTTAATCCAAATAATGTTTGTCTTAATCAAATTAGGTTTCCATAGAATTTCTTAATCCTATTCCAAATAGAATTTAGATTCTTTATTCACTAAAATTCATAATTATAATGCAATAAAGATTTTGGAGTTTAAATTCCTAATCAAACTATAATTTCTTAAAACTTTAATACAAAATTAAGAACAATTATTAAATACCAAAATGTAATTTTTGAAAATAAAAAAATAATTTATCTAGTTGAATAAAATTCAGATTTTGAATTTCAATTCAAAACGAATTTGGATTTTTAAGAACGAGCAAAAACTTGCAAATTCGAAAAAAAAAAACTATTTTTCTGTTTTGAACATTGTCCAATTTTTGAAACATAAATTAAAAAAATTGGAATTTTGAAGAAATATCATAAGAATGTGAAACTAAGCAGTTGTATCTTTCCAACGCCTCTGAAAAAGCCATAATAAGATTTAAAATGAGTAAATTATGCCCATTTGAAATTGGATTAGAAAATTTGTTTTCCTAGAGGTTTTTAACGCGATTTTCACGATTTTCATCTCCAAAAATTTTTTTATGCTAAATCGTATTTTTTCATAAAAAATTTTTGCAATCAATATCCATTGATTTAATTTATTTTAAAAATAATCCACGATAATTTTATCTTCATCGCATGACAATAATCAATTTAAGAACACATTCTTGAATTTTATTGACCTATTGTTTCATAAACCCTAATCTAACTTTTAGATTATCAATTTACAATCCTTAGAATTTTAAGATCAAATATTTTACATCAATAACAATAAACTATCATGTTCTACATAAATCATAAGGATGGCTCTGATACTACTTGAAGAAAATCGATATAGAAAACGCAACGAAAATTATTTTTTCTTGATTTTGTTAAATCCTAATGACCTTATGATTTACATATAACATCTTTATCATCATTACATTCAATGATAGAATCAGTACCTTTAATTTGTTGTGTTCCTGACTCATTGGATTTGTTGTAATCGAATTCTCCACGACACCTAAATCCGAATTTCTTTGCATTCTTGAATTCACAACAACCAGAAAAATTTGTTGTCTCTAAGGTTGATCCACACAAAGCAAATTCCGAATTAAGAATTCTCTCTCAGTTAGATCTCTCTTTTGGGAAGAAGAAAAACTAAAACCCTAAGAGAAATTTGTGCATAGATTTTGTGCTAACAAATTTCTATAAACTAATAACCTATTTATAATATAAAGGTTATTTATGATTAACTATTAATTTCAAACTAAACCTCTGTAGTTATTTTTTAATTATGCATTGCCCCCTTTATGTGTTTCCTCTAAGGTTCAAACTAATTTGGTGTAAGCCATAAAATTTATGTAATTGAAAATGGAACCCTTTCTAATTAATTAGAACTCATTATAATTTATTTTGAATCAAAACTCCTTTTGATTCTTCATTTTATAAGAATTAATTAATTGTCCACTAAAATAATTCTTAGGGCTTCTACAATCATGAGTAATGCATTGCAGCATATCATGACTACCTAGATAGTGTGAATTTGGTTGTGAAACCTGAACTTTTTTGTTATCAATTACCGTGCAATTTAGTCCTTCCATCATACAATGTCCTGATTAAGCTAATTAGATTATGAAATTACTGTCAAACCCATAACATTAATTCTATATGTCTAGATCTCAAGAATATAATTCTAATGGTGAAATTAGAAATTGTAAGATTATAACCACCTATTAACATGCAAATAAAACTACATTAGGTGTTATTAAGTTAAGTTATGTTTAGTGAACTCATTTTCCAATGAGCACCCTCATACTTGTTTTAGTGTCTACCACACAAGTGATATTGAGGTCAGTCGCCCTTTCAATTGAGAAAACATAATATGTACCAGCCTAACTAGATTACTAACGTCCAATTAGTATTCTAAGACTAGGAACATTTAGAGAAAAGCTTTCAAGAAGAGTAGTTCTCAAAATTATAATCTCATCATAATCATATCTCCATTACTCTTACTCTATGAATATAATCATAACAATGCAATTAAACAAATATTCATTATAAATAAACTTACCATTAATTATGATAACAATTTGATTAAAATCTTTTTACAAATAATATCCATAGACATTAGATTTTATTGGCTTGTAGGGAATACTGGCCAACACCTTGGATTTGAGGCCTTATGGATGCCTTGTGTATAGGTCATCATCCTTTGATGCTACTTAAATGTGATTCTTATCATAGGTCATATAAAGGAAATAATTCTATATGATCATTTATGCATGTAGGTATGTGAGTGTACAATTGAGGATCTATCACTATCAGAAACTCATAATAAATAGGGATGTCATTTTTAATGAGCATTTATTTCCCTATTTGGAGAAAACTAACCCTACAAGGGATAGTGGGCAAACCAGCTTGGTTTATGTGGAGCATAGCATCAAGGAAAATTTTGTTCAGGTAGAGTAAGGAAGGCAAGAGGGTTCGAACCAGGTAGAGCCCATTGATGAAGGCCAACTTCAAGACACTCAAGAGGAGGCTGAACTAGAAGGGGATGATGTAGGGAATCAGAATGATTATCAACTCACAAGGGATCGGGAAAGGAGGCTGGTCAGACCACCTTTGAGATATGGTTTTGCGGACGCTAATGTAGCAGCTCCTTATTCAGAAGGAGAGAGTGAACCAGAAGAGAGATAATGTCCTATGTGATCTGATTAATTCATAGCTTTGAAATTCCTCGATCAAGGTGGGGTAGAAATTAGAAAGGAGTTTCTAATTTCACCATTTAAGTTATGGACTTAAGACAAAGATACATATGATTAAATAATTAAGGCTTGATAGTAATTCTATATTTTAGGTTTAATCAGGGACATTGTATGATGGAAGGATTAAATTGTACGGTAACTGATAGAGGAAAGGTTAACATTAATTCATATTGCATAGGTAGTCATGATATACTGCTAGGAATCATTCATGACTTGTAGAAGCCCTTAAGAATTAATTATAATTAATTCTTAATCAAAGAGAGAATTAAAAGGAGTTTTAATTCGAATTAAAATTAAAAATAATTTTAATTAATTGGATGGGATGCAATTGCTATGTAAACGTTATGACCTACTCCCAACGCGATATTAAACATAAAGGGTCACATGCAATTGGGAAATTGCAAGAATAAAGAAAGTTAAGGGGCTAATAGGGAGATTTCTAAGAATGAATTAAACCATTGATTTAATTACAACTCTAGAAATCTTAAAACTTTTAGGAGTAAAGACTCTATATAAATGTTCTGTTTGATAGAAACCCTAATGTTGAAATTTTGAGACTAAAAATAAGATTTTTAGACACACACACTCTCTCTCTCTAAAAATCCAAAAACCCAGTAGCTATCACTCATAGATTTTGGCTAGCCCTAATCCTCCTCTATTGTGGTGTTCGATAGCCCAAAGAAGGAAATCCTTACCCTCGATTGTTCGTGTGGATACACTTAGAGGTTGGACACTTAAATGACATGTTAACTCATCTCCAAAGGTTTAACTAGAATTACAATCAGCATAAGATATAAATCTCTAACCTTGTATAGAGATTAGATTTATTGTTCTAGAAGATTCATAGAGAATTTCTTGGTGAAAGTTTATTAGCATAATTGATTTTTTTTTATGATTATTTTATCCTTATAGACTTACAATTCTTACTTCATTACCTACATCGATGACCTTTCAAGGTCAAGGTATGTGAACTCATCTCCAAAAGTTTAATAAGAACGACCACTGATGTAAGATATAAATCTCTAACGTTGTATAGAGATTAGATTTGTCATTCTAAATAATTCATAGAATTTCTTGGTGGAAGTTTATTGGCATAATTGAAATTTTTTAAAATTTCGTTACGTATTCTATGCCGATAAACTTACAATTCTTACTTTGTTACCTTCATCGATGACCATTCAAGGTTAGGATATGTGTATCTATACATATGAAATAGAAAAATAAGCTGGCAAAAGTATAGCAGTTCATCGATCTGATCGAGGAGGTGATCGAGGAGGTGAATGCTTGACAAATGACTTTTTAGATCAAATCATGGAGAATAGGATTCTCTCATAGTGGACTCCTCTTGAAACACCTAAGCTAAATGGTGTGTTTGAAAAGAGAAATCGTACTTTATTGGATATGGTGGGATCAATGATGAATTAAACTGATCTTCTAATTTCTTTATGGTGTTACACCTTAGAAACTGTCGCATATCTATTAAATAGAGTTCCTTCTAAGTTTGTACTTAAGACACCATATGAGATGTGGAATGGTAGGAAACCTCGTCTTATGTATGTTAAGATCTGGGGTTATCTTGTATATGTCAAGAGATTAATTGAAAACAAGTTAGAAGGAAGGTTTGATAAGTGTAGATTTGTGGGTATCCCAAAGACAATTTTGGATATTACATTTATCTCCCTAATGAACAAAAGGTATTTGTTTCTAAACATGTTACCTTTTTGGAAAAGGTTGTACTAGAAAGGAGCAATGTGAGTAAGATAAAACTTGAAAAAAGTGTCTTAAGAACCACAAATAAACAATGATCAACCTGAATAGCCTATTATAGTAGAGTCTCCTATCACACAACCTTTTTGTAGATCAGGTATGATACCCAGAGAACTAGAGAGATATGGATATCTCATCAAGGGTGACGTAGAGGTACAACTTATTGGAAATAAGGATCCTACGAATCACAATGAAGTGACGTCAAATATCAATTCAGGAATATAGCTTGAAGCCATAAAATTTAAAATGGAATCCTTGTATTTTAACTAAGTTTGGACTTTGGTATTGTACCTATTGGTTTCAAATGGGTCTATAAAAGAAAATGGATGCTGATGGAAAGGTAGAGAATTTCAAGGAAAGGCTAGTTGCAGAAGGTTACAAGCAAAGATAATTAGTCAAATTTTTCTCCAGTAGCCATGCTTAAGTCTATTAGGATCTTACTCGTAATAGCTACACACTACGATTACGAGATATTGCAAATGGATGTAAAAATCGCCTTCCTCAATGGAAACATAGAGGAAGATATACTCTCTCTCTCTCTCTCTTTATATATATATATATATATATATATATATATATATATAAAGAGAGAGAGAGAGAGAGCAACCAGAAGGGTTTTCATCCAGTTGTAATGATTAGAAAGTGTGCAAGCTACAAAGATCTATTTATGGATTAAAGAAAGCTTTTTAAAGCTGGAACGTCTGATTTGATGAGACAATCAAAACGTTTGGTTTTCTCAAAAATGTAGATGAACCGTGTATTTACAAAAAGACTACTAAGAGTGTGATTTCATTTTTGATACTATACGTTGATGACAAACTACTCATTGGTAATGATGTAGGTATGTTATAATTAGTCAAAGTCATGCTTTCAAAGAACTTCTCCATGAAAGATCTGGGAGAAGCATCCTATATTTTGGGAATAAAGTTTTATAAAGATAAATCTAGAAGGATACTTCACTTATCTCATTCCACATATATAGACAAAATATTGAAGACGTTCAACATAAAAAACTAAAAAAGAGGATTGTTATCTTTCAGGCAGGGAGTACATCTCTCTAAGAAAATATCCCCAAAGACATCTAAAGAAAAAGATAACATAAGTCAAACCCCTTATGCTTCAACCATAGGAAGTCTCATGTACACTATGTTATGTACTAGACCTGATATTAGTCATGCTATAAATGTTACTAGCAAATATCAGTCTAATCTAGGTTTGGAACACTAGATTGTCATGAAGAACATTCTTAAGTACTTGAGAATGACTAAATATTTGTTCATCATATATGGAGGAAGCTACTTTAATTTGGAAGGGTATACTAATTTAGATTTCCAATCTGATGTGGATGGTTTAAAATCCACTTCTAGATTTTTGTTCACCTAGAATGGTGGGGCAGTGAGCTAGAAGAATTGTAAGCAAGATACAACTTCATATTCCACTACTGACATTGAATATATTGCTGCGTCTAGGGCTGTAAATGAGACAGTTTAGAAAAAAAAAATTCACTGATCTTGGTGTTATTCCTAACATTAAATTTGCAGTACAATGTACTATGATAACAATGGGGCGATAGTACAAGACAAGGAACCAAGGTCTCATAAAAAAATATAAGCATATTGAGAGCTCATCCACTTGATTAGCATAATCATTGGAAGACGATACATGAGGATACAAAAGGTTGTGTTAGTGGAGAATACAATAGATACACTAAGGCATTAACACAGCAGTAGTTTGATCGTCATCTTGAGATAATAGGTATGAGATACATGGGTGATTGGCTTTAGTGCAAGTGGGAGATTGTTAGTAATATGCCCTACAAGCCATTGACATTAAATTTCTTGGCATATTATTTGTAAAAAAAATATTATTCAAATTGTTATTATAATTAATGAAAAGTTTATTAATCATGAATATACGTTAAATTACATTATCATTATTAAGTCTATAGAATAAGAACAATGAAGATAGGATTACGGTGTGATCATAATTATAAGACCTAATATTCTTAAAAGTTTTATTCTTAAATGTTCTTGGTTGTAGGATACTAATTGGATGTTAGTAATTCGGTTAGACCAACATACTATATTTGCTCAATTGGGAGGGTGGTTGATCTCATTGTCACTTATGTGGTTGACAGGAAAATAAGTATATGGTGCTTATTAGATAATGAGTTCACTTAACATGACTCAACTTAAGAACACCTACATGGAATTTTACTTGCATGTCAATTGGTGGTTCTTACATTACAATTGTGCATGTGATCCTTAGACGATGCATTATGGTTATCTTGTATAAAACTTTTTATACTTTGATGATATTTAATACGGTTATATTTATATATCATTAATTGGAAGCAATTGAGTATGATGAGTTTCATATGGAGTTATGTGAGTGTACAATAAGGGATCTATCACTCTTAAGTAAAATAAAATAATGTTCTATATGATCTACTAAGATACAATTTGAGAAGTTCCTTGACCAAAGTTAAGAATTAGAAAGAAGTTTCTAATTTCACCATTAGAATTTTATTCTTGGGATCTAGACACATATAATTAATGTTAAGAAGTTGACTATAACTTCATACCCTAACTAGCTTAATTGGAACATTGCATGATGGAATGATTGAATTGCATAGTAGTTGATAATGAAAAGGTTAAAGGTTTCAAAACCAAATTCACACTGTCTAGGTAGTCATGATATGCTACTAAGTTCCACTCATGATTATAGAAGCCCTAATAATTAATTAAATGGGCAATTGATTAATTCTTACAAAAAGGAGAATCAAAAAGGGGTTTTGATTCAAAATTAAATTAGGAGTTTTAATTACTTGGAAAAGGGTTTCAATTGCAATTACATAAAAAAAAATTATGTCCTACAAATACATTAATTTGAACCTAAGGGGTCACACAAAAAAGTGGTAATTGTGTTGGAAATCACCTTGACAAGATGCCCAGTTGGTGATCTTCCAAACACCCAATTCTAGAATGACTTGTATAGATTAGGAATCAGAAATAGAAATGAAAGAAAGAAATAAAGAAAGAAGATAAAGCGATTTGTTATCGAGGTTCGGTAATAGCCTACATCCCCGTGAGTTCACCTGAACTCTCTGCACTAATCAATGGTTCTTTTACAATCACAGAAACCCCTCTCCAAGAAGCCTAAGTTCTTGAAGAAACAAAAAGTGATAAGAACTAACCCTGAAATTTTCCCAAGAAAATTCCCTTTACAAGCCCTTCAATCCCTCTTCTAAACAACCAGCCTTACAAATGAGTCTCTCTTGTTTTGTGTCTTTGCACTCTTTACAATTCTCTCACTTTTGATCACAAGTTATGTCACATTGTTGTTGAAAATGAAGCTAGGTGACCCTTTATATAGTGCACCAACTTCTTGTCCAATCTTGAGTGTCATTCTCCACCCTTTGATCTAGATGAACAATCAACCATAGCCTTTGATCATTCCTTAGTCAAGCTATGCATTTTGGACATATCTCACAAACCATGGAAGAGGTTTACACATGTGTGCATTAGTGTGCCTGGTGTGGCGGCCTAGAACAGGGGGCGTCGCGGCCGAGGGCAGAGCACACACTCCTCAGCTTCTGGGCGCCGCAGCCTTGGGTAGGGGGAGCCGTGGCCTGGCCTTCCTCCAGCACCTTCCACCTTCTAGGTGTCACGGCTTGGGAAGAGCAGGGTCGCGGCCTGACCTAATGTACACACCTTTTTCCAGCTTTGTGCTGAGGCACACTCCTAGTGTGCTGAGGCTTCAAGGACTTCATGCTTGACCTCTTCCAACCTTGTTCAAACCTTAGACAAATACCAACAATCTCTAACTTTGTCTAAGTGTTTAAACCCAAACCATTATGCATAGAACTTAGGATCCAAACTCATCTTGAGTCATCAATCAACCGACTCCAATCTTAAGTGGTCCAAGGCAATGATTGAACTTACTTAGGGGTAGAACCTTGGTGCCTAAATCTGCAGGATTTTCCTCCATGGCTACCTTAACCACATGAATGCATCCTTCCGTAACATTTTCTCAAATGAAATGATACCAAACATCAATGTGCTTTATCTTCTCATAGAACACCAGATTTTTACACAAGTGCAATGCACTTTGACTATCCAAAAACACCACAACCTGCTCTTCTAGGACCTTTAACTCTTCCAATAACCCTTTGCACCACATAACCTCCTTTATGGCTTCCATTACTGCTATATACTCAGCGTCGGTTGTTGAGAGTGCTACCACCGGTTGCAACTAAGCCTTCCAACTTACACAACATCCGTTTAAGTTGAAGAAGTAGGAAGTAATCGATCTCCTTTTATCCCGGTCTGCTCCATAGTTTGAATCCGCATAACCCTCAAGCCAGATGGACTTACCCCTCTTCTCATAAATCAGCCCCACTTTTGGGCTTCCCTTCAAGTACCTCAGCAACCACTTCATCCCAAACCAATGCTCCTTTCCGGGATTACTCATAAACCTGCTGAAAACACTTATTGCATTAGCAATATTAGGTCTAGTGCTTACCATGGTGAACATTATAGAACTAACCGCACTAGAGTAGGAGACTTGTTCCATTTCTTTCTTCTCCACCTCCGATCTCGGATATTGATCACTGGAGAACTTGAAATGACTAGCAAGGGGAACCTTCACTGGTTTGCTATCTTCCATAGAGAACTTAGATATCATCTTCTCTATGTAGGAAGTTTGAGAGATCTTCAATCTGTTTCTCTCCCTTTCTCGGATGATACACATCCCAAGGATCTTCTGTGCATGGCCAAAATCCTTCATCTCAAACTCATTACTGAGTTGAGCCTTTAATTTTCTTATCCTCTTCATGCTGCTCCCAACCAGCAATATGTCATCAATATAGATGAGGATGATCACCACTTCCTCAACCTTCTACCCCTTATAGTACAAGCACGAATCATAGTAGCTCCTCATGAAACCCAAAGTGATTACAAAGGAATCAAACCTCTTATTCCATTGCCAAGGTGATTGCTTCAGGCCATAGAGAGATTTCTTCAATTGGTACACCAAATCTCCCCACCTTCCTTCCCCATAGCCTTCGGGTTGCCTCATGTAAATAGTCTCATCAAGCTCTCCATGTAAGAATGCTGTCTTCACATCCATTTGCTCGATTTCCTAATCAAATTGGACCACCATTGCCAATACTATCCGTATCGTCTTGTACTTCACAACCGGTGAGAAGATTTCGATGAAATCTATGCCTTCTTTTTGTGTGAACCCCTTCGCCACCAGCCTAGATTTATACTGGACTTCATCTCTTGGAGTATTCCCTTCTTTGATCTTGTAGATCCATCTACAATCCAAAACTCTCTGTTTTTCTGGTTTGGGCATTAATTCCCAAGAGTTATTCTTCCTCAAAGAATCTATTTCTTCCTCCATAGCTAGCTGCCACTTTGACGAATCCTTACACTCCATGGCTTCCATGTAGGTTTTTGGTTCAACCAGTCCTCCTTCTGTCCAATGAGCTGCTACATTAGCATCCGCAAACTCATATGTCAAAGGTAGTCTGACCACCCTCCTTCCCCGGTCCATTGTGAGTTGGTAGTCATTCTGACTTGCTGCATCAACCTCTTCTAGTTCAGCCTCCTCTTGAATGCCCTGAGCTTGGCCTTCATCAATGGACTCTACCTGGTTTGAACCCTCTTTCCTTCCTTGCTCCATCTGAACCGAATTCTCCTTGATGTGATGCTCCACAAATTTCAGACTGGTTTGCTCACTAGCTCCTGCAAGGTTAGTTTTCTCCAAGTAGGGAAATAACAATTCATTAAAAATAACATCCCTACTTATAATGAGTTTCATTCCTTTTGGTTTTAAAGATCACAACCTATATCCCTTAACCCCATCACCATACCCTAGAAATACACATTTTTTAGACCTTGGGTTAAGTTTATCATCCTTTTGATGTGCAAATGCAGCACACCCAAAAGTCCTAAAGTTGCTCAACTCAGGGGGTTTTCCACTCCACATCTCCATGGGAGTCTTGAGCTCTAAAGCTCTAGAGGGTGATCTATTTACCAAGTATGCAACAGTAGACACAGTTTCCCCCCAAAAATATTTTGGTAAACTGGACCCAATTAACATGCACTTAACCTTTTCCATAAGGGTTCTATTCATCCTCTCAGCAACTCCATTTTGCTGAGGTGTTTTTACAACCATTCTATGCCTTAGAATGCCATTTAATTCACAGAATTTATCAAAATCCTTATTACAAAATTATAAGCCATTATCAATTTGTAAAGCCTTAACTACTCTACCTGTTTGAGTCTCCAACAACTTTTTCCACAACAAATTTATTCAAAGCATCTGATTTATTTTTAGGCAAATAAACCCAAATCTTTCTTGAATAATCATCAATTAAAGACAGAAAGTAAAAGTTTCCTCTCTATGTTGGTGTTCTTGCTGGTCCCCAAAGGTCCAAATGAATGTAGTCAAGAATGCCTTTAGACTTGTGCACTCCAGTGTTGAAGCTGACCCGGTGTTGCTTCCCAAGAATGCAACACTCGCAGAAATCCAATTTCTCTACTTTGTCTCCTCCAAGTAGAGACCCTTGCTAAGAACTTGCAGGATCTTTTCGCTCATATGTCCCAAGCAAGTGTGCCAAAGGGCTACCCTATCCATCTCATCCATCAAGTGTACTCCTTGATCCTTGATTTCTGTCTCTTCGGTCATCTCATAGAGTCCATCTTTTATTGCTGATTTGATCACTACCAAAGATCCCTTTGTCACCTTGATCTTTTTTCCCTCTGCTTTGTATGTATACCCCATGGAATCCAGCTGCCCCAATGAGATCAAATTCCTCTTCAAATCCGGAAGATACCTCATATTCTGCAGCAACCTTGTGACTCCATCAAACATCCTCAACTGGATGTCTCCAATCCCCTTTACTTGGCAAAAATTGTCATTACCCAAGAAGACCCTTTGATCATTGATCTCCTTGAAATTCTTGATCCATTCCTTGTGAGGGCACATGTGATAAGTGCACCCAGAATTCAGAATCCATTTCTTGCTACCTTGCCTCCTGCTCACATTTGAGCACATAACAAGAACATCATCTTGCTGTTCTCTTTTGGCAACCAAAGCCTCTCCATTATTGGTATGGCTTTTCCCTCTCTCATCCCATTACCTCTTCTTGCAATCTTTCTTGAAGTGACCCTCCTTGTTGCAGTAGAAGAACCTCTTTCCTCCAAATCTTGGTTTGGAATGTGCTCTCCCATAGCTCTGCCCTCTACCTCTTGATTTCTCCTGGTAGTTTCCATGGTTGCTACTGCCATTCTAAGTTGCTGGCCTTCCTCTTACGAATAGCTCTTCCCCACTTGATACCTCCCTACTCTTAGCTTTAAAATCATTAGCCTTTATAGCATTGACCATAATTTCTTTGGTTAGTGTATCTCTTCCATATTCAATTACATTAATTAAACTATCAAAACAATCAGGAAGAGAATTTAATAATATAACAGTCAATTGTTCATCCAGGAATTTAATACTACATCTAGCCAAATCTTGAACTAGTTTATTAAAGACATCAAGATTATCTTGCAGCTCTTTATTAGGATCCAATTTAAAAGTAAAGATTCTTTTAAGAAGATAAATCTTGTTAGGGAGAGTTTTGGTAAGAAACAACTCATCTAGTTTCTTCCATATGACAGCCGGATCTTCCAAGTCTCCGCACTCCCTTGTGATACTATCCGACATATGCAAGAAAATAGTGTTGTAAGCCATCTTCTTCATCTCAATCTGCTGGTCCTCCGTCATACTTGCTGGAAAAGCATCATCTTCTCCAATAGCCAAGTCCCCCTTCTATTGCATAAGAACAGCCTTGATCTTCCACTTCCATAGGAAAAAATCTCCCTTTCCATCAAACTTCTCAACAACGAAATTTGAACCTATTTTGTGGAGATGATCCTAGATATGTGCAGCACCCACAAATGCTTTTAGACTTTTTCTAAACCTCAAGAACATGATCTAAGATTGATCTCAACACCATTCTTGAATCAACCTCAAGAACACGATCTGATCTTGATCTTTACTCCGTTCTTGAATCACCAAAGAAGTTTGTTCTTTGATTCTTGAAGTCTTGCTCCGATACCTGCTGTTCTTGCTCCGATACCCAGCTGTGCAAGCTTTGATACCACTATTGGAAATCACCTTGACAAGATGCCCAAGTGGTGATCTTCCAAACACCCAAGTCTAGAATGACTTGTAAAGATTAGGAATCGGAAACAGAAACAGAAATGAAAGAAAGAAAGAAAGAAGACAAGCGATTTGTTATCGAGGTTCGGCAATAGCCTACGTCCCCGTGAGTTCACCTGAACTCTCTGCACTAATCAATGGTTCTTTTACAATCACAATAACCCCTCTTAAGGAAGCCTAAGTTCTTGAAGAAACAAAGAAGAAGAAACAAAAAGTGATAAGAACTAACCCTAGAATTTTCCCAAGAAAATTCCCTTTACAATCCCTTCAATCCCCTTTCTATTCTACTCACTCTTCTAAACAACCAGCCTTACAAATGAGTCTCTCTTGTTTTGTGTCTTTGCACTCTTTACAATTCTCTCACTTTTGATCGCAAGTTATGTCACATTGTTGTTGAGAATGAAGCTAGGTGACCCTTTATATAGTTCACCAACTTCTTGTCCAATCTTGACTGTCATTCTCCACCCTTTGATCTAGATGAACAATCAACCATAGCCTTTGATCATTCCTTAGTCAAGTTATATATTTTGGACATATCTCACAAACCATGGAAGATTTTTACACATGTGTGCATCAGTGTGCTTGGCATCGCGGCCTAGAACAGGGGGCGTCGCAGCCGAGGGCAGAGCACACACTCCTCAACTTCTGGGCGCCGTGGCCTTGGGGAGGGGGAGCTTCGGCCTGGCCTTCCTCCAACACCTTCCACCTTATGGGTGTCACGACTTGGGAAAAGCAGGGTCGCGGCTTGACTTGATGCACACCCCTTTTTCTAGCTTTGTGCTGAGGCTTCAAGGACTTCATGCTTGACCTCTTCCAACCTTGTTCAAACCTTAGACAAATATAAATAATATGTAATTAGAAAATAACTACAAATGTTTAGTCTACAATTAATGTTTAATTGTAAGTAACCTTAACACTATAAATAGTTTATTAATGTGCATATTTTTTGCTAGCACATAATCTACACATAAATTTCTCCTAGAGAATTTTGGTTTTTCAACTTTCCAAAAAAAGAGAACAAAATTAGAGAGAAATTTGTGGGGATCAAATTTAAAGATTACATACTTTTGTGATTGTTATGAATTCAAGAATGTGAAGGAATTTGGATTCAAGAGCGTAGGAGTTTTCAACATCAACAAAATCAAAGGAGATCAAGAACACTACTAATCAATGGTAACAATTCTAATCCTTGAATGTTCTTGTACTTAAATAAATGTTCTATGTGAATCATAAGGTGATTAGGGTATTTGGAAATCAATGAAAATTTTAAATTTCTGCTGTGTTTTCTACATCGATTTCATTCACTCTCATCAAAGGGTGAACTTGCCCCTCAAGTTCAAGATGCTAGATATGGACAAGTTCGATGAATCTGGCGACCCAAAAACTCATCTAAGGAAGTATATAGATCTTTTAAAACTCTTTGGCCTAGACAATGAGTAGTTGTCCGCCTTCTTCCCTAACTCTCTCTTCTATTCCCAAGAACCAAAGGCCATGAAAATTGGGAAGACATGGATCAAGCCTTCGTCACTCAATATGTTTATAACACACAGTTGGACATCATAATTCATGACCTTGAAACATCAAAACAGATGTCCAACAAAACTTTTTATGTGTTCATATCTCGTTGGCAAAGCAAGGCAGCCAAAATGGCTTGAAGACCTAGAGAGAAAGATCAAGTGCGGATTGTAATGAAGAACATTCAACAAGTGTACGAAAAGAAGATGTTTGCTACGATAATTGCTACTTTGAATAGTTAATAGATTTTGGAACCCAAATAGAAGATGCTATCTTCTAGGGGAAGATAGAGAGGGATAGTGAAAAGTTCTCAAAGAAGGCTTGATGAGCTAATAGTAGTGTTAGTTCATATGAGGTCAAACATCTAAGGGGGAGGCCCTAATGACTACATACCTTTAGGGATGAGCCTTTCTCAAACCTTGACCAACCTTGTCAAGAAAGGTAAGCTTACCCTTTTAGCCACCAAGTCTCTATCTGATCATGTCTTTGCAAACCTTACTAAACATTGTACCTATCACCAACAAATTAGTCATGACATTGAAGAGTTCTTTACACCCCGCAGTGAGATCTAAGATCTCATTGATAAAGAGTCCAATCATCCACTAAACTTCCTTAACATGATTGAACCCCCCCGTATTTAACCCATCAGTTCTCATAACCTCATCCACCTCTAACCTAGTTCCTCTACTAAACACTTTCCATACCACAAAATATTGAACTCTACCTTCACCCAAACCCCTCTAAGCCTACCTTTGGGGAGATCAATAGTGTTCAGTTTGGGGGGCTCATGGCCCAAGTTTAAGAATTACTGGATGATAAGTGCTTAAATAGTATTATTTAAGCCCCTAAATTTACGCTTGTTAGGTTCTTTATTTATCTATTTTAGTAGATTCTACTTCATTTTCGTGTTTTATGTGTTTTTCACAGGACTTGGACAAAAAGATGATAATTTGGAGCTTTTAAGAGCAAAAGTCAAGTTCTGCCATCCAGCAAGGTGCGCTCGAGTGCACCTCCCTTATGATCAAGTGTACAAGCACACGAGTGCACTTGAAGAAGGCTCGGGCGCACATTTGCGATCGATACCATCCCACACACGGTCGAGCGCAATCACTACAGAGGCGGCAGAGCCAGATATGGAAAGAAGTCTTCGGATTCCATATAGGAAATTAGGGTTTCGGGACACCATGAGGACCCTATAAATAGCCTTGTAAAACACATAAATCAGACCTTTTGTTTTAGTTTTGAAGTAGCAAGCTTAGGAGAGGAATTGACGACTCGTCTCCCGAGTCTTCTTCGGTTTTATTTTTCTGTTTTATTTCATTATGTTTAGAATGTTTACTTTAACTAGCATGTGTAACTAAACTCTTCTAGGGCTCGATTGAAGCCCTAGTTATGCTTTTCCACATGTTTATTCATTGATTATCTTTGCTTTAGCCTTGTTAGAATGTTTAACTTGATTAATGTCTGCTTGTATTTAAGTTCCTTATATGTGTGTGTTTGATCAACGTATGCATGTGGTATGGATAAGTTAGTCGAATCAATTTGGATGATTGAGTCCTAGGTTCGACATTAGTAACAAGAGATATCCACACCAGATTCTCAGGTTAATCAACATGGGAAACTGGGAGAGGAGCAAGCCCTAGGTCCCGTGTGGTTGCCGATCTCCATAGCCCTCATGCTCTTTTAAGGAACAACTCCGTATACACCCATGCTGAATCCCTTAAGAGAGAAAAGAGGTAGAGTATACACTATACCTAACTCGTTGCATAGGGAGATCAATAGCTTAAGGTATGGGCCAAGCCTTTAGGTTGGCAACCATTAAATATTCATGATAAGGCTAGAGCATTGACACCTTACTTAGTGGGAAAGTATAATTAGTGGTGGATATCGTAGTCCTATGTTCTCATTATTATTCACTCACAATCAACAGCTATTTCTCTTTTTACTTTGAAGAAAGTAATTCTAAATTGAAATTCACCAATCCCTATGGAAATGATCTCGCACTTGCACACTATGCTACCATTGACCTTGTGCACTTGCAAGTAAAACTAGTACGGTTATTTGCGTATTTATTTAGTTAGATAATTGTCACAACAAGTTTTTGGCGCCGTTGCTGGGGATTGCACTTAAATTTCTCTTTAGAATTATTTCGTTTAGATTAATCATTGTTATTTCTTTTTCATTACATTTTTATTTTTATCAAAAATCTCAAAAAAAATTTAAGTTTTTGTTTTTATCTTATTTTTACTTCATTAAAATCCTAATCGAATCTTTTTGTTTTCTGTTTCAGGCATAACTTTCTGTGCCACTTGCGATCGAGCGCAATTGAGGTAGAGAGCTACCCGAGCAGCAGTGCTGAACTCCATCACTGAAGCTATTTTTGTTGATTCATGCAAGGGCTTTGATCTAGGAACCCTACCATCATTCCACTCGACATAGAGATTGAGCGGACCATTCGACAGAGGTCTAGAAACAACTTTGAGGAGAATGAAGAAGAATTCAAGGGAGAAGCACCAATGGAACAGTTAGAAAACAAATCACTACCTGAGCGAAGACCTATGAAGCAATCCTTCATCCCACGAAACCTCAACCAGCCATTATGCATTACTTATCAACCAGAGGCGGAAGGCAATTACTACATATCTCCGTAGATACTCAGTTCCTTGACTCATTTTAGGGGTACACCTGCTAAGGATCTGTACTTGCACCTTATGGAATTCTTCGACCTCTGCAAATTCCAGCACATCCAGGGCCTAAACCAAGAGGGAATCAAGTTAATTCTTTTCCCTTTTTTTATTAAAAGATAAAGCTAAGTTGTGGTATAGTTAATTGCCAGCAGATTCTATCTATACCTAGGAAGAACTATCTAGTAAGTTCCTAAGGAAATTTTTCCCTGCACAAAAGATAAGGCAAATGAGGAAGGAAATTCAATCTTTCCAACAGAGAGATGGAGATCTTTTCTTTGAAGCATAGGGACACTTTAATGAGCTGCTTCTCAAATGTCCACATCACAACCTACCTCAAGATGAGCTGGTACTAGCCTTTTATGAAGGACTAAATGACATGAATAAAAGTATTACTGATTCAGGTTGTGGAGGTGTGCTGATAGAGAAGAGCAGTGAAGAAGCCATGGAGCTGTTTGAGGCATTGAGTGAGCACACCCAACAATTCTCATCTAGAGAGAGACAATGAGTAAAGAGCAAGGGCATGTATGAAGTTAACTTAATTGGTGGAATTCCAATTCAGATAGCTGCTATGGAAAAGAAGCTAAATATGCTTGTAAAAGTCATGACTGCTCAGAACGCCTCACCAAGTCCACAAGCCACACAACGCCAAGTATGTGCTTTATGTTCTCATTTTGATCACACTTCTGAGACTTGCCATTTACATTCATCTACAGATCTCGAGCAAGCAAACTATGTGGGACCAAATAGTGCATATGCAGATACCTACAATCATGGATGGTGAAACCACCTCAACCTCTCATGGAGCAACAATCAAAATGCCCTGAACCTTCAAGGGCAACAAAGGAACTTCCACCAAGTAGCCCAACTAGTTCAAGAGTAAAAGAAAAGTAGCCTAGAGAGTATGGTAAGGCAATTGATAACGTCACAAGAACGGTTTATGGCAGATGGAAGGCAAATTCAAACTGAGCAAAGACAAACAAATGCAAAGCATAAGCAAACCATCCAAAGATTGGAAGCACAAATGAGCCAAATGGCTAAGGAGCTAAGTGGACAAAGGCAAGGAGAATTTCCAACCCAAACAAAGCCTAATCCTGGAGGACATCAGCAACTGAAGGCTGTTACAACTCTCAGAAATGGTGAGATCATAGGAGTTAATGAGCCAGCATAAGCATTTCCAGCTAAGCCATCCACATTCAAGGTAAGTGAAATAGAGAAGTGGAATGCACCTCCCTTCCCTCAAAGGTTAGTGAAGCCAAAGAAAGATAAATTGCTTGATATTTTTGAAACTTTGAGAAAGTAGAAATTAACATTCCTTTATTAGATGCAATTAAACAAATTCCTGCTTACACTAAATTTTTAAAAGATTGCTGCACTAATAAAAGGAAGTTTCAGGAGCATGAAACAGTGGCTTTAACTGAAGAGGTAGGTGCGGTATTGTTAAGAAAACTACCACCAAAGCTAAAAGATCTAGGTAATTTTACCATTCCTTGCAGGATAGGTGACCAGTTTTTTGAGCGTGCACTATTGGATTTAGGAGCAAGTGTCAATTTGCTGCCATACACAGTAGTTGAAAAGCGAGGTTTGGGGGAGCTCCAACCAACATCCATCACTTTGCAATTGGCAGACAGAAGCATCAAAAGACTAAAAGGTATTCTTGAGAATGTCCTGGTAAAGGTAGGTGAATTTATTTTACCTGCTAATTTTATTGTGTTAGACATGGAAGAATCTCCTATGCCAATACCGTTGCCCATCATCTTAGGAAGACCCTTTATGAGAACTACAGATACAATAATTAATGTGAAAAAGGGTATTGTAAGTATGACAGTAATGGTGAGACAATAGAATTTAAGATATTTGATGCATTGAAATTATCCCAAGATGATCATGAGGATGAATGTTTTAATGAATGTATGATGCAAAGTGCTGTCAAGCAAGCTTTTCAAGTCTATCACACTGATCCATTAGAGGCCACCCTCACCCATAGCTTCACAAGTTTGGATGCTAAGCCATAATCTGAAGATATTACTGATGACATCATTGAAGCTGTGCACCTCCTTGAAGCCTCTCCAAAGCATCCAAGTAAGTTCACTCCTCCGTTTGAAACTCTTGCGCATTCTAATACTACTTTTCTCTCATCTATTGTCCAGACACCAAACTTGGAATTGCAGTAGTTGCTAGCAAGAAATCAGTTAGTCACGGCACATGGACACAGAGTCACACCACACTCTGAAATTATAGTGCAACCAAGAGATGAATATTTAGCACTCCAGACTGTCCAATATGCAACACCATTAAGAACACTTGAGCCACATGTAGTGGACTTTAAGTACTCCCTGCCAAAAGACTAAAGTTAAAGCTGCTATAGAGAGCACTTGAGCAGTTCCAACTTTAATAAACATGTAGCTCAAGTGCCTCTATTGAGATTAATGGTACTGAGTACGAACTTTCTGCCATAAGTGCAATCGAACGCATTTCACAATGCGATCGAGCGCACTCAGGGAAGATAGTCACATGATAGTTTTAAACACATTTCCACATTTCACTCTCATACACTCAATCGTACTCTCTCTCTGACATTCACCACCCACATTCACTATCCACCACCATCACATCCTTGACTGCCTACCTCCTGCACCCGGTACCTCTTCGACTGCACCCACAGATGATCAACAGTGAGAGGATACCCTGTCTGGCTAAAGATGTAAAACTTAGCACTCATGTGAGGCACCCCAGACATATCCTTTTCATTTTAGTACTTTTCTTGTGTTTATGTTTACATTTACATTATCCTTCTTTCTTGCTTTTCGGAACAACATTTCTTTTTCTTTGTAGGTACTGAGTGAGTGCATCTAGTTCAAGTTTGGGGGCGTGTTACGAGCAAAGCAAGAAACCTAGTTCTCCATCTCCCAGGTCGGATCTTTCTATGCCACACACACATTGGAGACAATGTGTATTTTAAGTTTGGGGTAGTGGGAGATACTGTTACACACACTTGAAATGCATGCACACATTAGGTCCCAGTTTTTTTTTTAGAAAAAGATAAATGCATGTTCATTTGGGAACAAAAATTTTGGTTGATTTAAAAATATGATAAAACTTCATTAGGAAGCTTAAAATCTAGAACACATAGTCTTGTAGTAGGAATTTTACAAAGTTTAGTTACCTACCTCAAGGCACCTAAGAATTCAAGAGTTTGATCCAAATTTGCACAAGCACATTTAGCACACATTTGTGTGGGATATGACACATAATTCTTTTATATTTGTTTCCATAACCTAACTGTAATCGGATAACTTATTAAAAAGAACACTTTGGCATAAGAAAAATAAAGAAAAATGTTAATCATGCAAAAAGAAAATCAAAAGCTTCTAATGATCATTAAAAACTTTCCACTGAGTAACTAGGCCTCTTGCCTCAGTAAGCATTGAGTGTTCATGTCAAAAGGTGGGAAGTAAGCCTTTAATGATCATAATAAAAATTTTCATTGAGTAATTGAGCCTCTTTCCTCAGTAAGCATTGATTGTTCATGTCAAAAGGTGGGAATTTCATTTAGAAGCATTAAAACCTGTTAGTTCCGTAGCTTTTTTGCCTCAAGTTAGTAAGTCCTTAGGGGTGTCTTTACACCTAATGCCCTAAAACCATCTGGTTTGTTTGGGAGTCATTGGACAAATGCTCATTACAAGGGTCAAATAGAAAGCTTAATGGAACTCAACATGGAAAAAGTCGCATGATAAAAGAAAAAGAAAAAGAAGCAAGTATTATACCATTTTTGCTCTTTTTGATAAGGAATTTGATAAAGGTTTGGGCACCGGAACATTATACACTAAAATTATGTGGAAGCCCCATCTTATATGTGCTAATTCATCACACACAAATCAAACTTGCGATGCCTTAAGCTAGCCTTAGGTAAGTAACATGAGCTTTTGAAAATCCTTTTTCAATACAAAAATGTGTTTTTATTATAAGCTTATTCATGAATGGTTATCATAGTTTTATGCACAACCCAAATCTTTGAGTATCATGAAAATGAATTTATCTTTAATTTTGTTTTAACATAGTCTTTAGTTTTGTATTGCTAAGGGACTACCAATATGTAAGTTTGGGGGTGTGATAAGTGCTTAAATAGTTATATTTAAGCCCCTTAATTTACGCTTGTTAGGTTCTTTATTTATCTATTTAAGTAGATTCTACTTTATTTTCGTGTTTTATGTGTTTTTCACAGGACTTGGACAAAAAGATGATAATTTGGAGTTTTTAGGAGCAAAAGTCAAGTTCTACCATCCAACAAGGTGCGCTCGAGTGCACCTCCCTTGTGATCGAGCGCACAAGCACACGAGCACACTTGAAGAAGGCTCGAGCGCACACTTGTGCTCGATCGTATCCCGCACATGATCGAGCGCAATCACTGCAGAGCCAGATATGGAAAGAAGTCTCCGGATTCCAAATAGGAAATTAGGGTTTCGGGACACCATAAGGACCCTATAAATAGCCCTATAAAACACATTAAATCAGACCTTTTGTTTTAGTTTTGAAGTAGCAAGCTTAGGAGAGGAATTGACGACTCGTCTCCCGAGTCTTCTTCGGTTTTATTTTTCTGTTTTATTTCATTATGTTTAGAATGTTTAGTTTAACTAGCATGTGTAATTAAACTCTTATAGGGCTCGATTGAAGCCTTAGTTATGTTTTTCCACATGTTTATTCATTAATTATCTTTGCTATAGCCTTGTTAGAATGTTTAACTTGATTAATGCCTGTTTGTATTTAAATTCCTCATATGTGTGTGTCTGATCAACATATGCATGCTATATGGATTAGTTAGTCGAATCAATTTGGATGACTGAGTCCTAGATTCGACATTAGTAACAAGAGATATCCACACCAGATTCTCAGGTTAATCAACATGGGAAATGAGGAGCGGACCAAGCCCTAGGTCCCATGTGGTTGCCGATCTTTACAACCCTCATGATCTCTCAAGGAATAACTCAGTATACACCCATACTGAATCCCTTAAGAGAGAAAAGAGTTAGAGTATACACCATGCCTAACTCGTTGCATAGGGAGATCAATAGCCAAAGGTGTGGGCTAAGCCCTTAGGTTAGCAACCATTAAATATTCATGATAAGGCTAGAGCATTGACACCTTACTTAGTGGGAAAGTATAATTAGTGGTGGATATCGTAGTCCTACGTTCTCAATATTATTCACTCACAATCAACAGCTATTTCTCTTTTCACTTTGAAGAAACTAATTCTAAATTGAAATTCACCAGTCCCTGTGGAAATGATCTCGCACTTGCACTCTATGCTACCATTGACCTTGTGCACTTGCAAGTAAAACTAGTACGGTTATTTGCGTATTTATTTAGGTAGATAATCATCACAAAACTGGATCCAAATGGTTTGCTTATGAAGATCATGACGATAAAGGAAAAAGGGGCAGTGTCAATGGAAGACCTGAGTTCTATCATTGTGCATGCTAGGGGCCCTCTAGAGTCAAAAGTCTAAGAATTTTCTTTCCTTTTTTAAAAAGGATGAGCAGGGAAATGATGTCCTTACCCCCTAAAAAAAATAAATTTTCTAATTAATAAATTTGTGTTTGATTCAAAGTATTCTAAGTCTTTAATATGTGATAAGAAAGCCTTCAATGAACTCAATGTCAGAGCCTACAAATTGAAACAAATGAATTATGACCATTAATTGCAGTACTACATCTGATTTATTTTGTCAAAAAATAGAGGACTTCATGGTGTATTTGCATGCCAAAAAATTGAACAAATAAGAGATCATCTTAAAATAAAGAAGAAAATCTTGGAAAACTTGCTTGTAATCTTGAACCTGTGAAAGCCTTAGTCTAGAAAGGCTAAGCAATTGGAGTTGAAATTATGAGAAGCCATCATTTTATTCACCCATTCATCCTAATTTCCCTTTGATAACTCTTTTGGGCCTTGTTATGTTTTCTTTTGAAACAAATCTTTGCCAAGGATTACATTTCAAAATAAGGATGTCATGTTAAGGGGTAAATTGATTGAGATTTAATAAATGAATGAAAAGGATAAAAAGAGAAAGCAAAAGCATGAAGAGAATGGAATTCAAAACAAAAGAGAAAGGAAAATAATGAAAATATGAAGAGAAGAAAAAGACTTTGTAAAGAAAACGCAAGCCTTGATTTATAGGAACCCTGAAAACAATTTTTTAAGCCTATTGTCTTTCTCTTCATTAGCCTTAGAAACCATTGGCCATGTTACAAAGTTTTGAAAAAGTCCTCTCAAATCGATGAAGATTGCTTAGCATTAGAAACCATCTTTTGGGGGGTAAAAATAGAATTTATCTTGTCCAAGAGTATGAGATTTTACTTAAGCAAGCATAACCCATCTCCTAAATAAACCACCTTGGAACTACTTGCAAAGAATGCTTCAAAACCTACACTTTTCGTTCTTGTCACCTTTACCATGGGTGCACTAAGATTCAAATAACCCTTTCACTACCAAAAACTAACCCTCACTCATGCACCACTTGCAAGAAAGTTCCCTCAAATCTCACCTTACACAACTTATAAGGAGTACCTCCAAGAATGATCAATTATGTTTATCAAACTTATGATAAAATTCCCTTTGAAATACGTAAGGCTCGATCCCATTCTTCTGGTACGTAGGCAAACACTTTGGTGCAACCACAATTTTGCAAAAAAGCCTTGGTTCCCTTTGCCTTCCATAGGTCTATGCAAATACATTGTTGAGTCTTTGATAAACTGAACAAATAGGAAACCCGAACTAATGGAAAGAGTTTTTCTATTTTGGTAAAAATGTTTATGCCACTTGTTCATTTTTTAAGGGATTTCAAAACACATATAAAAGACAAAGCGCATAAAGAATCATTTTATCACCCTCTTCTTCTCTTTCCCTTTAAATTCTTACAACTCAGTCTGAAGTGCATATCAAAAGTGAGAAATATAGAAGTTGGGCCATTTGTCAAGAACTTATAGTTAACTCCAAAGAACTCGAAAGCCAATGAGGAAAATTTGAAATAGTTCTCAACCACGAAAGACAGAAACTTCATCTGAATCTCTAATAAGAAGGAATACCTACCCAGTGAACTCAAATCTGGACTTATAAATCCCAAAAAAAATAATTTTTAAAACACTCAATATCATTCCTCGATGTTTTGATAATTGGAGTACACTGGTAACAACCAACTAGATAGGGAGTATTTTCTTTCGACCTATGGTGACTCATGCATCCATTTCATATTAAATGTTTTTTTTTTTAAAGAAAACACACATTTTCAAAACTTTTTTGACCCACAAAAATGCTCAAGGCTACCTAGACCTTTTAAGTTAGGCATGTTTGCTCTTGCTTGTTTCTCTACCTATTTTGCCTTTATATTTCTAGGATAATTGCCTAGGGAAGACAAACTTGAGACCACACTAAAACCGACCTCTAGCTTTCTTAAGCTCAATGGTTTCCCAAAAAACAGTTTGCAAGAATAGAAAGTTTCAAGGTAAGTAATTCACAATTTTGGGTCCAACACCTAGGGGCATCTTCCTTCCAACAGTTAGGGCATCATGCTTTTGACTCAACTAAAGGGCAACTCAAGGTAACACTCAACCAATGACCTAATTGGTTCAAAATAAAACCCACAAAAGGAGTAAGAACCCAATCAACATAACCAACAATCAATTTTGTTAGTAAACATCCATAATATTCACATATAGCCAAGTATAACCACATAGTCGTAGATTCTTTGAGAAGACGGATCTAGTCCCATTGCTGATCGTAGTACACCCTAAAAGCCAATAACATTTAATGTATAGGCATAATACTTGTAATTGATCTTATTCATTTATTAACAATAAACATTTATTTATGGCATTTATATTATTTATCATGTTAAATAAAAATCATATTCAGTATTTTTACATGATAAAGCCCAAAGAATAAGAGCAATGAAAATAAGCACTTTATCAGATTATACTAATTTGTATTTCCTTAAACTTTATTCTTAAATGTTCCTAGTCATAGGATAACTAAGAAATGCATTAGTGAATCTAGATAAATTACTACATACTATGTTTCCTCAATTAAGTAACTCGACTAAGTAACTCCTAATAGACATTTTACTAGATGTCAATAGGAGTTCTTACGTTGCAGTTGTACAAGTGATCTTCAGACTTGAGGCACCATGGATGCCTTATGTATAGGTCACCATACTTTCATGTTGCTTAAATATGATTCTAATCATGGGTCACATCAAGGTAGTAGTTGGGTATGACCACTTATGCATGGAGGTATGTGAGTATATAATATATAATCCATCAGCCTTAGAGAAAGAGATAAAGTTTCCAATGTGATCTAAATAAGTCATAGCTTGAAAATTCCTTAGTCAAAGAGGTGAAAATTAGAAAGGAGTTTTTAATTTCACCATTTAAGTTATGGACTTGAGATCAAGATACAAGTTATTAAATAATTAAACTCTGATATTAATTCCATACCTTAGGTTTAATCAAGGACATTACATGATGGAATGATTGAATTGTATAGTAACTGACAACAAAAAAGTTCACATAAAATTCATATTGCCCGGGGGTGTTAATCATGACTTATAGAAGCCCTTAAGAATTAATTTTAATTAAAGAAAGAATTTAAAAGAGTTTTGATTCGAATTAAAATAAAAAAGAGTTTTAATTAATTAGATGATGTCCAATTGTTACATAAAAGTTACAACCCACTGCCAACGCGATATTTTAACTAAAGGATCACACACAATTGGGAAATTTTAAGAATAAGGAAAACCAAAGGGAAAATAGAGAGAATTATAGGAATTAAATTAAAGTAGAGATTCAATTAATATTCTAGAAATCCTAGAGCCTTTAGGAGTAAAAGCTCTATATAAAGGCTTCTATGTGATAGAAACCTAATGGAATTTTGGAGACTTAAAATTAGATTTTAAACTCTCCTCCTTTTTGGTCTCCACAACTGAATTTCCTAGAGCTAGCACTCATTGATTTTCAGCTAGCCCTAGCCTTCCTCCATGCATGGTGTTTGACATCACGAAGAAGAAAATCCTTATTCTTGGTTGATTATGTTGATACACTTAGAGACCGGATGCTAGAATGGCTCGTGAACTCTACACCAAAGTTATAACCGAAATCTTCACTAAGGTATAAATCTCTAACCTTGTATGGAGATAATTGTATTCGTCCTAATACACATATAGAGAGAATTTATGGTATTTAAGTATATCGACATAAAATTTTAAATTTTCATTATGTTTCTATATCAGTAAACTTGCAGTGGTATCTGAGCCAACTCTATGGATTATTAGAATGAATTTAATTCTATTGTTGTAATTTTAAAAGAACTAATCTTGAAATTATAAAGATTGTAAATTCAAAATCTAAAAATTAGATTAAAGTTGATAAAACCCTAGGTCAAGAGAATTCAAGAAAGAGTTATTGAATTGATTATTATCATATGATGATAATAAAATTGTTTTAGATTGTTTTTCAAGAATATTAAATCAATGAAGATTGATTATGAACAATTTAGTTGACCAAAATATGATTTTGAATGAAAAGGAATTTGCTTTGGAAAGAAAAATCGAGAAGAAAAGCGTAAAAGATCTACAATGTCAGGTGATAGTCGACTACTTTGGGGAGTAGTTGATTACACCCTATTTGAGATGAAGAAAAATTTGGGCAAAGATTTCAGGTAGTCGACTATCCCTTACTATCCTAAAGGATAATCGACTGTAAAGGATAGTCAACTAAGTGACATAAAAATCAGTTTTTCGAGTTTTTAAAAGGTTTTTGAAATTGTTTCAAATTTCTTTAAAATTAAAATAAGTTTTTAATTCAAATTAATTATTTAATTTTTATCTTTAAAAGGTTTAAATTAAATTGATTGACTTAATTAAAAAAATTTCTTAACTTCAAAATCAAAAGTTTTAAGAAATTGGAGTTTAATTAGAAATTGAAACTCCAAAATCCTTCTTGTATTGAAATTATGAATTCTAATGAACAAGAATAAGGCCATAACTAGAATATAATTGATTTTATTTAATTATACAATTTGATTGTATGAGTGGATGACTATTGGACTGTAACGACCCATCTCGGGTTGGCCACTCCCGAGACAGTTTCATCATGCTTTGAAATCCTAACACGACACATATATGAAACAATATAAAAACTTATATCAACTGAATATATTTATATACACACACACGTCAATCCTCAACCCTCAACAGGGGAGTTACATTATTAAAATCCCAACTGAAATAATATATACAACATATTATGCATGATTATTTGTACACACAAAATCTTCCATTAGTGTGAGGATGTGGACCACGTGGCTTACAGAAAATGACTCAGTCTGAATCTCAGCTCACCAATCTATCTGTCCTGCTCACTACCTGAAATTATTTAACAATGAGAAGTGAGCTTCACAAGCTCAGTGAATTAAATTTACTAGAAGTACTCGATTATATACTTCCAGTCACATCTTATAATTCGATCATTTCTAATTCACCAATATTAATCATCTATTTCTTCACATATAATAATTCAATTCTTTAAATAATCTTCCAATATTCATTCCCCTACTATCTCATATAATTCAATAACAACATTCTATTATTACTACTCATATCATAATTATAACAATTTATCAATCTCTAATTAAATTAATCATCAAACATATCAATTTTTCAATCATATATTTAATCATCTCGAGATTATCAATTCAACATCATTTTTTACCTCGTTATGAGGTTTGCAGCGTATAATCAACCAATCAAATAATTTTATCATATCATACTTTCACATTTCTTTCTCATCATATCCGTCTCTCTGTGAGACTCATTTGTCTATCAATCATTTCACAATCAAGACTGATACTTTAGAATCTCAATCAATAATAATCAATATTTAAAACAAATGTAATGCATGAATTTAAATTTTCTTTCTTTCTTTCTCATCAAATCATTTCATATTACATATGGGAACGTCTTCCCACGTGTTGACATGTTTTAGCTAGACCAGCTGCCTTCCTGGTCTTCTCAGCTAGACCAGCTGCCTTCTTGGTCTTTTCTTTTTAGCTAGACCAGCTACCTTCCTGGTCTTTTCTTTTATGCATATGAGCAATAATATACAAGCAAGCATACATCAAAACATATCAATTCAACTATCTAGCTCTTTCTCAAAATTATTATTTTTATTGTATTTATTAAATTGTTTTCTCATATATCGAACTTTTCAATCATATTTTTCAGAAATTTCATAAAACTTCTCAACATATTTTTCATTCATCCATCATTTTTAAAATATAAATTCTTAAATAATTAATATTCAACAAACTTTCTAATTCCTAATCAACAAATCAATCAATTTTCATATATAACAAAAAATACATCATTAAATCATTATAATTCAATAATTTATTCAAACATCAAAAGTTCATATTTTTTTTGGTCTCATTTACTAAAAGTAAATCTAACTCACCATATAGCACTTGAAGCTACCCGTGGATCACTTCCTTGCCTTTCTTGCTCCTTTCAACAATTTCTTGAGATTACTGATCACCAACACCTAATCATAAAGTTTCATAAATCTTGCTATTTCATAACTTAATTCAAACAATATAATTGTTTAGTTATGAGTCTTATTGAAAATTTACCTCAAATGTGATGAAGTCTTGCTATTGTAATTGAATTACTGCACTATCTCTAATATTGGAGAAATTTTTCTTTATAACTTTTTGATAAGAAATTTGAATTAAAGAAAGAAGAAAACCAAACAGGATTTGGTAAGAAATAACAAAACCTAAACAAAACTTAACTGTTTTATACCAAAACCATTCTTTTTATTTCTGAAGTGTCTTGCATGCAAGACACTTCAAATTACATAGCCTACACCTAGACTTAAGCATCTAGGTGTATCACCTTCCTTTCTTATTCTTTTTTCGTCTTTGTAGCCATAAGGCTACACCTATTTTTATTTATAACACATGGATGCTAAGCATTCAGGTGTCTCTTTTTTCCTTTTTTTTTCTTTCTCACAAAAAACTACACCTGGACGTGCGTCCAAGAGTCCTCTTTTTTCATTAATAGTAAATCTTTCATGTATATATAATTTCAATTCCATGTAATATCTATCAAATTACTTCTTTACCCTTACTTTAAGAACACAGGTATTACAATTCTACCCACCTTATAAAAATTTCGTCCCCGAAATTTTCTTACCTAACTCATGAAAAAGCTGGGAGTACTCTTTCCTCATTCTTGCCTCATGCTCCTAAGTAATTTCTTTAAAATCTTTGTTCTGCCATAATACTTGAATCAAAAGAATAAATTTGTTATGCAAGACTTGTTCCTTTCTATCTAGAATTCTAACTGGTACTTACATAAAGGTCAAATCTTCCTAAAGTTCTACAGCCTGATTCGGAATACTATGGGATTCATCATGTAAACACTTTCTCAAAAGTGAAACATGAAACATATTTTGTAATTGCTTTAACTCTGGAGACAAATCCAATCTATATGTTATTGATCCAACTCTTTCAATCACCTTATATGGCCCCACAAATCTCGAACTCAACTTTCCTTTCTTTTTAAATCTTAATACACCTTTCCACGGAGATATCTTCAAAAACACCCAGTCACCAACCTGAAACTCAAGAGATCATCTTCTATTATCAGCATATCCCTTATATCTGTTATGTGGTGCTCTAAGGTTCTTTCTAACTAGTTTGATCCTCTCAGTAGTCAAATCTATCATTTTTGGACCAAATACTTTTCTTTCTCCAACTTCTTCCCAACATACTGGAGTTATGCACATTCTACCATATAAAGCCTCAAATGGTGCCATCCCAATACTAGTTTGATACTGATTATTGTATATAAACTCTATCAAAGATAAATAAGCATATCAGCTCACTGAAAAACTCAATACAGTTTCCTTCAGCATATCTTCCAGTATTATGATGATTCTCTTTGTAAGCCCATCCGTTTGAGGATGAAAAACTGTACTAAACTGTAACTGTGTACCCATAGCTTTCTGGAAACCCCTCCAAAATCCATAAGTGAATCTATTATCCCTATCTGATACAATTCTTAAAGGTACTCTATGTAATCTCATATTTTTCGCTACATATGATTCAACTAACTTTTCAGGACTCCAAGTAGTTTTAACAGGAAGAAAATGCAAAGACTTAGAAAGTCTATCCACTATAACCTATACAGCATCATGACCTCTCTGGGTATGGGGAAAACCATAAACAAAATCCATACTTACATTCTCCCATAGCCATTCAGGTACTGGAAGAGGTTGTAATAAACCTGCTAGATGTCTATTCTCAAACTTCACCTATTGACAAATCAAACATCTAGAAATATACTCAGCTACATCCTTCTTCATCCCTGACCACCAATAATTATGTCTCAAGCCCCTGTACATCTTATTATTACCCAGGTACATAGAATATACAGAATCATGAGCTTCTCTTAGTATCTCATTTCTCATCTCAACATCATTGGGAACATAAAATCTATTTCCCAATACTACAATACCATCTTCTCTAATTCTAAACTCAGTCGGCTTCCAACTCAATACTTTCTATTTGATCTTCTCTATCTCTTCATCTCTACTTTGCATATGTAACAAGCGATCAATAATAGAAAATTGTAATACAATTTTTGCCATCAATACTCCTCTATCACTGATACTCAACTGCATTCTCATTTCTCTCAATTCTATCATCAAGCTAATATCATGACTCCCAATACCAGCTAATCTCCTTGTAGACTTTCTACTCAATGCATCAGCTACTACATTAGCCTTCTCTGAATGATAATGAATTGTATAGTCATAGTCACTAATCAATTCCATCCACCTCCTCTGCCTTAAATTCAACTCTTTCTGGGTAGGTAAATACGTCAAACTTTTATGATCAGTAAAAATTTCACAAGTGGCTCCATACAGATGATGTCTCCAAATCTTCAAAGCAAAAACTATGGCAGCCAATTCTAAATCATGGGCCGAGTAATTCCTCTCATGGTTCTTCAATTGCCATGAAGCATAAGCTATAACTCTCCCATGTTTCATATGCCACAAATCCTTCATCACCAGAAGGAAGCACTAATACCAGAGTAGTAGTCAATTTCTCTTTCAACAACTAGAAACTCTTCTCACATTCATCTGACCATATAAATTTCACTTCCTTCCTAGTCAATTTGGTTAATGGTCCAGCAATGATAGAAAAACTCTAGATAAACCTCCTATACTAACCAACCAACCCCAAAAAGCTTATGATTTCAGTCACACTAGTGGGTTTTTCCCAATTCAACATTGCATCTACTTTCTATAGGTCAACTACTATACCATCTCCTGACACAATATGCCCCAAGAAAGATATTTTACTCCACTAAAACTCACATTTAGAGAACTTTGCATATAATTTCTCTCTCTTCAAAATTTCCAACACTATATCTAAATGTTTCCCATACTCCTCTTCATTCTTGGAATATACCAGAATATCATCAATAAATACAATCACAAATCTATCCAAGAATGGTTTAAACACCCAATTCATTAGATCAATAAATGTTGTCAGAGCATTAGTTAACCCAAATGGCATCACAAGGAACTCATGATGGCCATAATGTGTCCTAAAAGCAGTATTAGGCACGTCTCCCTCCTTTATCCTCAACTGATGATAACCCAATCTCAAATCTATATTAGAAAATAGCCTAGCCCCCTATAACTGCTCGAATAAATCATCTATTCTTGTCAAAGGATATTTATTCTTGATGGTGATCTTTTTTAACTATCTATAATCAATACACAACCTCATCGTTCCATCTTTCTTCTTCACAAACAACATAAGGGCTCCCCAAGGTGACATACTAGGTCGAATAAACTGTTTATCTAGCAACTCCTCAAGCTGAACTTTCAATTCTCTCAACTCAGCTGGTGCCATTCTATAAAGTGTTATAGATATGGGTGTTGATCTCGGAATCACCTCAATAAAAAACTCAATCTCCCTGTTGGGAGGCAAACCAAACAACTCCTCAATGAACGCATCAGAAAAATCTTTCACTACTAAGATTTCTTCTAACTTCCTAATTTCCTTTCTAGAATCTACCACATATGCCAAATACCCCTCACAACCCTTCTTCAACCAGCTACTAGCAGTTAGGGAAAATATAAGACAGTTGGCAAGTATCTTACGTTCTTTTTGAAAGTCAAACTCCTCTTGTCCTAGTATCCTGAACACCACATTCTTCCTAAAGTAATCTACCCAAGCATGATATGTAGATAACCAATTCAACCCCAGAATTAAATCAAAATCTATTATATCTAAAGGGAACAAATCAACTTCAAATTCTCTACCAGCCATACTAATCACAGAACCCCGATAAATTGTCCTGATAATAACCCTATCCTTAGTAGGAACCTCAACAATAACAGCATGCATCAAAGGACTAACATAAGCATCAACAGATTTCATATAAACACTTGATGCAAAAGAATGGGTTGCAACAGGATCAATCAATAATCTAGAAGGTCTATCAAGAATAGATATTATACCCATAACAATATCAGGAGTGGCATGTGCATCTTGTTGGGTCATCGCATAGACTTTGCTGTCTTTGGGCTGTAACTGACCACTGCGTCCTCTCTCAGCTATTGATCCTCTGCCACCACATACTCTCTGATCCATCACCTCTCTCCACCTATTTTCTCCCAACACCCCCAGCACTTATCTCAACAGATTTCCCAACTGGACAATCTACACTAATATGTCCTCCCTCACCACATACAAAGCACATCAGAGTAGGACAATTTTGAGATAGATGCCCTGTCTAATTACATCTAAACCAAACTTTTGCCTTTCGATCATACATCAAATTACCACTTCCACTTGGTGGCATACTTACTCCTCTACCATAACTTTCAATTCCCATAGCATATCTTCCAAATCTAAGGGTCCGACTAATATTACTCTGAGCTATAGAAGCAATAGATTCTGCTTGCCTCTGACCCTGTATTACAATTCCCTATGACAAGGAACGCCCCCTCTGGAGTGGTCTCCTACCTTGCACACTCATACCACTACCACCTCTGGGTCCCTCAAATCTAGACCTTTTCAACCAATCCCTCCTAACTCTAAACTTCATCACATCCTTCTTAATCTGTAATGCTTTATCCACTATTATAGCATAATTCCCAATACCCATGTAAAAGTTTAGTTTGAATTTCATACTGTAACCCGTCTAAAAATCTCTTACATTTCCTCTCATTCGTATTTACTAACTCAGATAAAAACCTCGACAGGGCTATAACTCTATTATCATACTCAGCCACAAATAAAGTATTCTGCCTTAAATGAATAAAATCTCTCTCTTGCTATGCTCAAAATGTATCTGAAAAATATTTCGCAAAGAACACATCCTTAAACTTACGCCAAGTTAAGGATTGATCTACTTGTGTACTTAATCTAGGCAAAATATTCTCCCACCATTGAAAAGCCTCACCTTCCAACTTAAATGAAGCAAAAGCCACCTTCTGCCTATCTATCACTGGTAAGTCTTCAAAATATTTCTCAACATGTTTAATCCACTGCTCAGCTTCAATAGGATTTACAGATTCTCTAAAAGACTGGGGTTTAAATTTTATTAATCTCACAAAACAATCCCCTTGCATCTCATGTGTAAACACACCCTCTCGCTCATAAGCTTCTTGCCTCACCACATCAGGTTCTATCCTACCCCTTTTCTCTAATATTCTCTGTAAATTATTAGCTCTTTCTTCTACTGCATTCATTCTCTCTATAGCAAGATTAAGAACTTCTCTCAACTCATCCCTCCTAATATCAGACTCTCTCTCACCTCTACTAGTACTAGCTATACTAGCAACATGTTTTCTTACATGAACCACAGACTCGACCTCCCCCTCTGCTTCAACTCTTCTAAATATTGGGGGTCTACCACGTCCTCTCTGATTCAGAATTCAACCTCTAGCTCTAGCACGTCCACGTGTCATCCTCAAACTCTGCATTAAAATGTAGTTTGTTTAAATCTTCCACTTCATTAAATTTTTATACAGTCTACAGAATCGTAAAACCTAATTTTCTGATTCCAAAATTGTAATGGCCCATCATGGGTTAGCCACCCCTGAGACGGTGTCGTCACATTTTGAATTTCTAGCACCACATATATATGCAACAATATAAAAACATATATCAACTAAATATATATATATATATATATATATATATATATATATATATATATACACACACACACACACACACACATCAATCCTCAACCCTCAACAGGGGAGTTACATTATTAAAATCTCAACTGAAACAATACATACAACATATTATGCATGATTATTTACCCCAAAAAAAATTCTTCCATTAGTCTGAGGATGTGGACCACGTGGCTTATAGAAAATGACTCAATTTGAATCTCAACTCACCAATCTATTTATCCTGCCTGCTACCTGAAATTATTTAACAATAAGAAGTGAGCTTCACAAGCTCAGTGAATTAAATTTACTAGAAATACTCGATTATATACTTCTAGTCACCTCTTATAATTTGATTGTTTCTAATTCACCAATATTAATCATCTATTTCTTCACATATATAATTCAATCCTTCAAATAATCTTCTAATATTCATTCCTTTATTATCTCATATAATTTAATAATAACATTCTATTGTCACTACTCATATCATAATTCCAACCATTTATCAATCTCTTTTTATATTAATCATCAAATATATCAATTTTCAATCATATATTTAATCATCTCGAGATTATCAATTCAACATCATTATTTACCTCATTATGAGGTTTGCAGCGTATATTTCTTTCTAATCATATTTACCTCTCTGTGAGACTCATTTGTCTATCAATTATTTCACAATCAAGACTGATACTTTATCATCTCAATCAATAATAATAAATATTTAAAACAAATGTAATGCATGAATTTAAATTTTCTTTCTTTCTTTCTCATCAAATCATTTCATATTATCATATGGGAGCATCTTCCCACATGTCGACATGTTTTAGCCAGACCAGTTGTCTTCCTAGTCTTCTCAACTAGACAAACTACCTTTATGGTCTTTTTAGCTAGTCTAACTGCCTTCCTGGTCTTCTCGGCTAGACTGACTGCTTTCTTGGTCTTTTCGACTAGACCAGCTACCTTCCTGGTCTTTTCGACTAGACCAGCTGCATTCCTGGTCTTTTCTTTTATGCATATGAGCAATAATATGCAAACAAGCATGCATCAAAACACATTAATTCAACTATCTCGCTCTTTCTCAAAATTATTATTTTTATAATATTTATTAAATTGTTTCCTCATATATCATATCAGCTTTTCAATCATATTTTTCAGAAATTTCATAAAACTTCTCAACATATTTTTCATTCATCCATCCTTTTTAAAATATAAATTCTTATATAATTAATATTCAACATACTTTCTAATTCCTAATCAATCAATTTTCATATATAACAGAAAATACATCATTAAATCATTATAATTCAATAATTTATTCAAACATCATAAGTTCATATTTTTATTGATTTCGTTTACTAAAAGTAAATCTAACTCACCTCGTAGCACTTAAAGCTACCCATGGATCACTTCCTTGCCTTTTCTACTCCTTTCAGCAATTTCTTGAGATTGCTGATCACCAACACCTAATCATAAACTTTCATAAATCTTACTATTTCATAACTTAATTCAAACAATATAATTGTTTAGTTATCAGTCTTATTAAAAATTTACCTCAAATATGATGAAGTCTTGCTATTGTAATTGAATGATTAGACTATCTCTAATATTGGAGAAATTTTCTTTATAACTTTTTGTTAAGAAATTTGAATTGAAGAAAGAATAAAACTAAATGAAATTTGGTAAGAAATAACAAGACCTAAACAAAAGTTAATTGTTTTATACCAAAACTGTTTTTCGGTTTCTGAAGTGTCTTACATGCAAGACACTTCAAATTACAAAGCCTACACTTGGACTTAAGCGTCCAAGTGTGTCACCTTCCTTTCTTTTTTCATCTTTGTAGCCATAAGGCTACACCTGTTTTTATTTATAACATCTTATCACTAAGCGTCTAGGTGTCTCTTTTTTTTCATCTTTGTAGCCATAAGGCTATACTTGTTTTTATTTATAACACCTGGACGCTAAGCGTCCAGGTGTTTTTTTTTTCCTCACAAAATACTATACCTGGACACGCATCCAAGTGTCCCCTTTTTTTCATTAATAGTAAATCTTTCATATATATATTATTTTAATTCCATGTAATATCTATCAAATTATTTCTTTACCTTTACTTTAAGAACACGGCTATTACATGGATCTAGGTCTTAGCAATTAGTTGAATTCATTGGTATTATTTTTGGTTATTCAATATTAAGTGGGGTTTACATACCTCGCCTTCTATTATTTCTTTCAATATAGATTTCTATCTCCCTCAAATGTAACTCTCATTTACTTATGATCAAAGTTTCTTATAACTTTTATATTTATAGTTACTAAGGATTAGATAAGATTTAACTAAGGCAAACCAAGGAGTGCTCAAGGAAGCATGGTGGACCATGAAGATTGAAGAATCATGAATGTATGGTATATATTTATGTAATAATTATCTATTGTTTGAACAAGTGATTTTCTTAATTGGCTCAAGTAAATCACGCTTGATAAATCCATAATCATCCACTTAGGTATATATTTGCATGTGATGTATGTATGCTAAGCATGTAATTAGACTATATGCCTATTATATGTATTTGATGCATATTAAATGATGAAACTTAAAAGTAAAGACCTAAATCCCTCATGCACAAAATTAAATATTAAGTTGCAAACAAATATCATGAGGAATGATTGTTCGTAGTTATTGGAAATCACCTTGTCAAGATGCCCAGGTGGTGATCCTCCAAACACCCAAGTCTAGAATGACTTGTAGAACGAAATACAGCAATCAAAGACAAGAACAGAAAATCAAAGAAAGAAAGAAGATAAGCAATTTGTTATCGAGGTTCGGCAATGTGCCTACGTCCCCGTGAGTTCCTCCGAACTCTCTGAACTAAATCAATGGTTCTTTACAAATACAGCAACCCTCTTCAAGAAGCTCAAGTTCTTGAAGAAACCAAGAAGAGAATTAAAGAAGAAGATAAGAACTAACAATGCTCTCTATCTAATCTAGACTCCTCTCTCTTTACAACCAGCCTCACTACAATGAGTCCCTCTTGTGTTTGTGTCTTTGCACTCTCACATAATTCTCTCTTGTATGTCACTCTTTACAATTGATCTCAAACAATGTCATAATGGAAATAATCATGAGAATGAAGCTAGGTGACCCTTTATATAGTGCACCCACTTCTTGTCCATTCTTGTGAGTCAATCTCCACACTTAGATCTTGATTACCACTTAACCATGGCCCTCCATCAATCCTAAGTCATACTGTGTGTTTTAACCTTGCACCCATGCACCTAAGAGGAGGTTAAAGCATGTTGTCCATGTGTGCTTTGGTGTGCCTAGCGCCTAGGCACTCAACAAGGGGCGGTGTGGCACTAGGCAGAGCACACTTGCAGCCCATTCTGGATGGTGTGACGCTGGTGGGAGTGGTGTGGTGCTGGCACGGTTCAGGAGGTCTCCATTCTATGCAGTGCAGTGCTGGTAAAGGGGCGGTGCAGCGCACATGGATGCTTCCCCTTCACACAGCAGTGCGCACACTTTTTCAGCTTCTGTGCTGAAGTGCACACACTAGTGTGCCTACCCTTACCTTGCTCCAAAGTGATGCACACACTTGTGTGCAGTCTTTTAACTTACTTTATTTTAATAATCCAACCTTGTTTTAGACTTTAACCATCTTTGAACCATGTTTAGACATGTTTAAACCTTAGACAAATACCAACAATCTCTACCATTGTCTAAGTGTAAAGCCAAACCATTTTTGCAGAGAGCTTCAGGATCCAAACTCATCTTGAGTCATCAATTAACCGACTCCAATCCTAAGTAGTCCAAGGCAATAATTGAACTTACTTAGAGGTAGAACTTTAGTACCCAAATCCGCAGGATTTTCTTTCGTGGCTACCTTGTCTACATGGATGCATCCTTTCGTAACATTTTCCCGAATGAAATGATACCAAACATCCATGTGCTTTGTCCTCTCATGGAATACCGGATTCTTACACAAGTGCAATGCACTTTGACTATTCGAAAACACCACAACCTGCTCCTCCAGTACCTTTTACTCTTCCAACAACCCTTTGCACCACATAGCTTCCTTAATGGCCTCTGTAGCCGCTATGTACTCAGCCTCGGTTGTTGAGAGTGCTACCACTGGCTGCAACTGAGCCTTCCAACTTACAAAACATCCATTTAAGTTGAAGAAGTAGGAGGTAATCGATCTCTTTTATCTTGGTCTGCTCCATAGTCCGAATCTGCAAAACCCTCAAGGCAGATGGACTTACCCCTCTTCTCATAAACCAGCCCTACTTCTGGGCTTCCCTTCAAGTACCTCAGCAACCACTTCATCCCAAGCCAATGCTCCTTTTTGGGATTACCCATAAACCTACTAAGAACACTCATTGCATGAGCAATCTCAGGTCTAGTGCTTACCATGGTGAACATAACAGAACCAACTGCACTAGAGTAAGGGACTTTCTATATTTCCTTCTTCTCCGCCTCCGATCTTGGACATTGATCGCTGGAGAACTTGAAATGACCAGCAAGGGGAACCTTCACTGGTTTGCTATCTTCCATAGAGAACTTAGATATCATCTTCTCTATGTAGGAAGTTTGAGAGATCTTCAATCTGTTCCTCTCCCTTTCCCAGATGATACACATCCCAAGGATCTTCTGTGCATGGCCAAGATCCTTCATCTCAAACACCTCACTGAGTTGAGCCTTCAATTTCCTTATCCTCTCCATGCTACTCCCAACCAGCAATATATCATCAACATAGATAAGGATGATCACCATTTCCTCAACTTTCTGCCCTTCATAGTAGAAGCATGAATCATAGTAGCTTCTTATGAAACCCAAGCTGATTATAAAGGAATCAAACCTCTTATTCCATTGCCAAGGTGATTGCTTTAGGCCATAGAGAGATTTCTTCAATTTACACACTAACTCTCCCTGCCTTCTTTCCTCATAGCCTTTGGGTTCCCTTATGAAAATGGTCTCATCGAGTTCTCCATGTAAGAATGCTGTCTTCACATCCATTTGCTCGATTTCCCAATCCAATTGGACCACCAATGCTAACACTATCCGTACCATCTTGTACTTCACAACTAGTAAGAAGATTTCGGTAAAATCTATGCCTTCTTTTTATGTGAACCCCTTCACCACCAGCCTAGTTTTATATCGAACTTCATCCCCTGGAGTATTCCCTTCTTTGATCTTGTAGAGCCATCTACAATCCACAACTCTCTGTTTTTCTAGTTTGCGTACCAACTCCCAAGAGTTGTTCTTCATCAAAGAATCCATTTCTTCCTCCATAGACAGCTGCCACTTTGACGAATCCTTACACTCCATGGCATTCGTGTAAGTTTCTGGTTCAACCTCTCCTTCTATCCAAGGAGCTGTTACATTAGTATCCGCAAACCCATATCTCAAAGGTGGTTTAACCACCCTCCTTCCCCGGTCTCTTGTGAGCTGGTAGTCATTATAACATGCTACATTAACCTTTTTTTGTTCAACCACTTCTTGAGTTTCTTGAGCTTAGCCTCCATTCAAGGGCTCTACTTGGTCTGAACCCTCTTGCCTCCTTTGCTCTACCTGAATCGAGTCCTTCTTGATGCAATGCTCCACAACTTTCGGACTAGTTTGCTCACTAGCCCATGCAGGGTTAGTTTTCTCCAAGTAGGGAAATAATAATTCATTAAAAATAACATCCCTAATTATAATCAGTTTCATGCCCTTCTTTTCTAAGGACCACTACCTATATCCCTTAACCCCATCACCATATCCTAGAAATACACATTTTCTAGATCTAGGGCTAAGTTTATCCTCCTTTTGACGTGCATATGCAGCACATCCAAAAGTCCTAAGGTTGTTTAATTCAAGGGGTTTTCCACTCCACATCTCCATGGGAGTATTGAGCTCTAAAGCTCTAGAGGGTGATCTATTTACCAAGTATGCAGCTGTAGCCATAGCTTCTCCCCAAAAATATTTTGGTAAACCAGATCCTATTAGCATGCACCTAACCTTTTCCATAAGGGTTCTATTCATTCTTTCAGCAACTCTATTTTGTTGAGGTGTTTTTACAACTGATCTATGCCTTAGATTGCCATTTAATTCATAGAATTTATCAAAATCCTTATTGCAAAATTCTAAGCCATTATTGGTTCGTAAAGCCTTAACTACCATACCCGTTTGAGTTTCCAGTAACTTCTTCCACACAACAAATTTATTCAAGGCATCCGATTTATTTCTAAGTAAATAAATCCACGCTCTTCTTGAATAATCATCAATTAAAGACAGAAAGTAAAAGTTACTTCCCTGTGTTGGTGTTCTTGCTAGTCCCTAAAGGTCCAAATGAATGTAGTCAAGAATTCCCTTAGACTTGTGCACTCCGGTGTTGCTTCCCAAGAATACAACTCTCACAGAAATCTAGTTTCCTCTACTTTGTCTCCTCCAAGTAGACCATCCTTGCTAAGAACTTGCAGGCCCTTTTCGCTCATGTGTCCCAAGCGAGTGTACCAAAAGGCTGCCTTGTCCATTTCAGCCATCAAGCTTGCTGCTTGATCATTGATTTATGTCTCTCCGATCATCTCATAGAGTCCATTGTTTCTTGCTGCCTTGATCACCATTAAAGATCCCTTGGCCACTTTGATCTTTCCTCCCTCTACTTTGCATGTATACTCCATGGAATCCAGCTGCCCCAATGAGATCAAATTTCTCTTCTAATTTGGAAGATTCCTCACAATTCGCAGCAGCCTTGCGACTCCATCAAACATCCTCAATTGGATGTCTCTAATCCCCCTCACTTGGCAAGAATTTTCATTCCCCAAGAAGACCCTTCCATCATTGATCTCCTTGAAACTCTTGAACTATTCCTTGTGAGGGCACATGTGATAAGTGCACCCAGAATCAAGAATCCACTTTCCACTGCCTTGCCTCCTGCTAACATTTGAGCACAAAACAAGAACATCATCTTGCTGTTCTCCTATGGCAACCGAAGCCTCTCCATTGTTGGTATGGCTTCTCCTCTCATCCCAAGTCCTCTTCTTGCAATCTTTCTTGAAATGGCCCTCCTTATTGCAGTAGAAATATCCCCTTCTTCCTCCAAGTCTTGTCTTAGAATGAGATCTCCCATGGCACACTGAGATGCTGGCTATTGTTACTGCCATTGTCCCTCTACCCCTGTCCTAGTAGTAGCCATTGTTGCTGCCATACCGAGATGCTGCCTTTCTTTTAATGAACAACCTTCTTCCACTTGATGCACTCCTCATCTTGGCATCAAGATTATCTTGCAACTCTTTCTTAGGATCAAATTTAAAAGTAAAGATTCATTTACGAAGATACCTCTTATTAGAGAGAATCTTGGCAAGAAACAACTCATCTAGTTTCTTCCAATTACAGCTGGATCTTTCAAGTCTCCGCACTTCCTTGTGACATTATCCGATATGTGCAAGAAAATGGTGCTGTAAGCCATCTTCTTCATTTCAACCCGCTGGTGCTCTGTGACACTTGGTGGAAAAGCATCATCTTCTCCAATAGCTAAGTCCACTTTTTGTTGCATTAGAATAGCCTTGATCTTCCGCTTCCAAAGGACAAAGTCTAAGGCTATCTTTGTGGACAAGATCTCTTTCCATCAAACTTCTCAACATAGAAATTTGAAGCCATTTTTGTGGACAAGATCCTAGATTTATGCAATACCCATAAATGCTTTCTTCAATCTCAAGAACACAGATCGAAGATGAATCTTAACACCGTTCTTGAATCTACCTCAAAAACATGATCAGATCTTGATTTTTACACCGTTTTTGAATCACCCAAGAAGTTGATCTTTGATTCTTGGAGTCTTGGCTCCGTCACCTTCTTGTTCTTGCTCCGAACACCCAATTCTAGAATGACTTGTAGAAAGAAATACAGCAATCAAAGACAAGAACAAAAAATCAAAGAAAGAAAGAAGACAAGCAATTTGTTATCGAGGTTGGGCAATGTGTCTATGTCCCCGTGAGTTCCTCCGAACTCTCTGCACTAAATCAATGGTTCTTTACAAATACAGTAACCCTCTTCAAGAAGCTCAAGTTCTTGAAGAAACCAAGAAGAGAAGTAAGGAAGAAGATAAGAACTAACAATGCTCTCTATCTAATCTAGACTCCTCTCTCTTTACAACTAGCCTCACTACAATGAGTCCCTCTTATGTTTGTGTCTTTGCACTTTCATACAATTCTCTCTTGTATATCACTCTTTAAAATTGATCTCAAACAATTTCACAATGGAAATAATCATGAGAATGAAGCTAGGTGACCCTTTATATAGTGCACCCACTTCTTGTCCATTCTTGTGAGTCAATCTCCACCCTTAGATCTTGATTACCACTTAACCATGGCCCTCCATCAATCCTAAGTGGCGCTGTGCATTTTAACCTTGCACCCATGAACCTAAGAGGAGATTAAAGCATGCTGTCCATGTGTGCTTTGGTGTGCCTAGCGCCTAGGCACTCAACAGGGGGCGGTGCGGCGCTGGGCAGAGCACACTTGCAGCCCATTCTGGATGGTGCGGTGCTGGTGGGGAGTGGTGCAGTGCTGGCGTGGTTTAGTGGGTCTCCATTCTATGCAGTGCGGCACTGGTGAAGGGGTGGTGCGGCGCACACTGATGTTGCCCCTTCACATAGCAGTGCGCACACTTTTTCAGCTTCTGTGCTGAAGTGCACACACTAGTGTGCCTACCCTTACCTTACTCCAAAGTGATGCACACACTTGTGTGCAGTCTTTTAATTTGCTGTATTTTAATACTCCAACCTTGGTTTAGACTTTAACCATCTTTGAATCATGTTTAGACATGTTTAAACCTTAGACAAATACCAACAGTAGTCTTCCACCATTATAGTCAATATGGAATTTCTTATCGATGTAAATTTGTTGTTCCACCAAAAAGTTTAAATTCTTAAGAAATTTATATTTTGTATTAAAACATGTGATGTACATGAGATAAACAAATGATATTACTTTTTTGTGCTACCACAAGGGTTATATCATTAATTTATACTTCTGAGGAATAGTGGGTTTGACTTAACTAAAATGAATATGATTTGTTGTGCCGCCATAAGGTCATATGTATTTAAGAGACTAAATTATTATTAGGAATTACATGAGATGCAAATGATAAAAGCTATAATTATTAGTTTGTTACCACAAAGTTGTAGTATGCAAGTGAGAGTATCCTAATCCCTATTAAGAAAACTTCCAAAGAGTTTTTTTTTTTATTTCCATATTAAGGGTTGTAGGAATTGAAAAGAATAGTAGGAGGAACCATTTAGATTAAAAAACCCATATTTGTTGTTATATTGTAGATCAGAATGGCTAATCTCAACCCACTATCTAGAAATCTTGATTCAAACAAACTAACTAGGCCCCATTTTCCTGATTGGTTGAAGAACTTGAGAATTATTCTCAATTCTGATAAAATAGTCTATGTTCTTGATTGATCATTGCCAAGTAGTCTTGTTAAGAATGCTATGGAAAAATAGGTCGGTACTTATGAGAAGTGACAAAAGGATGACATGAAGGCTAGGTGTTATATGTTAACATCTATATCTAATGAGCTTTAGAAGAAACATAACAAGATGGAAATTTCTTATGCGATATTGCTTCATCTACGAGATTTTTATGGTGAGCATAATTGCAATGAAAGGTTTTTAATCTCTAAAGACCTTTTTAGGGCTAGGATGCCTGAAGGGTCATTACTCCATAAGAATGGGTTAAAGATGATCAACTATATTTTGCAGTTAGACTGGCTCATTTCAATATGGATGTGGAGTTAAGTAATGACTTATTTCTTTAATCCCTTCGATTCCTTTTATTAGTTTGTTATGAAATACAAAATGAATATGAAAGAAGCTATGTTTCTAGAACTTGTAAGCATATTGAAAACTGTTAAAAGCACAATCAAGAATGGCAAAGTACCAATTATTCTTGTTGATAGAGCTTCTTCCTCTAAGCTTAAGGGAAAAAAAAGTCTTGAAGAAGAAGAAAAAATTATTGAAAGCAAAAGGCGGTGCTGGCAAGGCTAGTTCTTCAAAGGCCAAGAAAAACAAGGGACAATACTTCAATTGTGGCAATGATGGGCATTGGAAGAGGAATTGTAACAAGTATCTTGCATCCTTAAAAGAAAAGCATTCGAAAAGGTAAGCCTGATTTATTCATTATTGATATTAGCTTAAGTGTTAACAATACTTCTCATGGGTATCAGATACCTATTGGGGCTCATATATCTGTAATAAATTGTAGGTACTGAGAAAAAGTAGAAAACTAAAAAAAAAGTGAGGTGGACCTACGCCTTGGAAATGGAACAAAAAGTGTAGCATTAGCCGTGGGGACATATTGCTATCTGGATAAACTTTAGAACTTAGAGATTGTTATTATGTGCCAATTTTAACTAGAAACATTGTTTCAAATTCTAAAATAGATAGGGAAGGTTATGAATTTTTTCTTAGGAAGAATTGTTGTTATACTTATTTATTTAATGGTCTTTATATTCTTCAAGTAGATGTTAATATTTTCAATATCAAACAAAATAAAAAGAAAAGAGATAATGGTCTAAATCATCCCTACATGTGGCACTTAAGACTAAGTCATATCAATGAAGATAGAGTAAGCAAGTTGGAAAAAGGTGGATACTTAGATCTATTGGATTTTGAATCCTATCCAACTTTCGAAATTTGCCTCATAGGGAAGATGACTAGATCTCCATTTAGTGAACATTGAAAGAGCTGCAGATGTATTAGGATTAATATACACTAACGTGTGCAAACCTTAAAAGTTAATGCTAGAAGAGGTTGCTCCTACTTTATTACCTTCATCGATAATCATTCAAGGTGTGGGTAATCTAAATCAATTGAAAAGTTCAAAGAATTTAATAATGAAGTTGAAAAGAAAACTGGGAAAGATATTAAAGCTCTTTGATCTAATCGAGGAGGTGAATACTTGACTAATGATTTTCTCGATTACCTCTAGGAGAATGGGATTCTCTCTTAGTGGACTCCTCTTAGAACACCATAGTTAAACGATGTGTCCAAAAGATGAAATCGTACTGTATTAGATATGGTATGATCCATGATGAGTTACATTGATCTTCTTGCATCTTTTTGGGGATATGTCATCCTAACCACCGCATTTTTATTTAACAAAGTTCTCTCAAAGGTAGTACCTAAAACGCCATTTAAGATATGGAAAAGAAGGAAACCTAGTTTTAAACACATTAAAATTTGGGGTTTTCCTTCTTAAGCAAAGAAGTTACATACAAACAAGTTAGGAACAAGGTTTGATAAATGTAGGTTTGTGGGATATCATAAAGAAACTTTAGGAGATTACTTTTATCATCCATATGAAGAAAAGGTGCTTGTTTCTCAGCATGCTACCTTTATAGAAAAAAAGTAGTTAAACAGGAGCAGAGGGAGCAAGATAGATCTTGATGAAGTGTTATAAGAACCATAACCTAGTACTGTTCAAATTGAGAAACATGAATCAGTAGACCCTCCTATTACACAACAAGTTTATAGATCTAGCATAATACCCAAGGCACAAGAGAGATACGGATTTCTCATAGATTGTGACCTAGAGGTACACCTTATAGATGATAAGAAACCTGCTAACTACAAAGAAATAATGTTAGACATCGATTTAGAGAAGTGGCTAGAAGCCATGAAATCCAAAATAGATTCCATGTACTCTAACAAAGTGTGGACTTTGATCGATGCACCTGAAGGTATAGTATCTATAGGTTTCAAATGGGTCTTTAATAGAAAGATTGGAGTGAAAGGAAAGGTAGACACCTATAAATCACAGAAATTTTCAAGCAAAGGCAAGAAATTGTCTTTTACGAAACCTTCTTTCTAATGGTCATACTTAAATCCATTAGTATTTTACTTGCAATAGCTATAAACCATGACTATAAGATATGATATATGGATGTAAAGACTACAATCCTCAATGAAAAATAGAGGGAGATGTGTACATGACATAACCTGAGGGATTTACAACTAGTGGTAGTGACCACAAGGTATGTGAATTACGCCCAAACAGTACTATGCGGTAGCAGCAGTATAGAATAGGGTGTCGATCCCACGAAAATAATGTTCCACAGTCAAAGTCTCAAGCAAAAAATAATTGAAACAAAATTAAAAATTAATATTAAAAAAATATTGATAATTAAATGAAGCAATTGAATTAAGTGAAAGAAAATCAATAATGAGAAACACAAGGGTCCAAGAATCCCTCCTAGATTTCATAGCTTCAACTTGTATCAATTCAGTAATTATAACTCAACTATGTATTTCACATCCCAAATGCGTAATCGAAAAATAATAGTGAAAGTACCAAAAATATTCTTTTGTAAATTATTATGATAAATCCCTTTCTTGTTTTTACAAGTAATGCAACGGTTGATCATATATGATATCCTAAATCGACGATATATCAGGAGACAATAACGCAGTAAAGGACAATCATAGATAATTAATCTACCGAAATCAATTGCATTCTAAATTCCACACATAAGAGAAGCATGACTAAAATTGTATGGAGAAAAAGAAAAACAATCATCGGAGTTAAATAAATCTATAGAAGACGAAAATATAATTTTCAGTCACACAAAAACATCAACTTCATATTAAATAAAAGAAACAACTCAAAACAATTATTCAATGTTAAAAACACAAATAACTTAATTAAATACAAGCCAAACTAGCTATGTCTAGGATTTCATCTCTTCGCCTTTGTTGAAACTTAGCCTAGCCGACAATACATAATCACAATAGCTCTCTAAAAATTCAATGTGTATCTGTTCGGCCCCCCCTGGTTTCTGAGTCTAAAGTTCTATATATAGCTGTATTGAGACGGCTTTGTAGACAAAAAAATCACCCTAAGGTTTTTGTTCAGGCCGTGTTCCCTACTGCTATCCAGGCCCGTGTTTCTGCTGTCTAGGCCGTGTTCTACTGCTATCCAGGCTGTGCTTCTGCTGCTGTCTGGGCCTAGTTCTGCTGCTATCTAGGTCTGGTTCTACTGTTGTCCATGCCATGCTTCTGCTGTTGTCCAGGCCGCACTACTGTTTAGGCCCGAGCCCAGTTTCCCTGCTCTGAACTGGTATGGATGTTGTGGATTCTTTCAAACATATTTTATATATTTTTTTTTGTTTAAGGCTTCTTTGTTTTTTTTAATCTGTAAAATACACTAAAACACAGAATTCTCCAAAGGACCACACTTGTCAAGAAATTCAAAAAATAATCTCAACAAATACATATAATTAACTCTATCTTAAGTGCATTTTCATGCCCTAATCAAAACCCTCAACCAGCTCATTGCTAGTACCTAGTGATGCAAGCGAAACAACAATGCATGAAAAGTAATATGGCATGAATGTTGTTTATTCGAGAATTTTGTAGAACTGTCTAGCATTCAAACAAACGTTGGCCAAAGCTCACAAATGCTAACAAGATTTTCAAATCATGTCTTCTAAGAAACTGTGAGTGTGCGCACTAAACCTAAACCTTCTTACCACAAACTAATTATGCACAAAACTTTGAATTCAACCAAGAAAAAACCCTCAACTCCATTATCCTCACAGGTAAAGTTTTTATCAGTTGAAACAGGAAAGATATTTACTCATGGAGTTGGAAAACAGATAAAAGCACTCAGTGAAAGGGTCAAGCAATTTAGGACAAGCAAGTGAACAAGAATCAACCACAAGATAGGCTAATCACATAGTTCAGAACACCTTATCTGACTTACCAATATAATGCCTCGAAATTTCAATGGTTAATCAATAAGCCTTGGTGTTGAAGCTCCTTTCTTCTGAGTGTGGTGCGATAACTTATCTTCCTTAAACTGTTGAATCTTCCTTCTTTCGAATAAAAACTGAAAACTGAAGTAAACAAAAACTGATATTTTCTTCTTCTTCTTCTTCTTTTCTCTTCTCTCTCTCTTTTTTTTCTTTTAGAGAATTACAATATAAATAAATAAGTTGATAGAAAACTGATATTTTTTTCTTTTCTCTTTTTTTTTTCTATTAGAGAATTACAATATAAATAAATAAGCTAATGGAAGAAGAATCATTCCCAATATATTGTCCACGATCAAAACTCTGCACAAATGTCAATGATGGATTCGAAGGCTTCGATGACTAACCAAATCATTTCTCCACATGTAAGGTAAGCCAAACAAAGCATCTCAAATAGTGATAAAACCAATTCAAGCAGGTAATAAAAGTTTACAATGCTAGTTTTCTAAAACTCTCCACTCAATAAAAACAAATGTGCTTCAAACATAGTTAAAAACCAAAGATCATATGCATCACTCTCTAAACAATCCACAAAGCTTAGTATGTGCACAGAAATGAGTTTCCAGAAAACAGTCAGTGTTAATCAAGATAGTGTCATTAGACCTTGACGAAAATAAAGTTGTAATCATGCAACAACAGTTCACAAAATCGCAAAATCTCACAAACATGCCATGATAGTTTTACACAAAACAATATATAACAAGAATGGTAACAAAGATGCCATGATAGTTTCACACAAAACAATATAGAACAAGCATGCATATGATACCCCCCTAACCAGAATGTGACAATATCCTCACAGTCACCAAAAGATAAGAAAGTTATATCGACAAGAGAGAGGAACTCTAATAACATAGCATAGGAAAATCTGCATCACACAAAACAAAACATAAAAGCAAACAAATCTAAACAAAAGAAACTAAAATGGAAAGCAGTAAAATAAAATATAGATAGAATTATCGAACATCAAGCAAAGTAGACAAGGGCAACCAGAGAGATCTCCTATAGTTCCTCTATTTTCTCTACACAGTGCTTCAGACATTGCCCATTCACTTCAAATACTCTCCCAACTGTTGGATCTTCTATCTCAACTGAACCATTGGGAAAGACTTGCTTAACCACGAATGGACCGGTCCATCTTGATTTTAGCTTGCCGAGATGAAGGTGAAGCCTCGAGTCACAGAGGTGGACTTATTGAATGGGCGCGAAATGCTTCCTCAGAATTTGCTTGTCATGAGCACCTTCATCTTTGCCTTGTAGATTCTTAAGTTGTCGTAGGCATCATTTCGCAACTCTTCAATCTCAGCCAACTGAAGCTTCCTATTAATTCATGCATCCCTAAGATCAAAGTTAATGCTATTTACAGCCCAATAAGCATGATGTTCTAACTCAACCGATAGATGGCAAGCTTTTCCATAGATAAGCTGGTACAGAGACATCTCGAGGTTGGTCTTGTAAGCAGTATGGTAAGCCCAAAGAGCATCGGGAAGGCACAAATACCAATCCTTTCTATTCGGGTTCACTGTCTTCTCCAATATTTGCTTCACATCTCGGTTGGCCAATTCAGCCTGGCCATTCCTCTGTGGGTGGTAAGCGTTAGCGACCTTGTAGTGCACTCCATACCTGCGCATCAAAGCCTCAAAAGAACGGTTACAGAAATGAGGGCCTTGATCATTAATCATAGCCCAAGGCATGCCATATCTGGAGAAAATATTTTCCTTAAGAAATTTGACAATAGTGTTTGTTGTTGTTGTTTCGGCACACCACAGCCTCTACCCATTTGGACACGTAGTCCACTACAAGTAAGTATATAGATACCTAAAGGAAGGTGGAAAGGGTCCCATAAAATCGATCCCCCAACAATCAAATATTTCAATGACAAGAATCAAGTTAAGGGGCATCATATGCCTTCGGGACAAAGCACCAAGCTTTTAGTATCTATCACAAGAACGACAAAAATTGTTAGTGTTTTTAAACAGAGAAGGCCAATATAATCTAGACTGTAGAATTTTTACAGCGGTCTTTTTCATAGAAAAGTGACCGCCACAAGCTGAACTATGACAAAAATGTAAGACACTATCTATCTCAATCGCAGGGATGCACCACCTCATAATTTGGTAAGGGAAATACTTATAAAGATAAGGGTCATCCCAGTAGAAATTTCTTACCTCGACCAAAAATTTGCGCTTATCTTGCGCGCTTCATGTGGATGGAATTTCGCAAGAAACCAAGAAATTTACAATGTGTGCATACCATGGTACTTGGCTTACGGTGAACAAATGTTCGTCGGGGAAGTTGTCTCAGATTGGTGGCCCATCGGTAGACTCATTGAACTCCAGGCGAGACAAGTGATCTGCCACCACATTCTCACCCCTTTCTTGTCCTTAATTGTTAAATCAAATTCCTGCAAGAGTAAAATCCACCTAATCAATCTTGCCTTAGCATCCTTCTTTGAAAGAAGGTACTTAAGGGTTGCATGGTCAGTAAAAACAATGATAGGTATACCAATCAGATAAGCACGAAATTTATCTAAGGTAAAGACTACCGCTAGCAATTCTTTTTCAATAGTGGAATAATTTATTTGTACATTATTAAGAGTTTTACTAGAATAGTATACAACAAATGGCTTCCCCTCCCTTCGTTGTCCCAAAACTACCCCTACCGCATAATTATTCACGTCACATATAATCTCAAATGGCAAATTCCAATTTGGTGACTGCATGATGTGTTTCGAAAGTGTCATCACACTCTTGTGTCCAATTGAACATAGCTTCCTTAGCTAGAAGGTTACACAATGGTCTAGATATAGCAGAGAAACTCTGTATAAGCCTCTTGTCAAAACCAGCATGCCCAAGAAAGGATCTAACATTCTTAACAGTTTTGGGTGTGTGCAATTTAGAGATCAATTCTATTTTTGATTTATCCACTTCGATCCCTTTTTCAAAAATTATGTGCCCCCAAAACTAGTCTAGAGGGAACCATGAAATGACGTTTTTCCCAATTAAGCATAAGACCTTTTTCTTCATATATACTCAAAGCAGCCTATAAATAGAGTAGGCATGAATCAAAAGAATTGCCAAACACAGTTAAATCATCCATAAAGACTTCTATAAATTTTTTGACCATATCGCTAAATATACTCATCATGCATTTTTGAAATGTAGCCACCGCATTACATAGTCCAAAAGGCATACAATGGAATGCATAAGTACCAAATGGGCATATGAACGTGGTCTTATCCTGGTCTTTTAATGCAATCTCTATCTGATAATATCCCGAATACCCATCTAGAAAGCAATAGAAGGGATGGCCAGCTAGATGTTCTAAGATTTGGTCTAAAAATGGAAGTGGGAAGTTATCCTTGCGGGTGGCGAAATTAAGTTTTCTATAGTCTTTGCACATGCGCCACCCGGTCACTACCTTGGTAGGAATAGGCATCCCCTCTGTGTTGGTTACTACAGTTACCCCCGACTTTTTAGGTACTACTTGAGTCGAACTAACCCACTTACTATTAGAGATGGGATAAATGATACCCGCATCTAATAACTTTAAAACTTCATTTTTCATGACTTCTTTCATAGTGGGGTTAAGTTGTCGCTAGGGGTCTCTACGGGGGTTAACTCCTTCCTCTAAATGGATCCTATGGGAACTTATCAAGGGACTAAAACCTTTAATGTCAACAATTTTCCATCCTACTACAACTTTTAGCTCACTTAACATGTCAATCAATTTCTTTTCTTATGAATCACTAAGTACAGAGGAAATAATAACAGGAAAGGTATCACCTGGTCCCAAGAATGCATGTTGGAGTCCCTCAGGTAGCGTCGCTAAGTTGACCTTTGGGGTCTCCTCAATAGATGGCTTTGGTGTCTCTCCATCTCTTGGTAACTCCTTGAAGCTTGGTTGCTGTTATAAAAATATCAACCTAAATAATAGGGTTCTAAATGTATGTTTTAACTCGCAAGTGCACAAGATCAAACAAATAGTATAGCTAGCAAATACGAGATCATTCCCACGAGGATTGGATTAATTGTGTTTAAATATAATTTCCTAAAGCTTCTATCTAAATAAAACAAAAAATAACATATTTAAATAAACAACAAAGATTGCATTAGTGAAAGAAAATCGTAAAATAGTTTTGAAACTCGAATTGAAATAATGAGAAAAAAAATTAAGGCTTCGATATTCACCACTAATCATCTTCTTTAAAGCAAACGACTTGCACAATGCTACAAACTAGATTTAGATACTTAATGTTTATCAACCTAAGGGTATGATATATTTTTTTTTTTTTTTAATAATGCACGGCTATTGGTTAGTTCCCTTAAGCTTTCTAATTGACCCATGTAGCGAGTGTTAAGTCAATGACTCCCAAACCAGGTGGTTTTAGGGCATTAGGTGTAAAGACACCCCTAAGGACTTACTAACTCGAGTCAAAAAGGCTACGAAATTAAACCGACCTTAATATTACCAAGCAAAATTTCACCTTTTGACGTGAACACTCACTGCTTACTGAGGCAAGAGGTCCAGTTACTCAGCGAAAAGTTTATTGATAAATTTTTTTTTTTTTTTTTTATATTTTCCTATGCCCAAGAGTTCATCCAACAAGTCATCCAGTTTCAGTTAAGATAAGGAAAAATACACATTAAAATCACGTGTCATACCTCACATAATTTGTGCTAATGTGCTCGTGTGAGATTAGATCAAACATGTGAATTCTCAAAATGCCTAAAGTAAGTAACTAAATTTTAAAAATTTATCACCAGATCATGTGTTCAAAATGTTAAGCTCACCAATGACATCACATCACAGGAAATGTTTAGATCAACTAAAATTTCACGATAACATGAGCATGCATTTATCTCTATGACGAAAAGACAACAAATTAGGACAAAGTGTGTGATGTGTCTCCCATACCCCCAAACTTAAATTACACATTGACCCCAATGTGTGACTAATATGGAAAGAGCTGACCTGAGATATGGTGAACTATCTGGACTGGTATGGCTCATAGCATACCCCCAAACTTGAACTGAAGTACGCATTGTCCCTGAAAAATAAAAACTGGAAAACAAAAAATACTGGAAACAAACATTAATCATAAAAATGCGAAATAATAAATAAACAAAAGAAAAGATAAGCTGTGGGGTGCCTCCCATGAGCGCTAAGTTTAACGTCTTCAGCCAGACCCAACATTAGTAAACAGACCCAACTAAGCTCTCCACCATCTGATCAATAAATGGGAATGGAAAATGATCAGGCCTAGTGGCATCATTCAATTTACGGTAGTCTAGACACTTTCTCCATCTTGACTGTACTCGAGTTGGAACCAACTCGTTGTCTTTATTTACTACCATAAATTCAGCACGTTTGGGCACGACTGGAATCTGGCTCACCCATTTGCTATCAGAGATGGGATAAATGATCCCTGCCTCTAACAGCTTAATATCTTCTGCCCTCACAACCTCTTGCAAAGCAGGGTTGAGCCTTCTTTGTGGCTCCCTCGATGGCTTGGCATCCTCCTCTAAATGTATCATGTACGTCACCACCGAGGGGCTGATCCCCTTGACATCCTCAATAGTCTAGCCTATAGCTTCCTTATGCTCTTTTAAGACGTCCAATAATTTCTCCTCTAGAACATCACCCAAATCGGAAGGTATAATCACAGGCAAACTATCGGCTGAACCTAGGAACTTATACTTAAGATTATCTGGTAAAGGCTTAAGTTCCTTCTTGGGGGTTTCAGGTGCGGTGGTCTCCTCCATCTTATTGCTCTTCCGAGGAGGAGACTCTAAAATGGCATTCGCTTGCTCAAGTAATTTATCTAAATCCATATCCTCTCCAAATTGAGCAAAGCATGCCTCTAGGGGGTCCTCAGTGCGGGAGTCATCCGCAATCTCCTCCATCTTACTGCTCTCCCGAGGAGGAGACTCCAAAATGGCATTTGCTTGCTCAAGTAATTTATCTAAATCCAAATCCTCTCCAAATTGAGCAAAACATGCCTCCAGGGGGTCCTCAGTGCTTGATTCATTCACAGTCTCCTCAAGAATCTCCTCTATCATGCATACATTTCTCACTTCATCATATTCATGTGGTTGCCTAGTGATATCAAAAATATTCAACTCCACTGTCATATTTCCGAAGGAGATCTTCATCACCCCTGTCCTACAATTTATCAGGGCGTTAGCCGTGGCTAAGAATGGTCGCCCTAGAATAACCGGTATTTGAATCCCTATATTCTGAACCGGCTCTGTGTCAAGCACAATAAAATCCACGGGGAAATAGAACTTATCCACTTTTATCAAAATGTCCTCAACTATTCCCCGTGGTCTTTTCACTGACTTGTCAGCCAATTGAAGCGTAGTGGATGTGGGCTTCAATTCTCCTAACCCCAATTGTAAATAGACTGAGTAGGGTAGAAGATTCACACTCGCCCCTAGATCCAAGAGAGCCCTCTCAATGTGGCTGACTCCTATCGTGCAAGAGATGGTAGGACACCCCGGGTCCTTATACTTGATGGGTAGCTTGCACTGAAGGATTGAGCTGACTTGCTCGGTCAAAAATGCCTTTTTTGGGACATTCGTCCTCCTTTTGATAGTGACCAAGTCCTTTAGAAACTTGGCATATGATGGCATTTGATGGATGGCATCCAAAAATGGGATATTGATTTGGACTTGCTTGAATACCTCCAGAATTTCCTCATACTTCCCTCCTTTCTTGGGCGCCTGTAATCTCTCGGGGTAGGGTGCTCTAGGTATAAACGACCTAGGAGGGTCTTTCTTAGTAGGTGTGCCTATAGATGGCTCAGCATCTCTCTTCTCTGTGTTGCCACTCCTTTGCCCTTGCTGCATAGCAGGGCTCTCTTCCACTCGATTGTCCACTTGTCTCCCAGACCTCAGTGTGACAATCGACTGTACTTGTTCCGCCCCGTGCATAGGAGTTGATGAACTCTCAACCATAAATTGTCCTTTTGGGTTTTGCACGGGCTGACTGGGGAACTTTCCCTTCTCTCTCTCACCCAAGTGACTTGCAATTTGCCCTATTTGACTCTCCAGCTTGGCAATTGCTTGGGTGTTTACCACTGTTGCACTCCTCACATCACTCATATTTTGGCTAGTCTCCTTCATGAACTCCTTAAGGGTGTCCTCTAGCGACTGTGAAACTGGCGCTGGTGTTTGAGTGGGTGCATGGTAAGCAGGTGAAGGTGCTGGATGGGCAGAACGACCATGATTAGGAATTTGTGGGGCAAATCCGGGAGGATATTGATTTTGAGCATGATAAGGGGCTCCTCCCAGATTCATCGGTTGGTTCTGCCTCCATGAAAAATTTGGGTGGTTCCGCCACCCTGGATTGTACGTCTCGGAGTACGATCCATTTGACTGCCTTCGAAAGTCATTGAAAGCATTTACTTGTTCCAGAGGATACTCGGCACAAGCCGGCATTGATGGGCAATTCTGTGCTAGATGCATGGGACTAGCACAGATGGAACAGCTTTCAACATTGAATGTGTTGGCAGCATTGATGGATTGGCTCACAGTGAGAGCGTCAATCTTTTTAGTGAGGGCATCTAACTTTATCCTCAAATCGGCGTCCTCTCTGACCTCATAGATGCCTCCCTTCTTAGGAGCACGAATGGACTTATCTCGACAGCTTGAAAAATCCCACTGCTGCGAGTTGTCGGACAACTTGTCCAACGCCATATATGCTTCGTCTCCTGTCAGACTCAAGAATGCCCCCCCATTCATAGACTCGATCATGCTACGGTTGGGTTGAGTCAACCCTTGGTAGAAGAATTGAACGAGTCTCCACTTCTCATATCCATGTGGAGGGCATCTGATCAGTAACTCTTTAAAGCGCTCCCAACCCTCAGAAAATTTTTCATCCTCATCCTGAGTGAAAGAGCTGATCTCCTTTCGGCACTCATTCACTCTAGACATTGGGAAAAACTTACGATAAAATTTGCTAAGCAGGTTTTCCCAAGATGTAATAGACCCGGGCGTGTTGGAATCCAACCACGCCCTAGCTCTATCGTGAAGAGAAAAAGGGAAGAGTCGAAGATGGACTGACTCTTCAGAGAAGTTCTGGAATTTGAATGTGGCACAAATGTCTTTGAACTTCTTCACATGGCTATAAGGATTTTCAAGATCTAAGCCATAGAATGAGGGTAAGAGTTGGATGACATGTGGCTTCAAGTCAAAGTGGGTGGCATTGGTCGGTGGCAACACTATGCAAGAGGATGAGTTAGTCGCAACGGGTGCGAACAAGTCCCTAAGGGATGTAGTGGAGTCCACGTTCCAAGCTCTAGGTTGCTCTACATGTTCAGGATGATTTGCATTCCTATAATTCTCTGCCATCTCAACTGTCTCTCTCTCAACTAGCGCTCTTTTCTGCCTTCTAAGAGTTCTTTCTAAGTCGGGATCTAAATGTGTCAAATCTAAGTTCAAGGATCTCCGACCAAGCATACACTAACAGAAAAATAATGAGATACTAACCAGTAGAAGCAACAGAATAAAGCAAATACAAAACTCAAAAAAAAAAAAATTTTATTTTTTTTTAAATTAAATTAACTAGTAGAAAAATAAAATCAATTCAGACTAAAAATTTTCACAAACAAAACAATTCCCCGGCAACGGCGCCAAAAACTTGTTGTGAGTTTTAAATTACTCGCAAGCGCACGAGTCGTTTGCAGTATAGCGTTGTGCAAGTGCGAGGTCGAATCCACAGGGAATTGCGTTGTGAAAATATAATTTTTAATCTAAACTAACTCTATCTTAACCTAGTTCCGAATTTTGAATGATAATTTGTAAAATAAATTAAAACTAAATTAAATTGATTTTAAAACTAATAATAAAAAGCACTAAGGTTTCCGAATCCACCCCACCGAAGTTAAGCATACATGTTCTAAAAATATAGCCTATCAAAACATTCAATGAATCCAACTATAAGACAAAAAACAAAGAATATCCCAACTAAACCAAAAGCACCCGATGTATCCGCTCTTAACAAATCACAAAGGGAATCTAATTTAATCGAAAAGCATTCAATGTATCCATCAGATGAAACACAAAGAAAATCCAACAGACAATTTAAACTCAATCAATTATAAGATTAACTCAAATAATTGACAGAACATTTATACTAAAAATTGTCAGATTTGTACAAGCAAATCTGAACTACTACGCCAAACAACGGCGGGGCTTCATCTTCAACCTTAGCTGAAGAGTCTAGCCACTCATAACTATAAAACTATAATAACAAGTGCTAAACATTTAAACTAAAACAACTGGATATAAAGAAATAAATAAACAACTTTACATGGGAGAAATTCCACTCGCTGACGGGCGGCGCTTCCCCTCGTGGTAGCAATGCCTTCGGGATCCACCAGAATGCTGACGGACGTCCACCGGTAAACACCAAAGTGGCTTAGGAATTGTACACTGAATGATGAGGTCAGATGGTGTTTATATAGGGGGAGTCTCGGAGCACAATGGGTTTCAAAATCGATGTGGGATACTGCCCGAGTGCGATCGATCGCACTCTGGTGCGATCGATCGCACTCTGGTGCGCTCGAGCGCACATTGGCTCACTACAGAGCATTTTTAACCGATGTGGGATATGCAAGAGCGCATTTGCGATCGATCGCAAGTCTGGTGCGATCGAGCGCACTAGACTTCTTCAGCTTGAACCTTGTTTACTAAAATGGCCATAACTTTCTCTAGAAAAATTGTTTTTGCAAGCCGTAAAATCCCTCAGAAAATAGATTTCCGGATCTTTCCAACCATATATGGCTCATCTCCTGGTTCTTCCGGAATCAATACAGTAAAATCCACAAAAATGACTGATCTGTAAGGCGATTTTGGCAATTTTAGTGAAACTCTTTTCCCAGTGCTTGTAAACCTGAAAAACAATGAAAACAACTCAAAGTAACAAATTACTAAGCTAACAAATGTAAATTAAAGGGCCAAAATATGCAATATTTGGCACTCATCAAAATCCTTAAGAAAACATTACTAGGGCTTCAATCGAGCCCCAACTAAAATATTTAGTTACACATAATTCTAATGAAAAATATTTTCATCATAAGAAAATAGATAGAAGAAAGAAAAGACAACTCCTCTATGATGATAATCCTTAGAGATCAAAAGCTCCCATGCATGAAGACAGTCACTGTAGAAGAAAATATAGTAAAACATAACCTCTCATTGTTTTGGTCTCTTAAACATATATTTATAGAACCCTAAACAAAACCTTAACAATTGAACATGTGCCTATTTTTGTTTGTCTGATTTTTCCTTAGACTTTATTTAGGCACTCAACTTCCTTTTCCAATCGCACAAATTCCATAAAAATATGAATTTAATAGCTCATTCACTTCTGCCATGCTGAAATCACGCACAGCCTGACCTTTGTCTACTAAAAGTGCCATAACTTTCTCTAGAAAAATTATCTTTATGAGGCGTAAAATTATCTAGGAATACACATCCGGATCTTTCTAAGCATATATGGCTCATCTCGTGGTTCTTCCTGAGTCAATAAGTTTAATCCGCAAAAATGACTGATCTATATGGGCAATTCTAGCAATTTAGTGAAACTCCTTTTCACTCTTTGCTAGTGACAACATGACTTAGAAAAATGCTCAATTTATCTTTAATAGACTAGAAATGATGGGTTTTGTTTCATTCCTCTTGGGAAACCTAAAATCATGTAAAACACTACAAAATATCAAATTATAACAAGGTTAAAGGATTAATGAATGCAAATTAAGAGGCTTGAATATGTGACATTAAGCGTTTATCAGTTTCCATTTTTGTTCTCCTTTATCCTTTGACTCTGAAATAGCAGAAACATTGAAAACATTATCAGGATAAAGTGAACTCTTAGAATCAGAAATACAAAGGAGATACTCTAAATATTCTGAATTTTTGTTCATGAGAGCCTCCTCTAAGATCAGTGTGTCTATAATATAAGTATGATAGCAATCATCATCATCATGTGGTTGTCTTTCAATGTTGAAAATGTTGACCTTTAGAGTCATATTCCTAAAGATAATTTCATTAGACCATTCCTGCAATTAATAAGAGCGTTAGAGGTGGCCAGGAAAGGTCTTCCTAAAATGATTAGAACTTTAGACTCCATATCAACCACAGAATGAGAAAATCAACAGGATAGTAAAACTTATATATTTGTATCAGTATACCTTTACTGTAGTACCATAAATGTGGGTTTGATCTCTCCTAGACTTAGTTGCAAGTAGATAGTGTAAGGCATTAGGTTCACACTGGCTCCTAAATCCAGCAAAGCTTGGCCGATCTCATGAGTCCCAATTTGACAGGTGATCGTGGGACACCCTGGGTCTTTATATTCGAGCGGTGTCTTTTACTCAATCACCGCGCTCACTTTCTCAGTCAAGAACGCAGTCTTCTTGACTTGATGCTCTTTTTTTATGGTGCACAAACCCTTGATCACCTTTGAATAGGTTAGTACCTGTTTAATCACATAAAGCAAAGGTAAGTTAATCTTAACTTGTTTCAAATGTTCTAGGATCCCACCTTGTATTTTTGAATTTTTTCTTCTTGGTCAGAGTGTTTAGGGAAAAAGGACTTGAACCGAAAATTTTTCATTTGGCTCGTTCTTGCGGGTGTTCTCCTCTATGCTCGAAGAGGTGCTCATGGTTGTCGACTAACTTGGTCCATTTAATACCTTACCACTCTGAGTAGTTATGGCATTGATCTCTGTGATATTTTGTGAATCTAAAGTAGAGGTTTGTGCCATATGTTGTCCCCTTGGATTTGATTGAGACTGTGATGGGAATTTGCCTCACTCTTGCACTGCGAGAGAACTTGTTAGCTTAGTTATTTGACTTTTAATTTCCTTGTTTTCTTCTGTTACCTGTGTCACAGCAGTTTCCAATCTCTAAATAGTTTTACCTTGTTCCATAAATACGTCTTATTTTTCCTTTAAAGGGATTCTATTGGTTGCGCATTGTATGAGGTTGCAGGGTATGACACAGGTGGTTATGCATATACATGTATGGGTTGGTTTGAGTTGGACCTCCAGCTAAAGTTTGGGTGGTTACTCCAACCAGGATTATATGTATTGGAGAAAGGATTATGAGGCTTCCTGTAAATCCCTAAGGCGTTACATTGTTCATCAAAAACCCCTCTTATCTCTGCAAAAGTCGGGCAATCCTGAGCTAAGTGTTCCACTCACCCACAGATGAAACAAGAACCTTATGACTTGACTCTTGCAATAGTATGCGTGATTCTACCATCTTGGGTATGAAGTGCCTCTAACTCTCAAGTTGCTCAATCTAATTTGGCTTTCATGCTATCCTCTTCCCTAAGTTGGTAGATCATAGCCGGTCTTGCCCTATTTGTGCTTTCAACAGCACTAGGCCCTGTCCAAGTATGGGCATTCTCAGCTAAGGCATTCATATACTCAATTGTGTCATCGGAGTCTTTTTGCATAAAGTCCCTATTACACATCATCTCTATGAATTGACGCTCTCTACTTGTAAGTCCCTCGTAAAAATGACTAACTACGCGCCAACTCTTGTACCCATGGTGTGGACAAATATTTAACAAAGCATTATACCTCTTCTATGTCTGATATAATGTCTTGCTATCCTTTTGGGTAAAGGTTGAAATTTTTCTTTTCAGACCATTGGTTTTGTAAAGTGGGAAGTATTTACTGAAAAATGCTTGCATCATTTTTTCCCATGAACCTATGAACCTCAGCCACAAAGAGTATAGCCAACTATTTGCTTTATTCTTCAAAGCAAAAGGAAAAAACCTCAGTTTAACCGAGTTAATAGCTTCAGTTCTGCCATGAAACGTGGCCACCACCTCCTCAAATTCCCTAATATGAACATAAGGGTTTTCGCTTTCTAAACCGTGGAAGGTGGGTACCAATGCTATTATGGCCGGCTTGAAATTTGTATGTGGAATGTTTGGCGGAAACAGAATGCATGATGGTGTAGATGTGCATGCGGGATGAAGGTAGTCATTTAGGGTCCTAACAGGGTCATCTCTGTGATTGCTCATGGTGTTAGAGCTTGTGATTGAACCCGTTTCACTCCTAATGTATTCGGTGGGTATTCTAACTGAAGGATTCTAACCAATTGTGCATGTTCGTCTCTAACCCAACGCATATACCACCAACACTCTCTTTTTTTTCTTGAATAAAAGAAAACTGAAGAAAAAAAAAACTAAAGCTAGAATTAAAAAGAAACTAAAAGAAAGAGTTCAGAAAGATAGTACCCGAAAACCTCTTTATATACTGATGTTCTCCCCGACAACGGCGCCAAAATTTGAATTACGCCCAAACAGTACTATGCAGTAGTAACAGTATAGAATAGGGTGTCGATCCCATGAAAAGAAAGTTCTACAGTCAAAGTCTCAGGCAAAAAATAATGGAAATAAAATTAAAAATTAATATTAAGAAAATGTTGAGAATTAAATAAAGCAATTGAATTAAGTGAAAGAAAATCAATAATGAGAAACACAATGGTCCAAGAATCCCTCCTAGATTTCACAGCTTCAACTTGTATCAATTCAGTAATTACAACTCAACTACATATTTCACATCCCAAATGCGTAATCGGAAACTAATAGTGAAAGCACCAAAAATATTCTTTTGTAAATTATTATGAGAAATCCCTTTCTTGTTTTTACAAGTAATGCAACGGTCGATCATATATGATATCCTAAATCAGCGATATATCCGGAGACAATAACGCAGTAAAAGACAATCGTATATAATTAATCTACCGAAATCAATTGCATCCTAAATTCCACACATAAGAGAAGCATGACTGAAATTATATAGAGAAAAAGAACAACAATCACTGGAGTTAAATAAATCTATGGAAGAAGAAAATATAATTGTCTGTCACATAAAAATATCAACTTTATATTAAATAAAAGAAATAGCTCAAAACAATTATTCAACTTTAAAAACACAAATAACTGAATTAAATACAAGCCAAACCCGCTATGTCTAGGAGTTCATCTCTTTGCCTTGGTTAAAACTTAGCCTAGCCGACAATACATAATCACAACAACTCTCTAAAAATTCAATGTGTGTCTATTCAGCCCCCTGGTTTCTGAGCCTAAAGTTCTATATTTAGCTGCATGGAGACGGCTTTGTAGACAGAAAAATCACCCTAAGGTTTCTGTTCAGGCCATGTTCCCTACTGCTATCCAGGCCCGTGTTTCTGCTATCCAAGTCGTGTTCTACTGCTGCCTAGGCCATGCTTCTTGTAACGACCCATTCCGGGTTGGCCACCCCTAAGATGGTGTTATCACATTTTGAAAATCCCAACACGACACATATATGCAATAATAAAAATAATACTAACATAAATTTTTACTTTAATCCTTAACCTTCAACAGGATCAATTTGATCTTTAAACATTAGATACAACTTAAAATGCATGAATATTTACAAATAAATTTTTGTTTTGTTTTCTCCTTAGTCTGAGGATGTTGACACGTACGTGGCTTACAGAAAATGATTTCATCTGGCTCTCAACCCACCAGACTATTTGTCCTGTCTGCTACTTGAAATCATTGTACAATGAGGGATGAGTTTCACAAGCTCAGTGAATTAAATTTACTATAAGTACTCAATTTGTATAAATGGTCTTTCAATATTAAATCATTTATATCTCATATAACTTGATACTAGCATTCTACTATCACTACACATTCGGCCTCCTCTCGGTTCTTTTCTTTACAGCTTATCCCGGCTGTCACGGATTTATTTTCAGCATATATCGGCAGTCACGGTGTCCCTTTTATTTCCAGCCTATATCGACTGTCACGGTTTTTTCAATTAGACCGGCCCCTTCCCGATTCTTTTCTTTTATTTAATGCATATGCATATAAACAATAATATGAAATATGCATCTGAACAGTAATATAAAAACAACATGAACTCAAAATATTTAAATTTAGCTATCATATCTTTCCTCGGATTATTATAAAAATTTCTACTAAATTCTTCTCATCATAAATCACATCAAATCATCCATCTTAGCTTGTCAAGATCCACCAATTTTCATCTCCTCATAATTCGTATCAAAACATCAACCATAGCTCATCAAGAATTTAACTTATCGCTTTTATTATTAAATCAACTTATTATTCCAAAAATATTATTTCTCCCCTAATAATTTTCTACATGTCCATAATTCATCTCATACCTATCAATCAATTTTTTATCTACCAACAAGGCATAAGCTAATAATTTATTTAATATTATTATTAGATATTTCATTTTTATTTAGATTACTTAAAGTAAATTTATCTGACCACATAGCACTTAAAGTTACCCGTGGATCACCTCCTTGCATTTCCCGTTCCTCTCAGAAATTTCCTCCGGTTGCAGATCATTAACACCTGACATAATATTTGTATTAAATTTCTAATTATTTCTTCAATTCTTCATAAACTATACCCTTTGAAAATTCGCACTTTGAATTCCGAGAAATTTCATGAATGCTAAAAATTTCAAAATAAACATTACATTATTACCTTCTATTTTTTTGATAGCTTCCTGTTATTTTCTATGAAATTCCGCAGTAAACCCCTTCAAAATTTTGCTCTTTCCACCTGCCTTTGGGTCCCCAAATTTTTAGAGAAAATAGAGTAATTGAAGGAAAACTAAACGAAATTTGGTAAGTATATATCACTATTTCATATTATTCCCAAATATATAAAAAAAATGATGAAATTCGACAGCCATCAACATGGCTTAAGTTTTAAAAACAAACTCCACGTTTATGAAACGTGGGAGATATGCAAGTCTCAATTGTCACTTGGAAAACATGCAATTTAACCTAGCAACTCAGCACCTTAATTCTCCCCAAAATCTCCACTAAATGGCCACTTGCACTACATGCAAAAGCCTCCTTTTACATTTGGCAAATGCAAACTTAACTTGGCAACAAGTGCTGCCACTTGTTGCCACGTTTTGTTTGGTTTTTTTTTTTCTTTTAAAAAACCTTTTTTTTTAAAAAAAAATTCTTTTCTTCTTTTCTTTCCTGGACGTCCAAGACATCTGGATTTTTTTAGAAAAAAAAATATTTTTTTCCTTTTCTTTACTTTGTAATTACGCCCCCATACGTCTAGTTTTTTTTTCTTCAAATGAATTATTTTATTCAATATTAAATCCTTCGCATAAATATATTATTTTAATTTCATGTCATATTTATTAAATTACTTTTTTTACCCTTACTTTATGATTACAGGTATTACAATTCTACCCACCTTACAAAAATTTCGTCCCCGAAATTTCCTTACTTTACTCCAAAAACAAATGTGAACAATACTTCTTCATAATTGTCTCACGCTTTCACATAATCTCTTCAACATCCTTATTCTGCCACATAACTTAAACTAATGAAATTATTTTATTACACAAGACTTATTCTTTTTGTCTAAAATTCTCACTGGTACTTGTATATAAGCCAAATCTTATAATATATTAGCTTGAAATATTATAATATTCATTATGTAAACACTTTCTTAAAAGTGAAACATGAAATATGTTATGCCACTGCTTCAACTCAGGAGGCAAAACCAGACTATTTTTAACTAGTGCAACTTTCTCAACAACCTCATAGGGTCCCACATACCTCGGATTCAACTTTCCTTTTCTTTTTGATCCTCAACACACCTTTTCATGGAGATACTTTTAAGTACACCCAATCACCTACTTGAAATTCAAGAGATCTTTGTTTATTATTAACATAGCTAGTCGGTCTTTTATGTGCTACTTTACGGCTCTCTCTAACCAATTTGATCCTCTCAGTTGTTAGCTCAATAATGGATGGACCAGTTATATTTCTTTGTCTCATTTTTTCCCAACATATAAGAGTTCTACACCTCCTAACATACAATGTCTCAATCGATGCCATCCCAATACTAGCTTGATTCTAATTATTATAAACAATTTCAATCGATGGCATGTAAGCATCCCAACTTACTGAAAAACTCATCATAATTGTCCTTAACATATCTTCTAGTACTCTAATAATCCTTTCTGTCTGAGCGTGAAAAATTATATTAAATTACAACTGTGTACTCGGGGCTTTCTGAAAGCCTCCAAAACCAAGATGTAAATCTAGCATCTTTATTTGACACTATGCTCAATGGTACTCCATACAACCTCACAATTTCAGCTACATCCTTCTTCAATCATGACCACCAGAATTTCTATCTCAATCCTTTATACATCTTATTGCTACTTGGTTGCATTGAATCTACATCATCATATGCCTCTCTCATTATCTATTTTCTCAACTTCGCATTATTGGGAACATAATTTCCATGTTCAAATACCAAAATACTCTCATTTCAAATTTTTGAACTCAAACTGCTTTCTAGTAAGCACTCAATGCTTAATCTTTTCTATCTCTTCATCTCAACCTTGCATCTCTAAAACATTTTACTATGGAAAACTATACAACCATATTCATTAACCATGATCTTTAATCACTGATATTCAACTTCATTCTTATCTCTTTTAAATCTATCACCAATTTCTCATCAGAACTCCCAATAGCAGTTAACCATCTTGTAGACTTTCTTCTCAATGCATCAGCTATCACCTTTGCTTTTTTCTATATGATAGTGAATTGTATAATCGTAGTTACTAATCAACTCCATCCACCCTCTTTGCCTCAAATTCAACTCTCTCTGGGTAGGTAAGTATGTCAAACTCTTATAACCCATGAGTATCTCACAAGTGGCACTATACAGATGATGTCTCCAATCTTTAAAGTAAACACTATAACAGCCAACTCTAAGTCATGAGTAGGGAAATTTCTATCATGAATCTTCAATTGCCTAGAAGTATGGGTCACAGCTTTTCTATGTTACACATATCCCAATCATTGATGTGACGTATCACTATACACTACAAATCCGTCATAACCAGAATGAAACACCAATACTGGAGCTGTAGTCAATTTCTCTTTTAGTAATTGAAAATTTTTCTCACACTTCCCTCACCATACAAATCTCACATCTTTCTTGGTCAGTCCATTCAACAGTAATTTAATAATAGAAAAATTCTAAAATAATCTTCTATAATAACCAGCTAACACCAAGAAGATTCTAATCTCAATCACATTAGTTGGTCTCTTCCAACTTAACATTGCCTCTACCCTTTGTGGATCAACTGTTATACCATTTCCCGATATTACATGTTCCAAGAAAGTTATTTCAACCAACACTCACACTTAGAGAACTTTGCATATAATTTCTCTCTCCTCAGAATCTCCAACACACTGTCTAATGTTTCACATATTGTTCTTCCTTCTTAGAATATATCGGAATGTCATTACTGAACACAACCACAAGATGATCAAGAAATGGTTCAGACATTTTATTCATCAAGTCCATGAATTTTTCTGGAACATTAGTTAATCCAGATGACATTACAAAAAGCATATGACTATAACGTATCCTAAAAGCAGTCTTAGGCACGTCTCCTTTCTCTATCCTCAATTGGTGATAACCTGATCTCATGTTTATCTTAGAAAACACTCTCACTCCTTGCACTGCTCAAACAATTTATTTATCTTGGTAAAAAGGTATTTGTCCTTATTCAACTATCTGTAGTTATACACACTCTTATCGTTCCATCTTCCTTTTTCACGAACAACATAGGGCTCCCCAAATACATTAGGTCCAATAAATTATTTATCTAAAAATTCTTAAAATGGCACGTTCAGCTCTCTCAATTCAGCTGACGTCATTCTGTACAGTGCTATAGATATATGTGATGATCCTGGTATCACATCAATAGAAAATTTTATCTCTCTACTTGGAGGCAACTTAGACAACTTATCAAGAATTACATTAGAATAATCTTTCACCACTAAGATTTGTTCTAACTATTATTTTCCTTTTTAGAATGCATTATGTATGTCAAATACTTCTCACAACCCTTCTTTAACCATCTCCTAGTGGTTAGAGCAAAATAAAATAATTCAAGAATATTTTATGTTCTCTCTGAAAGTTACACTCCTCGTGTTCATATATAGAACATTACCTTCTTTCTAAAACAATCCACCATATTCAAAGATAATAAATCAACTTCAGATTTCTATCACTGATATGAATCACATAACCCTTGTAAATATTTATGATTATCACTCTATCTCTAGTAGGAACTTCAACAAGAATATTTTTGCATCAAAGGCCTAATACATATTTCAATAGACTTCATATGAATACTGGATGCAAAATAATGGGTTTCACCTCAAATTAGAACAATTATGGGATAAATATCTTATCTAAATATATGTATGACAAACTTATGTCTATCAATCATACACCCGATTACCACTTCCCCTTGGTAGCATACTTACTTCATTTGCCATGACTCTTAGTTCCCATAACCTGTCTCTCAAATCTAAAGGTCTTACCAATAGTATTATGAGCTACAGAAGCAACAAATCATGCTTGTCTCTGACTCTATACTTCAGTTCCCTGTAACAAGGAACGCCTCCTCTGGGTCGTCTCCCACCCTGAACACTCATACTAGTACCACTTCTCGGTTCCTCAAATCTAGATTTCTTCCGCCAATTCCTCATTTCTCTAAATTCCATCATATCCTTCTCAATCTAAAGTGTTATATCCACTAATCTGACATAATTCATATGCCTCATGTAAGATAGTTTTGATCAAATCTTAAAACATAGTTCATTTATGAACCTCTTACACTTCTTCTTTTCTAGGTCTACCCTTTCCGATACAACCATTGATAAGATCACAAATTTGTTATCATACTGAGCCATAGTCAACACATATACCCCAAATAAATAAAAATCTCTATCTTGTTAGGCTCTAAAGGTCTAAGGAAAGTATTTATCAAAGAAAATCTCCTCATACTGTTCATTAAAATGTAATTAATTTTAATTTTTCACTTTCGTTTTTTTATGCAGTCTACAGAATCATAAAACCTAATGCTCTGATACCAAAATTGTAACGACCTATCCCCGGTTGGCCACCCCCAAGACGATGTCATCACATTTTGAAAATCACAGCACGACACATATATGCAATAATAAAAATAGTACTAAAAGAAATTTTTACTTTAATCCTTAACCCTCAATAGGGGAGTTACATCAATCTAATCTTTAAACATTAGATACAACTTAAAATGCATGAATATTTACAAATAAATTTTTATTTTCTTTTCTCATTAGTCTGAGGATGTTGACACGTACGTGGCTTACAGAAAATGATTTTGTCTGACTCTCAACCCACTAGACTATTTTCCCTGTCTGCTAACTGAAATCACTGTACAATGAGGGATGAGTTTCACAAGCTCAGTGAATTAAATTTACTATAAGTACTCAATTTGTATAAATGGTCTTTCAATATTAAATCATTTATATCTCATACAACTTGATACTAGCATTCTACTATCACTACACATGTTCTAAGATTCATTCTTTATCAATCTCTTTCTCGTATTTATTGGTTCACCTTAAGACCATCAATTATCACATAATTACCTCATAAAGAGGTTCACATAATAAAATCTACCATTTAGATGGTTCTTATCACCATAACCGTCTCTCTGTGAGACTCATCCGTTAATAAATAAATTCACAATAACACACCACACATCAGCATTTCAATAATGCAAGGAATAATTAAAACAGATGTAATGCATGAATTATTATTATGGGAACGTCTTCCCACATGTCAACATGTTTTTATTATCTTAGACCGGCGCCCTCCCGATTCTTTTCTTTACAGCTTATCCCGGCTGTCACAAATTTATTTCCAACATATACCGACTGTCACGGTGTCCCTTTTATTTCCAGTCTATACCGGCTGTCACGGTTTTTTAATTAAACTAGCCCCTTCCCTGTTCTTTTCTTTTATTTAATGCATATGCGTATGAACAATGATATGAAATATGCATCTGAACAGTAATATAAAAACAATATAAACTCAAAATATTTAAATTTAGCTATCATGTCTTCCCTTAAATTATTATAAATTTTTTTACTAAATTCCTCTCATCATAAATCACATCAAATCATCCATCTTAGCTTGTTAAGATCCACCAATTTTCATCTCCTCATAATTCATATTAAAATATCAACCATAGTTCATCAAAAATTTCACTTATCAATTTTATAATTATATCAACTTATTATTCCAAAAATATTATTTCTCCCCTAATAATTTTTTACATGTCCAAAATTCATCTCATACATATCAATCAAACTTTTATCTACCACCAAAGCATAAGGTAATACTTTATAATATTATTACTAGATATTTCATTTTTATTTAGATTACTTAAAGTAAATCTAACTTACCACGTAGCACTTAAAGCTACCCGTGGATCACCTCATTTCCTTTCCCGTTCCTCTCAGAAATTTCCAATGGTTGTAGATCATTAACCTGACATAATATTTGTATTAAATTTCTAATTATTTTTTCAATTATTCATAAACCACACCATTTGAAAATTCCCACTTTGAATTCTGAGAAATTTCATGAATGCTAAAAATTCCAAAATAAACATTACATTAGTACCTTCTATTTTTCTGATAGCTTCCCGTGATTCTCTATGAAATTCCGCAGTAAACCCCTTCAAAATTTTGCTCTTTCAACCTTTCTTTGGGTCCCCAAATGCTTAGAGAAAATAGAGTAATTGAAGGAAAACTAAACGAAATTTGGTAAGTGTAAATTACTATTTCATATTATACCCAAATATATAAAAAAAAAAATGATGAAATTCAATAGCCATCAACATGGCTTAATTTTCAAAAACAAACTCCACGTTTGTGAAATATGGGAGACATGTAGGTCTCAATTGTCACTTAGCAAACATGCAATTTAACTTAGCCACTAAGCACCTTAATTCTCCCCAAAATTTCCACTAAATGGCCACTTGCATTACGTGCAAAAGCCTCCCTTTACATTTGGCAAATGCATACGTAACTTTGTGCAGGTGCTTCCACCTACTGCCACGTTTTGTTAGGTTTTTTCTTTTCTTTTCTTTTCTTTTAAAAAACCCTTTTTAAAAAAAAAAAAAAATTCTTTTCTTGACATCCAAGACGTCCGGATTTTTTTTCCTTTTCTTTCCTTTGTAATTACGCCCCCATGCGTCTAAGTTTTTTTTCAAAAAAATTATTTTATTCAATATTAAATCCTTCACATAAATATGTTATTTTAATTTCATATCATATTTATTAAATTACTTTTTCATACCCTTACTTTACGATTATGGGTATTACACTTCTGCTGCTGTCTAGGCCCGGTTCTGCTGCTATCCAGGTCCAGTTCTGCTGCTGTTCAGGCCGTGCTTCTGTTGCTATCCAAGCCGCGTTGTTGTTCAACCCAAGCTCGGTTTCCCTGCTGTCCAGGTCGCGCTGCTGTTCAAGCCTGGTTTCCCTACTCTGAACTGGTCTAGATGTTGTGGATTCTTTCGAACATATTTTATATTTTTTTTTGTTTAAGACTTCTTTGTTTTTTTTAATCTGCAAAACACACTAAAACACAGAATTCTCCAAATGACCACACTTGTCAAGAAATTCAATAAATAATAAGAAAAATAATCTCAACAAATGCATATAATTAACTCTATCTGAAGTGCATTTTCGTGCCCTAATCAAAACCCCCAACCAACTCATTGCTAGTACCTAGTGATGCAAGCGAATGGAGACGGCCCCCTTGGTTTCTGAGTCTAAAGTCCTATATATAGCTGTATAGAGACAGCTTTGTAGACAGAAAAATCACTTTAGAGTTTCTGTTCAGGCTGTGTTCCCTACTACTGTCCAAGCCCGTGTTTTTGCTATCCATGCCATGTTCGACTACTGTCCAGGCCATGCTTCTGCTGCTGTCCAGGCTCGATTCTACTGCTATCCAGGCTCGATTCTACTGCTGTCCATGTCGTGCTTATGCTGCTGTCCAGGTCTGGTTCTGCTGCTGTCCAAACCGTGTTTCTGCTGTTGTCCAGGCCACGCTGCTATTCTGCCCAGGCCTGGTTTCCCTACTATCTAGGTCGTGCTACTGTTCAGGCTCAGGCCTTGTTTCTCTGCTCTGAACCGGTCCGGATGTTGTGGATTCTTTCGAACATATTTTTTATATTTTTTTTGTTTAAAGCTTCTTTGTTTTTTTAATTTGCAAAACACACTAAAACACATAATTCTCCAAAGGACCACACTTGTCAAGAAATTCAATGAATAATAAAAAATAATCTTAATGAATGCATATAATTAACTCTATCTGAAGTGCATTTTCATGCCTTAATTAGTATGCAAGCTTCTAAAAGTTAGAACATCCATTTTGATGAGACATTCAAATCATTTGATTTTCTCAAATGAAGAACCATGTTTATATAAAAAGGTCAGTGGGATCCCTATGACATTTTTGGTGTTGTACGTTTATGACATACTATTCAATGGAAATGATGTAGGTATATTACAATCAATCAAGGTTTGGCTGTAAAAGAACTTCTCCATGAAGGATTTGGATGAAACATCCTACATTTTGGGGATAAAGATATATAGAGATAAATTTAGAATGATGTTAGGCTTATCTCATTCCACGTGCATAGACAAAGTACTAAAGAGGTTTAGCATAAAAAATTCCAAAAAGATGACTCTTACCAAGGAGTCATGGAATTTCTATCTCTAATGTGATGTCCTCAAAGACTTTAGAAGAGATATAACGCATGAGTAGGATACCATACACGTAGGTAATTGGTTCCATCTTCTATGCAATGTTATATATAAGGCCCAATGTCTCATATGTTCTAAATGTTATGAGCAAATTTCACCCAATCCAGATGAAGTTCATTAGATAGCTGTGAAAAACATTCTTAAATTCTTGAGAAGAAATAAAGATATGTTTCTCATATAAGAATGAGTAGATTTTAAACTTGAAGGTTTCACAGATTCTAGTTTTCAATCTAAGAAAGATAACAATAAATCAATCACTAGATATATATTCATCTTAAATTATGAAGAAGTAAGCTAGAAAAGTTCCAAGCAAGAAATCATTGTGAATTTGACCATAGAGGCCGAATACAATGTTGCATAAGAAGCTGCGAAGGAGATTGTTTGGATGAGTAAGTTCATGACCGAACTTGGAGTGGTTCTAAACATTGCCAATTTAGTTACTTTATACTGTGATAACTATGGTGCTATTGAAGCAAAAGAAGTAAGGTCTCATCAAAATTCCAATAACACTTTTGCGATAATTTCATTTTATTAAAGAGATCATTGGAAAATGCGATGTAAAGGTAGCCAGAGTTTCATCTAAAGATAACATAGCGAATCCACTGACTAAGTTGATTTCTCAATAATAGTTTGATCACCATTTTAAAAAGAAGGACATGAGATATATGGGAGATTGGCTTTAGTGCAAGTGGGAGATTAACAGTACTATGACCTATACACTAATAGCATTTAATGTCTAGGCATATTACTTGTAATTTATCTTATTCATTTATTGCTAATAAACATTTATTTATGGTATTTATATTATTTATCATGTTTATTATAAATCATATGCAATATGTTTGCATGATAAAACCCATAGAATAAGAGCAATGAAAATAAGAACCATGATGATAACATGCTAATGTGATGTATTTTCTTAAGCTTTACTCTTAAATGTACCTAATCATAGGATCACTAAGAATGACATTAGAGAATCCAGATAGATTGGTGAATTTGGATACTATGTTTTCTCAAAGAGTTAAAGGTGAATGATCTCATGGTCACTAGTGTCTGAGACACTAAAATAAGTTATGTAGGTGCTTATTAGAGAATATATACATCGAACTGTCTCGACTAGGTAATTTCTAATGGACATTTTTTTTGCTGTCAATAGGAGTTCTTACATTGTAGTTGTACAAGTAATCCTTAGACTTGAGGCATTATGGATGCCTTTTGTATAGGTCATCATACTTTGATACTGCTTAAATGTGATTCTAATCATGGGTCACATAAAGGTAGCAATTAGGTATGAGCACTTATGAATGGAGGTATGTGAGTGTATAATAGATGATCCATCACTCTCAGTAAAAGAGATAATGTCCTACATGATCTGATTAAGTCATAGCTTAGAAATTTCTTGGGCAAAATGAGGTGAAAATTAGAAAAGAGTTTCTAATTTCATCATTAAAGTTATGAACTTGATATCAAGATACATGTGATTAAATAATTAACATTTTGACAGTAATTCTATAACTTAGGTTTTGTAGGTACCACCCTTTTTCATCGATCACCTATGCATCCAGCTTATTACCCAATGTTGCCCTTCAAGGAAGGTGTTGGTAGTTTTAAATTACTTGCAAGTGCACGAGTCGTTTGCAATATAGTGTGTGCAAGTGCGAGGTCAAATCCACAGGGAATTGCATCATGAAAATAGATTTTTATCTAAACTAAACCTATTTTAACCTAGTACCAAGTTTCGAACTGTGTCGTGCAAAGAATATAAACTAAACTAAATTGATTTAAAACAAATCATAAAAGCACTAAGGTTTTTGAATCCACCCCACCAAATTAAAGCATATATTTTCATGATGTTGTTCCTACAACCAACAAGCAATTACATCCTCTATATGTTCTATATAAAAGTAATTTATCAAATAATTTCATGAATCCATAGATATACAAATCACAATGAATACCCTAATTAAATCAAATCATCCAATGTATCCTTTTACTTTAGAATTGTTGTGAGTTTTAATTTACTCGCAAGCGCACGAGTCGTTTGCAGTATAGCGTTGTGTAAGTGCGAGGTCGAATCCACAGGGAATTACGTTGTGAAAATATATTTTTAATCTAAACTAACTTTATCTTAACCTAGTTCCGAATTGTGAATGATATTGCAAAAGAAATATAAACTAAACTAAGTTTATTTAAAAATTAATAATTAAAACACTAAGGTTTCCGAATCCACCCCACCGAAGTTAAGCATATATGTTCTAAAAATATAGCCTATCAAAACATTCCATGAATCCAACTATAAAACAAAAAACAAAGAATATTCCAACTAAACCAAAAGCATCCAATGTATCCGCTCTTAACAAATCACAAAGGAAATCCAATTTAATCGAAAAGCATTCAATGTATCCATCAGATGAAACACAAAGAATATCCAACAGACAATTTAAACTCAATCAATTATAAGATTAACTCAAATAATTGACAGAACATTTTATACGAAAAATTGTCAGATTTGTACAAGCAAATCTGAACTACTACGCCAAACAACGGCGGGGCTTCATCTTCACCCTTAGCTGAAGAATCTAGACACTCATAACTATAAAACTATACTAAAAAGTGCTAAACATTTAAACTAAAACAACTGAATATAAAGAAATAAATAAACAACTTTACATAGGAGAAATTCCACTCGCTGACGGGCGGCGCTTCCCCTCGTGGTAGCAATGCCTTCGGGATTCACCAGAATGCTAGCAGACGTCCACCAGTAAACACCAAAGTGGCTCAGGAATTGTACGTTGAATGATGAGGCCAGATGGTGTTTATATAGGGGAAGTCTCAGACCACTGCAGGTTTCAGATTCGATGTGGGATACTGGCCCGAGTGCGCTCGATCGCAGAATGGTGCGATCGATCGCATGTGCGCTCGATCGCATGTCTGTTACGATCGATCACAGATGCACTGAACTTCAAATATTTCGATGTGGGATTTTGACCATGCGCTCGTTCGTAGGCAGGTGCGCTCGATCGCATATCTTGTGCGATTAATCGCAATGTCTCCTGAAGCTTCACATCTTTGAAATGCTTCAATTTCTCCACAAACCTGTAAAAATACACAAAACACAAAAAAGACATAAAATAAAGTGAAATACTACTAACTAAGAGCATAACAAATATAAGTTAAGGGTCTAAAATATACAATATTTAAGACTCATGAAATACCCCCAAACTTATATTTTGCTAGTCCCTTAGCAAAACAAAATAAAAGACTCAATGAAAAACAAAGAACATAAAGATAAGTTCATCACTCATGGTATCCAAAAATTTAAGGAGCACACATCACCAAGATATTCATTCATGAGCAAGCTTAAAAAGGTAAACCCATCTTCGCAATGAATAGAAAAGTTAAAATCTAATTACTTACAAAAGGCAGGTTAAGGCATCACAAGCTTGAATCAGTGTAAGGTGAATTAGCATATAAAAATGAAGCTTCCAAGTAACTCTAATTTGTAAGGTCTCCATGTCTCAAGATTCACCGAATTTCCCATCAAAATGAACGAAAAAGGTATAGTTTTTATTTTTTTATTTTTTATATATTTTTTTTTCTCCCCTTTTTTTTTATATAATAAGGTACGGCTATGTTTAGTTCCTTTAAGCTTTTTAATTGACCCATGTAGCGAGTGCTAAGTCAATGACTCCCAAACCAGATGGTTTTAGGGCATTAGGTGTAAAGACACCCCTAAGGACTTACTAACTCGAGTCAAAAAGGCTACGAAATTAAACTGGCCTTAATACTACCAAACAAAATTCCACCTTTTAACGTGAACACTCACTGCTTACTGAGGCAAGAGGTCCAGTTACTCAGCGGAAAGTTTATTGATAATGAAATATTTTTTTTTATTATGCTTTTCTATGCCCAAGAGTTCATCCAATAAGTCATCCAGTTTCAGTTAAGATAAGAAAAAATACACATTAAATTCACGTGTCATGCCCCACATAATTTGTGCTAATGTGCTCGTGTTAGATTAGATCAAACATGTGAATTCTCAAAATGCCTAAAGTAAGTAACTAAATTTTAAAAATTTATCACCAGATCATGTGTTCAAAATATTAAGCTCACCAATGACATCACATCACAAAAAATGTTTAGATCAACCAAAATTTCACGATAACATGAGTATGCATTTATCTTTACGACGAAAAGACAGCAAATTAGGACAAAGTGTGTGATGTGTCTCTCATACCCCCAAACTTAAATTACACATTGACCCCAATGTGTGACTAATATGGAAAGAGCTGACCTGAGATATGGAGAACTATCTGGACTGGTATGGCTCATAGCATATCCCCAAACTTGAACTGAAGTACACATTGTCCCTGAAAAATAAAAACTAGAAAACAAAAAATACTGGAAACAAACATTAATCATAAAAATGCGAAATAATAAATAAACAGAAAAGATAAGCTGTGGGGTGCCTCCCATGAGCGCTAAGTTTAACATCTTCAGCCAGACCCAACATTAGTAAACATGCCCAACTAAGCGCTCCACCATCTGATCAATAAATGGGAATGGAAAATGATCAGGCCTAGTGGCAGCATTCAATTTACGGTAGTCTAGACACTTTCTCCATCTTGACTGCACTCGAGTTGGAACCAACTCGTCGTCTTTATTTACTACTGTCAATTCAGCACGTTTGGGCACGACTTGAATCAAGCTCACCCCCTTGCTATTAGAGATGGGATAAATGATCCCTGCCTCTAACAGCTTAATATCTTCTGCCCTCACAACCTCTTGCATAGCAGGGTTGAGCCTTCTTTGTGGCTCCTTCGATGGCTTGGCATTCTCCTCCAACTGTATCGTGTGTATTACCAACGAGGGGTTGATACTCTTGACATCCTCAATAGTCCAGCCTATAGCTTCCTTATGCTCTCTTAAGACGTCCAATAATTTCTCCTCTGGAGCATCACCTAAATCTAAAGCTATAATTATAGGCAAAGAATCTGCTGGACCTAGGAACTTATACTTAAGATTGTCTGATAAAGGCGTAAGTTCCTTCTTGGGGGGTTCAGGTGTTGTGGTTTCCTCCGTCTCACTGATCTTTTTGAGGAGCAGACTCCAAATTAGCATTTGCTTGTTCAAACAACTCATCCAAATCCAAATCATCTTCAAATTGAGTAAAACATGCCTCCAAAATGTCCTCATACTTCCCTTCTTTCTTGGGCGCTTGTAGTCTCTCAAGGTAAGGCGCTTTAGGTAAAAACGACCTATAGAGATCCTTAATAATAGGTGTGGCGGTAGATGGCTCAGCATCTCTCTTTTCCTTGTTGCCACTTTCTTGCCCTTGTTGCATAGCAGGATTCTCTTCCACTTGATTGTCCACTTGTCTCCCAGACAAGTATGAGATAATTGATTGCACTTGTTCCTGCCAATGCATAGGAGTTAATAAATTTCCCACCGCAAACTGTTCCTTTGGGTTAGGATCAATTTGACTGGGGAACGTTCCTTCCTCTCCTTCACCCACGTAACTTGCGATTTGATCAATTTGACTCTCTAGTGTGGCAATCGCTTGGTTGTTTTCTATTGTTGCACTCATCACTTCACTCATAGATTGGCTAGTCGTTTTCATGAAATCATTGAGAGCGTCCTCCAATGACTATGAAACCGACACTGGCGCTTGCATGGGAGCTTGGTAAGCGAGTGATGGTGCTGGATAAGCTGAGTGACCATAACTTGGAATTAGTGGAGGAAATTCGGAAGGGTATTGATTGTGAGCATGATAAGGGTCTCCTCCCTGATTCCTCAGTTGGTTCTGCGTCCATGAAACATTAGAGTGGTCCCACCACCCTGGATTGTATGTTTCAGAGTAAGATCCATTTGATTGCCAACAACACTCATTGAAAGCATTCATTTGTTCCATGGGATACTCGAAAAAAGCCAACATTGATGGACAATTCTTTGCTAAATGCAGAGGACTAGCACAAATGGAACAGCTATCAACATTGAATGTGTTGGCAGCATTGAGGGACGGGCCGGTCATTTTAATGAAATCCTTGAGGGCGTCCTCTAAAGACTGTGAAACCGGTGCTGGATTCATCTACATTTTTTTTTAATTTTTTAATTTTTCTAACTCTTTTTTTTATAACTAACTAGTAGAAAAATAAAATCAATTCAGACCAAAAATTTCACAAAACAAAACAACTCCCCGGCAACGGCGCCAAAAACTTGTTGTGCGTTTTAATTTATTCGCAAGCGCACAAGTCGTTTGCAGTATAGCGTTGTGCAAGTGCAAGGTCGGATCCACAGGGAATTGCGTTGTGAAAATATATTTTTAATCTAAACTAACTTTATCTTAACCTAGTTCCGAATTGTGAATGATATTGCAAAAGAAATATAAACTAAACTAAGTTTATTTAAAAAATAATAATTAAAACACTAAGGTTTCCGAATCCACCCCACCGAAGTTAAACATATATGTTCTAAAAATATAGCCTATCAAAACATTCCATGAATCCAACTATAAGACAAAAAACAAAGAATATCCCAACTAAACCAAAAGCATCCAATGCATCCGCTCTTAACAAATCACAAAGGAAATCCAATTTAATCGAAAAGCATTCAATGTATCCATCAGATGAAACACAAAGAATATCCAACAGACAATTTAAACTCAATCAATTATAAGATTAACTCAAATAATTGACAGAACATTTTATACTAAAAATTTTCAGATTTGTACAAGCAAATCTGAACTACTACGCCAAACAACGGCGGGGCTTCATCTTTACCCTTAGCTGAAGAGTCTAGCCACTTATAACTATAAAACTATAATAAAAAGTACTAAACATTTAAACTAAAATAACTGAATATAAAGAAATAAATAAACAACTTTACATGGGAGAAATTCTACTCGCTGACGGGCGGCGCTTCCCCTCGTGGTAGCAATGCCTTCAGGATCCACCAGAATGCTAGTGGACGTCCACCGGTAAACACCAAAGTGGCTCGGGAATTGTACACTGAATGATGAGGCCAGATGGTGTTTATATAGGGGAAGTCTCGGAGCACTGTAGGTTTCAGATTCGATGTGGGATACTGGCCCGAGTGCGCTTGATCGCAGAATGGTGCGATCGATCGCATGTGTGCTCGATCGCATATCTGTTATGATCAATCGCTGATGCACTGAACTTCAAATATTTCGATGTGGGATGTTGACCATGCGCTCGTTCGTAGGCAGGTGTGCTCGAGCGCAGGTGCGCTCGATCGCATATCTTGTGCGATCGATCGCAATGTCTCTTGAAGCTTCACATCTCTGAAATGCTTCAATTTCTCCACAAACCTGTAAAAATACACAAAACACAAAAAAAAACATAAAATAAAGTGAAATGCTACTAACTAAGAGCATAACAAATATAAGTTAAGGGTCTAAAATATGCAATATTTAAGACTCATCAAGAATCACAATGGATATCTGATTTAATTTGAATGGTTCGATGTATCCGTCAGATGAAACACATCGAATATCCAATTTGAACAATTTATAAACAAAACAATCAATCATAAGAATTTACTCAACAATTGAATTGAAATAGAACATCAATACAAAAATATCAGAATTGTACAAACATATATGAAAATATAATGCTAATCAATGGCGAGGCTTCATCTTCAACCTTATATGAAGGTTTTAGCCTCTCATGATTATGAAAATAAATTTCAAAATTAAAGTGCTAAACATTAAACTTTAAAACGCAAAGAAATAAATTAAAGCTGAAAATATATTGACAGCGAAATTCCACTTACAGCTCCTCTCTTTGTTTTTTCTTCTTTTTATTTTTGCTGTGCGGCGCTCTTCTCCTTGATAGCAAAGCCTTCGAGATCCACACAACCTTGAATATGAAGTGAAATGGGGCTTTTATAGGGAAACTCCATCAGTGCAATGTGTTTCCAACTGATGTGGGATGTAGAATGTGTTTCCAACCAATGTGGGATGTGAGATGTGGGATTTAAGCCTTCACATGCCACTCAAAACTTTTTCCCACATCTCTTTTATTTTAGTAGCTCATATACTTAAATAAAATCTTCGTTTAAATGAGAGAAAAAGTTGCTAGACGATAGGCTGCTAAAATTTGGATCTTCCTTTTCTTAAAATCTAAAATAAAAGAGTCGTGCTCTCTTAATCGTCTTTCTCTCAACATGGTGCGCTCGATCCTGGGCTTGGGCACTTAAGCGCTGTTGCACTTGATCGCAGGTCTCTTGTGCTGGATCACAACAGCAGATTCCAGCTTTCCCTATTTTGCTCTTTAAGCCAGATAATTCCATAATGCTCTAAAAACCTAGAAAAACACAATAAATACAGAAATGAGATAAAATATGATGTAATAACACAGACTAAGAGCTTAACAAATATAAATTAAGGGGCTTAAATATGAATATTTAAGCACTTCTCACACCCCCAAACTTATATATTGCTAGTCCCTTAGCAATACGAAACTAAAAACTAAATGAAAAACAAAGAATGCAACGATAAATCCATCTTTCATGGTATCCAAAAATTTAAGTATCACACAAAACCATGATATTTATTCATGAGCAAGCTTAAAAAGATAAACCCATCTTCGCAATGAATAGAAATATTAAAATCTAATTACTTACAAAATGCCAGCTAAGGCATCACAAGCTCAAATCAGTGTAAAGTGAACTAGCACATAAATATGAAGCTTCCAAATAATTCCAATGTGCAATGTCTTCATGTCTCAAGATTCATAGAATTTCCCATCAGAATGAACAATCAATGGCATAGTTTTATTTTCTTCTTTTATTGTGAGGCTCTGCCATGTTTAGTTCCCTTAAGCTTTCTTATTGACCCATGTAGCGAGTGTTGAGTTAATGACTCCCAAACCAAATGGTTTTAGGGCATTAGGTGTAAATATACCCCTAAGGACTTACTAGCTCGAGTAAAAAAGGCTACGAAACTAAACTGGCTTTAATGCAACCAATTAAAATTCCCACCTTTTGACGTGAACACTCACTGCTTACTGAGGCAAGAGGTCCAGTTACTTAGTGGAAAGTTTATCAATGACGAGCATTTTTCTCTTTTTGTGCAAAATTTTTTTTTTTTGTACCAAAGTGTCCATCCAACAAGTCATCTGGAATCAACTAAGCCATGGAAACATACACATGAAAATCACATGTCATACCTTAAACAATTATAGGCTAATGTGATCGTGTCATATTAGATCAAACATCTGAATTCTCAAATGCCTAAAGTAACTAAACTTTAAAACTCTATCATCAGATCATGTGTTCAAGATTTTAAGCTTTCCAATGAAATCACATCACAATATTTGTTCAGATCACCCAAAATTTCAAAACAATATGACCATGCATTTATCTTCTCTTTAAACCGAAGAAGAAAGAAAGAAGAAAAAAAAAACAGCAACAACAACAACAAACTAGGACAAAGTGTGTAATGTGTCTCCCATACCCTCAAACTTAAATTACACAGTGTCCCCAACGTGTGAATAATATGGAAAGAGCTGACCTGAGAGATGGAGAACCAGTTGGACTGGCATGGCTCATAGCATACCCCCAAACTTGAACTGAAGTATGCGTTGTCCCTGAAAAATAAAGACTAAAGTAATACTAGAAATAAACAGTAACAAGAAATATGAAAAATAATAAAAACATAAAGGATATGTTGTGGGGTGCCTCCCATGAGCGCTACATCTTCAGTCAGACGGTGCAACCGCTCACTACTATTTAGGTAGTTTCTGGAACTACGCTCGATCGCTCCAAGTTGGGGGCTCGATCACTATAACCCGGCGCTCGATCGCAATGCCAAGAACTCCTCTGTTGTAGACTGAATGGGCGGCACAAGTCTTGCGTGACGCATGAGCACGCTCCCCCAAACTTGAATAGCAGACATTTATCCTGAAAAACACAACAAAGACAAAAACCAAACAATAAGATCTAATGACAAGGAATAAAAGGATAAGGGTTTCCTCCCACAAGCACTAAGTTTAAAGTCTTCAGCCAGACTCTCCATAGTAGACGACAATCACTCTGAGTAACTAGGATCCTCCAACAATGTCATCTCAATCTCTGGACTCCTCAACTGCAATAATGGTTTTAGCCTCTGTCCATTCACCTTGAAAGTGTTACCATTCTTTGGATCCTCAATCTTGATGGCCCTATAAGGAAAGACCAACCGAATAATAAATGGGCCTGTCCATCGAGATTTGAGCTTGCCTGGAAAAAGATGCAAGCGTGAATTATAAAGAATAACTTTTTGACCAGGCTCAAAAGATCGTCTCAAAATGTTCTGGTCATGAGCCTTCTTCATTTGTGCCTTGTACAACTGCGCACAATCATATACATCATTTTGTAGCTCCTCTAATTCATTGAGTTGAAGCTTCCTTTGTGAGCCAACCCTTCGAAAGATTGAAGTTCAACTGCTTGATAGCCCAATACGCTCTATGCTCTAATTCCACCGGAAGGTGACTTGCTTTTTCGTACACAAGACGATATGGAGACATACCAGTTGGCGTCTTGAATGCTGTCCGATATGCCCACAGTGCATCATTCAATCGCAGAGACCAATCTTTTCTACTAGAGTTCACAGTCTTCTCCAAAATGTGCTTAATCTCGTGATTAGAATTTTTCACTTGTCCACTCGTCTGTAGGTGATACGGGGTGGCAACCTTATGTGTGATGAAATACTTTTTCATCAACTGCTCAAAAATCTGGTTGTAAAAGTGCTTACCTCCATCACTTATGATTGCTCGAGTCGTACCAAAACGAGCAAAGATAGTGTCCTTCAAAAACTGAACCACAACTTTATAGTCATCGGTCTTGCATGCAACGACCTCCACCCATTTGAACAGATAGTCCACAGCAACCTGAATGTACAGATAGCCAAAGGAGTTTGGGAAAGGTCCTATAAAATCAATGCCCCACACGTAAAAAATTTTAACAATCAGAATGGGGTTGACGGGCGTCATATTCCTCCTAGAAATACTCCCTAGCTTTTGGCAACGCTCACAAGATGTACAGTAAGTGTGAGAGTCTTGGAATATGGTAGGCCAATAGAATCCACACTGCAAAATCTTTGCAGCGGTCTTCTTAGCACTCAAATGGCCTCCTCAAGCATGATCATGACAAAAAGATATGATATTAGATGGGTCATGCTCAAGAATACACCTTCTAATGATCGGATCGAGACAATACTTGAACAGATAAAGATCATCCCAGAAAAAATGCTTTACCATAGCCAAAAACTTGGACTTATCTTATCGCCCCCAATGTAAAGGCATTTGACCGGTGATAAAATAGTTCACTATATCAGCAAACCATGGTGCGAGATTGTGAACAATGTGCATCAATTGCTCATTAGGAAAGGTCTCAGAAATGGGAATGGTAGCCTCAGTGAAATCCACTATCAACCTAGACAAATGGTCTGCCACCACATTTTCGAAACCTTTCTTATCTCGAATCTCTATGTCGAACTCCTGAAGTAATAAGATCCATCAGATAAGATGAGATTTAGCATCCTTTTTGGAGAAAATATACTTCAATGCTGCATGATCCAAATAGATAATGACTTTCGATCTTAACAAGTAAGATCTAAACTTGTCAAATGTAAAAACGATTGTCAGCAACTCCTTCTCAATGGTAAAGTAATTGAGTTGTGCGTCGTTTATAGTTTTGCTTGCATAGTAGATGACATAGGGGAGTTTATCAACACACTACCCCAAAACAGCTCCAACTGCATAATCTGATATGTTATACATAATCTCAAATGGTATACCCCAGTTGGGTGGTTGAATAATGGGTGTGGACGTCAGAATCTTCTTCAGATCCCCAAATGCTTTCTTATAATCCTCATCAATTACAAATGGAGCATCCTTTAACAACAGCTTGCACAAGGGCCTGATGATCTTGCTAAAATCTTGGATAAATCGCCTATAGAATCCTGCATGGCCCAGAAAAGAACGAACCTCCTTTACCGTACGTGGAGGTGGAAGGTTGTAAATCAGGTCCACCTTCACTTTGTCGAACTCAATCCCTCGAAGAGATATGACGTGCCCCAGTACAATACTCTGCTTGACCATAAAATGGTACTTCTCCCAATTAAGCATTAGGTTCTTCTCCTTACATCGCACTAAGACCAAAGTGAGATGGTGCAGGCACTCCTCAAATGATGAACCAAACACGGAGAAGTCATCAATGAAAATCTCTAAGAAACGCTCTACCATGTCAGAGAATATGCTGACCATGCACCGCTAAAAAGTAGCTGATGCATTGCATAACCCAAAGGGCATGCGACGGTAGGCGAATGCCCCAAAAGGACAGGTAAACGTCATCTTCTCCTGATCTTCGGGGTCCACAAGGACTTGGTTATATCCAGAATAACCATCCAAGAAGTAATAGTAATCGTGCCCATCCAAGCACTCCACCATCTAATCAATAAATGGGAGTGAAAAATGATCCTTCCTTGTGGCAGCATTCAATTTACGGTAGTCTATACACACTCTCCATCTTGACTGAACACGAGTTGGCACTAACTCATCGTCTTTATTCTTCACTACCGTCAATCCAGCCCGCTTAGGCATGACATGAATCGGGCTCACCCACTTGCTATTAGAGATTGGATAAATAATCCCTGCATCCAACAACTTTATCACTTCAGTCCTCACAACCTCTTGCATAGCTGGGTTGAGCCTTCTCTATGGCTCCCTCGATGGCTTAGCATTCTCCTCCAAATGTATCTTGTGCATCACCACCAAGGGGCTGATCCCCTTGATATCCTTAATAGTCTAGCCGATAGCTTCCTTGTGCTCTCTTAAAACGTCTAATAATTTCTCCTCTTGAGCATCAACCAAATCTGAAGCTATAATCACAGGCAAAGAATCTGCTGGACCTAGGAACTTATACTTAAGATTGTCTGGTAAAGGCTTAAGTTCTTTCTTGGGGGGCTCAGGTGCTATGGTCTCCTCCATCTCACTACTCTTCCGAGGAGCAGACTCCAAAATGGCATTCGCTTGCTCAAGTAACTTATCCAAATTCAAATCCTCTCCAAACTAAATAAAGCATGCCTCCAGGGGGTCCTCAATGCTTGATTCATCCACAGTCTCCTCAATAATCTCCTCTATCAAGCATATATTTCTCACTTCATCATATTCTAGTGGTTGTTTATTGATATCAAAGATATTCAGCTCCACTGTCATATTTCTGAAGGAAATCTTCATCACCCTTGTCCTACAATTTATCAGGGCATTAGCCGTGGCTAAGAACGGTCACCCTAGAATCACCGGTATCTGAATCCCCACATTTTGAACCGGCTCTATGTCAAGCACAATACAATCCATGGGGAAATAAAACTTATCCACCTTTATCAAAACGTCCTCAATTATTCCTCGTGGTATCTTCACTGACCTGTCAGCGAATTGAAGCGTCATAGATATGGGCTTCAATTCTCCTAACCCTAACTACAAATAGATTGAGTAGGGCAGAAGATTCACACTCTTAGATCCAAAAGAGCCCTCCCAATTCGGCTAACTTCTATCATGCAAGAGATGGTAGGACACCCCGAGTCCTTATACTTGATCGACAGCTTGCACTGAAGGATTGAGCTAACATGCTCGGTCAAAAATGCCTTCTTCAGGACATTCATCCTCCTCTTGACAATGATCAAGTCCTTTAAGAACTTAGCATATGACGGCACTTGCTGGATGGTATCCAAAAATGGGATATTGATTTGGACCTACTTGAACACCTCCATAATGTCCTCAAACTTCCCTCCTTTCTTGGGTGCTTGTAATCTCTCAGGGTAAGGCACTTTAGGTACAAACGATCTAGGAAGATCCTTAACAGTAGGCGTGGCTATAGATGGCTCAGCATCTTTCTTCTCCTTGTTGCCATTTTCTTGCCCTTGCTGCATAGTAAGGCTCTCTTCCGCTTGATTGTCCACTTGTCTCCCATACCTCAATGTGACAATCAATTGCACTTGTTCCTGCTCGTGCGTAGGTGTTGATGAATTTTCAACCGCAAATTGTCCCTTCAGGTTGGGCACGGGTTGACTAGGGAACTTTTCCTTCTCTCTTTTACCCAAGTGACTTACGATTTAACTCATTTGACTCTCTAGCTTGGCAATCACTTGGGTGTTTACTATTGTCGCACTCCTCACTTCACTGATGGATTGGCTGGTCATCTTCATGAAATCCTTGAGGGTGTCCTCCAATGACTGTGAAACCGACACTGGCACTTGAGTGGGAGCTTGGTAGGCGGGTGTTGGTGCTGGATGGGCTGAGCGACCATGACTTGGAACTAGTGGAGGAAATCCTATAGGGTATTGATAGTGAGCATGGTGAGGGGTTCTTCCCTGATTCATCGGTTGGTTCTACTTCCATGAAAAATTAGGGTAGTTCCGCCACCCTGGATTGTAAGTCTTCGAGTAAGATCCATTTAATTATTTACGATAGCCATTGAAAGCATTCACTTATTCTATGGGATACTCGGCAAAAGCTGGCATAAATGGAAAATTATGTGCTAAATGCATAGGACTAGCACAGATGGAACAGCTATCAACATTGAATGTATTGGCAGCATTGATGGACTGGCCCACAGCAAGAGCATCATACTTCTTGGTGAGAGCATCTATCTTTATCCTCAAGTCAGTGCCCTCATTAATCTCATAGATGCCTCCTTTCTTAGGGGCATGAATGGGCTTGTCCCAACAGCTTAAAAAATCCCACTGCTACGAGTTGTCGGACAACTTGTCCAATGCCTTGTATGCTTCATCCCCCGTCAGACTTAAGAATTCCCCCTTATTCATAGACTCGATCATGCTACGATTGGGTTGAGTCAAACCTTAGTAGAAGAACTGAACGAGTCTCCACTTCTCATATCCATGTGGAGGGCATCTGATCAGTAACTCTTTGAAACGCTCCCAACTCTCAGAAAGCTTCTCATCCTTCTCCTGAGTGAAAGAACTAATCTCCTTTCGACACTCATTCACTTTAGACATTGGGAAAAACTTATTATAGAATTTACTCAATAAGCTTTCCCAAGATGTAATAGACCCGGGTATGTTGGAGTCCAACCATGCCCTAGCTCTATCGTAAAGAGAAAAAGGGAAAAGTCTAAGATAGACTGACTCATCAGAGAAGTTCTAGAACTTGAATATGGCACAACTATCTTTGAACTTCTTCACATGGCTATAAAGATTTTCAAGATCCAAGCCATGAAATTAGGGTAGGAGTTGGATGACATGTGGCTTTAGATCAAAATGGGTAGCATTGGTTGGTGGCAACACTATACAAGAAAGGGAGTTAGTCGTAATGGGGGCGAACAAATCCCTAAGGGATATAGTGAAGTCCACGTTCCAAGCTCTAGGTTGCTCTACATTCTCCGGTTGACTTTGCATTCCTTAAATTGTCCCCCATCTCAATTGTCTCTCTCTTAACAAGTGATCTCTTATTTCTCCTAAGAGTTCTTTCTATTTCGGGATCTAAAAGTATCAACTCTAAGTTCAGGTATCTCCGACCAAGCATACACCACACAAAAAGCAATAAAATAAACTAACTAGCAGAACTAAAAGAATAAAATACAAATAACAAATAACAGTAAAATAAAATAAACGAAAAAATAGAAAACACAATACTCACAAAATGGGCCAACAAAAATTGGAAAAAAAAATTTCTCAGCTGCTGCCGGTCTGCTTATGCTCTCTGTAGAGATGCGCTCGAGCACAGGTAAAGTGTGATTCGACAGACTACAAAAACATATCAAACACCAAAATTTTCTCTTGTTTCTTTATATATTTCTCAGCTGCTGCCGGTCTGCTGATGCTCTCTGTAGAGATGGGCCGAGCACAGGTAAAGTGTGATTCGACATACTGCAAAAACAGATCAAACACCAAAATTTTCTTTTGTTTCTTTATATATATATATATATATATATATTATTTTTTATGGGCAATTGCAAATAGAAACAAATAAACTAGAATAAAATTGTAAAAACAAAAATACTGACTAAACTAGTAGAAAAATAAAATCAATTCAGACAAAAATTTAATTTTCACAAACAAAACAAATCCCCAGCAACGGTGCCAAAAACTTGTTGGTGGTTTTAAATTACTCGCAAGCACACGAGTCATTTGCACTATAGTGTGTGCAAGTGCGAGGTCGAATCCACAGGGAATTGTGTCGTGAAAATAGATTTTTATCTAAACTAAACCAATTTTAAGCTAGTACCGAATTTCGAACTGTGTCGTGCAAAGAATATAAACTAAACTAAACTAAATTGATTTAAAACAAATAATAAAAGCACTAAGGTTTCTAAATCCACCCCACCAAATTAAAACATATTTTTTCATGATGTTATTCCTACAACCGACAAGCAATTACATCCTCTGTATGTTCTATATAAAAATAATTTATCAAATAATTCCATGAATCCATCGATATACAAATCACAATGAATACCCTAATTAAATCAAATCATCCAATGTATCTGTTTACTTTAGAATCACAATGGATATCTGATTTAATTTGAATTATTTGATGTATCCGTCAGATGAAACACGTTGAATATCCAATTTGAACAATTTATAAACAAAACAATCAATCATAAATTTACTCAAACAATTGAATTGAAATAGAACATCAATACAAAAATATTGGAATTGTACAAACATATATGAAAATATAATGCTAATCAATGGCAAGGCTTCATCTTCAACCTTAGATGAAGGTTTTAGCCTCTCATAATTATGAAAATAAATTTCACAATTAAAGTGCTAAACATTAAACTTTAAAACACAAAAGAAATAAATTAAAGCTGAAAATACATTGAGAGCGAAATTCCACTTACAGCTCATCTCTTTGTTTTTTCTTCTTTTTGTTTTTGCTATGCGGCACTCTCCTCCTTGGTAGCAAAGCCTTCGAGATCCACACACTCTTGAAGATGAAATGAAATGGGGCTTTTATAGGGAAACTCCATGAGTGCAATGTGTTTCCAACCGATGTGGGATTTAGAATGTGTTTCTAACCGATAAGGGATATGGGATGTAGGATGTAGAATGTGTTTCCAGCCAATGTGGGATGTGGGATGTGGGATGTGGGATGTGGGATGTGGGATGTAAGCCTTCACATGCCGCTTAAAACTTCTGCCCATGTCTCTTTTATTTTAGCAGCTCATATACTCAAATAAAATCTTCATTTAAATGAGAAAAAAAGTCCCTATACGATAGGCTGCTAAAATTTGGATCTTCTTTTTCTTCAAATCTAAAATAAAATAGACATGCTCTCTTAATCGTCTCTCTCTCAACATGGTGCGCTCAATCCTGGGCTTGGGTGCTTGAGTGCTATTGCTCTCGATCGCAACAGCAGATTCCAACTTTTCCCTATTTTGCTCTTTAAGTCGGATAATTCCATAATGCTCCAAAAACCTAGAAAAACACAGCAAACACAAAAAGGAGATAAAATAGGATAAAATAACACAAACTAAGAGCTTAACAAATATAAATTAAGGGGTTTAAATATGAATATTTAAGCACTTATCAGAAGGATGATATGACAAGGGTGCAAATTACGATGAGTGGGCATATAGAAATGAGTGAAACCTACCAAGTATAATATAATCCCTTTATAAGTAGCAAAGAGGCTCCTGTTAAAAGTGCACTTTTAATGTATTCGACAAGTAGCCATTTTTATCTGAGTGCAAAGCAATGATGATGGGTAAGGAGACTCCATTTGACTTTAAAGGGGGTTAAATTCCTTGTCATTGGTCCGCGTGAAAGATTCCAAGGCATGGGAGATTTGGGTACAGGAGAGTGAGGAATTAAAGCTCACTCCCTTGCCTAGACCGAAGTCTAGCCCTTTATGTTTCAAGAAAAATTATTCAAAACTTTAATTTAGGTCTTATTATAATACACTAATAAAGCAAAAGCTCAC